>CM053790.1:62126655-62726655 GCA_028749045.1 Cupressus sempervirens | reverse complement strand
TTTTGAATTTTATTTTCAAAATACTTTGGTTAAATTATAATTTATATGTTGATATTTCAATTATTGTTTCCAAATGCCAAGTTCACCTTTTCATTTTAACATTTTATGATATTTCATGTTTTTCTGCTAGTCAATTTGCAGGCCATTCTCAAATGTAGATTAATATCATTGAAATTTCTGCTATCCTTGCACAATAGTCAAAATCAAAATCTTCTATAGATTTGAAACCTCACATTCAATGCATTGCAGATGGAGACACTTCTCCCATCCTTTTGTTCTTCCTCTCACCAAATTTATTAGGAGGTACAATTTGGCACCTATCTTTAATATAGTAAAGTATAGTGTGGTCTCTTCTCTTTATCCATACATCCATTTCTCTTAAAAAGCTTTAAATTTTGTTCAATTCAAGGACATCTAATGGAAAGCACAAGTTGTTACTGAATAACACAGATGATGCAGAAAGAAGACATTTCTTCTTCGGTCTTCTAGGGGCACTGAGGAATCAGTAACTTGTTTGAATTCTTCACTTCATCAAGTATCATTATAAGATTAGTTTTAGATTTAGTTGTATAAAATGAGTAACTTATACTTATTGTATTTTTTATTAATGATCTGATACAAAATAGATTGCTTTTCAATTCATAGTGTTGGCTTTCTAATCAACATGATTTTGGATGACGACCATGTTTATTTTTTAACCCTCCCTCCTTAAGTTTTCTAAGCAATATCTTAGATCACTTTCAATGAACATAGATCATATTTTCATCTTTGATATTTCTCAAGGGTTTTTTATCATCATTTTAGATCATTTTCAATGAACAAAGATCATGTTTACATCTTTTTATTTTCCTGAAGTCTCTGTTGCTTTTCATCAAGACCATGTCTGTGAAGCCTCCGCTCCTTTTTTATTCCATATCTATAATGTAGGAATGAAGAGGGGCAGAAAAAAGAGACACACAGGCTTATACATCAAAATAAAGTATTACATTGATTGAACGTCTAACTGAGCTTCAGCTCTTACATTTTATAACTTTGTTACACATTTCTAAATTGAACTTACAAACTTCCATTCATAGCTTCTATCTAGAGAGTACATAATAAACATTATATAGACACTATGGAGGAGACTAAATGCCCATAAAGTATGTCAGATTGCAGATGTGATGGTGGACAAAAAAATATGAAATTCACTTGGACCACTGAAGATCCCCTCCAATATAGAAAACATGAAAAAGATCATAGCTAATATATATCAATTTAGAATAATCATTCAACTATATATCAAACTTCCATAAGAGAGTTGAACACACACTAAAGACTTGATCACTAAAATATGAATACTCAACATAAAGATTGATGCAAGGAGGAGTTGTTATACTTGTTGTTATTACCAAAAATCTATAACTAGGCTTCTTCCAAACCTACCAAACACATTCCATTAGTCCCTCAGGACTCTTCCAAGGCTAAAGACCAAGTGGTTGGCCTATCCTTTAGGCCACACTGACCTATTCCAAATATCTCTACCTAAACCTTGACTAACTTTAATTATCTCTCACAACACACAACACCTCCACTACCTTACACCCTCTAGGATCTTTCACAAAAACATACCTCGAAACTACTTCTGAAGGCTTAACTCATTTCCAATAAAGATATTATAAGCATTCATAAGGTTCTACACACCTTGGTGGGCTTCAAAATCCAATTCTTACAAATAGACCTAATGAGGGCTCTTCCTTGTAGCCCTACCTTGGGATTTAGGTAAGAAATCAAACTATTCCAAAAATCTATCAAAACTAAAGGTAGATTCAAACACCCATTACTAAACTCTCTCCAATTCAAAAATCTTAGGTTCTAACTTGTTCATTAAGGCACATAACTCGTAGGCCCTAATTTAGGCTAATAGGCCTGAAACCCATATTCGAGCTACCAACTCACCAAAATCTTAAAGAATCCTAACAAATGAACTTGCATATGCATTTACCTTACCAAAAACTTTCCAACTTCCAACTTGTGGACTCCTAGTTGTTGAGGAGATAATCAAACCTTCAAACCCTTGCCTTTAATGATGGTTTCATTGTTATTTTAAGAAACCAATCTCAAACCTCCATCATCTTGACTGCCAACCCTTCCATTGGATTCTCCGACTTCCCATGACTGGATGCAAACCTTCATTCTCACATGCAACTCTAGAAAACTTTTGTCACGTTTTTTCATAATGTTGTTTTACTGCATTACACATGCAACAACAAATACATGTTGATTCTTAGCCACCTCCAATACAAGAAACAAGGTTTTGGTGTTAAACTATCATATGATAATAAAAAGAAACCAAGAACACATTCTCAAATCTGTTAACTCCATTTAGTGGTAATATGTAGTTACGGAGTTGTTTCACTGTGACAAGGTACATAATTTATTGTCTAAAATAGTGAATAGTGAGAGCTTTAGCAAACACCAATGATGTTATGCACACCAATAACATTAGCAATAACCCTAAACTTCATTGCTATATATAAGGAGCTCAAGCATCAACATATCCATGATATTTGAGAGAATATACAAGGATTTTAATTCAAATAACAGTACATTAGTAGAATTTCACAAAATAACTAATTTATTACACAGGATTACATACCATGTTTTTTCATCTTTGTTCTTCACATCTCATCTCTCTATATCTTCTACCTTAGATTACATCTTTTTATACAAAAAACATGACCTTTCACCTCCTTTAAGGGCTCATCAAGATGGATGACCTTCCATCTCCCTAAAACTTGTCATTTTGCAAAAATGCTAACAACTTCTTTTTTTTGACAAATTTACTTTCTTTTTTTTGCACATTTTGCATTTTATGCTTTCACATACTTTCTTGGCACCCTAAATAGGTCCAAAGTATTATTATGACCTTTTAACACTACAACTATGGCCTTACATGGCATTTTTCACATTTAGATTCTCTTTGACCCACATTTCTTAAAACATGAACTTGGTCAACATGACCTTAATTGAACACTTAATAACATGAATTGAAACAAATAATACACTAACCTATGAAGTACTCAAAAACATACTAATTATGACTCCAAATTCCAAGGAGATCTTCAAGGTGCTCCTACACCAAAGATATAACAAACTTGCCAAAACATGAAAAATGGAAAGAAATGTCATTCATAATAGAAACAAAGGCAAATAATAAAAGCAATAGAGCAAAAACAAAGGCAAATTCAAGCAAACCCAACATCATTTTTGGCAAACATTTATAATGATCAAGACCCTATCACAACACCATCTAGCCACCTTCCACAAAACCTATGGTCCCCTTTGAATTTAGTGGCAGAGAATGTTATCACAATTCTATATATTTGTTATTTACAATGTCACTAGAGATTATAAAGTTTGTAGACCTATATTTTCAATTATTGACAATGTCTAAATTTTGAATCATGAATTTAAAGTGGAGAAAGCATGAATGCATGGCATAGGTGTCGTGGGGTTTGAGAGATGGATGTTTGGGAGGTGTCTGAAATGTTGTCTCTACTTTCTTTGAAATTTTGAATACATGGACTAGGTGTTGGGAATATTACACCATTCTTGTAGTTGTTTTAAGTTTAAATAGGATTTTTTTTTGAGTTGTTGAAACAACTCATATATTAGGAAGTCCTTTTAGGGTGGTTCCTATAATAAAGGATCTGAAAAAGCAAAGCATTATGTTTATTCTTATTAAACAGAGATGAAGAATCAAAGTGCGATATTATTTGTGTAAAATTTTTGAATGCTTCTATAATTATGCCTAAAGTCTCACATGGTATCAACATAGAAAAATTATTCCAAGAGAAAAATGCAATCAGATAATTTTGGGGGATTTGAGCTGAAGAAGATTTATACTGTTATGGAGAGGCCTCTAATCTAGATAGTTATGGAGTAAATGGTTGATTACTCTATTTCATGTTCACATGAAATAGGTCACTTTTTTGGATGAAGAATTTATTGCACATATTTTATGAGACATGCTACAAAAAATTTGTATCTACTACTAAAGAAAGAACCTATTCATACCTTGTTGTATATTGTCTTTGTATATGTCTATATTGTCTTTGTACTACATTTTGATTAATTTTTGTGATCTAATTCCAGTTAACCTATTTTGAATATTAGTTTGATCTGTGTTTTGTTCAATGAGTCTTGTCACAACATACTAATTCAAAGATGGAATATACATGCTTGCAGAGTTCAAATCTTAGCAACCACAGGGACAACCACACCAATAGAAGTTGTGACCAAAACCATATGAGAAAGAGGAACCTCCAAGCAAGAGATGAGAAAGGACGACACACATCCTCCATTAAAACAAAAATAGGCAGAGTGGATCAACAAAAGAAAAGGAGCACTAGCAACACCACAACAATAAGAGGAACTTGAATTGTGAGAGAAGCAACTGGAACCATCACAATGGGTTCTTGAATCACACAATCTTCTATATAATGTAGTGAGTTATTAAGAATGATTTTAAGATCATACTCGCAATATGTTATTATACATTGTTTAGGGGCAAGTGATTCTTAGCAAACACTCCACAAACTAACATCCATTGCTCGTTGATTTTAGGGGATATATATAATGCTATGTATTAAATATTTTCTATTGAAATCAGCTATTGTAAAAAGATAATAAAAGACAAATAGATTTAGAAGAAAATAGTTAAAGTAGATCTTGTGCAATTGAGGACGTTTGTAATATTAGGTAGACCTACAGGAGAGCAAATGGAGTGTGCTTAAGGAGGAAATTTGTGCTACATGAATGAAGTTGCACCATGTTGAAAGGACCTTATAAAGAAATGGCAAGCAATAAAAAGGTGTGGTAAATCCCTTGGGAGATGTGTAGATAAGTAAATAGAACACAATATCTCATCATGTATCAAGACATCTGATACAAAATTGAATGATACCACAAGGAAAACATCTCAAGAACATGTTAAAAAAAAATTGTTCTTCTTTGCTAGTAATACATTTTACTATGTTAATCACACGTGTATGTTATTTAGCACAAGTCATGCAGTTTCCTCTTTGGACCTCTTATGAAGATTGTGTTTGACATTCTTCTAAGTTCTCTGATTGATACTCAAGTATTTCACAAATAGTGTTGTATTTCCATTTTCTTTTTATATTACTGTAGCTAAGAATCCCAACATTGTGATTATTTCTCCATGCAGGAAGCGATGGATTCAACAAACATTTTGTGTTCAACATTAGTTTATTGAGGACTTTACATGAAAATAGGTGGACCACCACCATAAGGCCACTTGGAAACATTTTACAGTGGTCCACCTATTTTCATGTGAAGTCCTCAATAAACTAATGCTACACACAAAATTTATGTTGAGTCCACAGCTTCCTACATGAAGAAATAATCATGATGTTGGGCTTCTTATCTATAGTAATATAAAAAGGAAATGGAAATGCAACACTATCTGTGAAACACTTAAGCAAAAGCAATATCAGTCAGACAACTTAGAAGAATGTCAAACACAATCTCTGCAAGACTAGGGGACAAAGAGGAAACTGCATGACCTGGGCTAAACTGCGTACATGTGTGATCAACATAGTAAAATTTATTTCTAACAAAGAAGAACAAATGCCTTTTTTTAATATATAAGTAGGTCATCGCAATTACAATGTTCCGATTCGACAAAAAACCATTGGAACAAGAGCATTGTTGTCACATATCCATCGCACTTGCAATAGACAAAGATGATAGAGAGCCATCACTCCCATGACACTATTGTCACATACCATCATGGTTGTGATGTCCATTCTAATGCTTGACTATCAGCCATACAACATGATCATCACTATTAGGAAAACAAAGTGAAAAATTTTTATGTCATAATTACGACGACAACCTATCGCAATTATGACAATGTCATGGTGACTTATTGGCCCTGCCTTCTGCCAAATTGTGATGACATTTGGAGTTGTAATTGTGACAGACAAGGTTTCCATCACAATTTCTGATGCCAAAAGTCTAACACCCATCCAAAGGGAGCCAATTCTTGGTACTGTTGCTTGGGCCATAGCTAGCCATCACAATTATGACATCCTTCCATTGCAATTTGGGTCCAAATGTAGTAGTGACTAAATTTCCTTAAAAAAATGTCTAGTGGATGAGTGGTAGTCCAAGCTTCCAAATCACTTGATAATGCATTTTTAGATTCAGAAAGTGCAAACAAGAATAATCAAGGTTCTTATGAGAAGGGTTTGTGTACTAGCACATAAGGAAACTTGAAAAAATATACCCATAATAAGAAAAAAATGACCCGTGTGACTTAAAAATTATGTGTCAGATCTTGGATGTTTTGAAGGCCCTCAAGAATCTCTAGTAGTCCTCTTTGGTTTGTTTATTGCTTGTGTTTGAATAAGGGTTGACTACTTGTTAGATTTAAGTGTCCTTATAGTAGTGCTTAGTAAATAGTGTTTTGTGTCCCTTCAAAATATGCTTTGACCTTAAAAAAGAAGATACGAATCAAAGACATCTATAATTAGTTACATGCATAATAAATGCTCTTGAAGACTGAATTCAATGTGGCCTAATTAAAAATTTCTTACAAACTTCAATAAAAACCACATTAAGCTTCTCTAATTTTTGCATGATTTAATTTAGGATTGTGGGGAATAAATAAATCCCTATATAAATAATCTTTGGTAAAAATAGTGAATCAAGAGTGCAAGTAAAAAACTCTAGGATTAAAGAGTTGACCTATTAAAACTACAATATTTATTCCTGATATCTAGTTGTACTACCCTAAATTGTAAGCACCTATAATTAGATGCTCAAGTAGGCCTCATTTTAGAGTTCTCAAGATTTTGTGTTGATTATGCTTGACCTAGATCTAGGAACTACCTAGATTTTTTGTTTCCTTTCCATATTTTATACTTCAAAAAAATTCAATTATGACCCTATTTTTTATCTCTACCTTTTGACTATCCTTGGGATCATATGTGCATAGAGCTCTGATGGTCAAAACTAATGGTGTAGAACTCAAGACAGGTTGGAAAACTCACCCATGTCATCATGTAGTAGAGGACTTGTACAATGCATTAGAAGGAGTGGTCACATGCTCCACATTAGGTTTGGAGACAGGTCTTGGCCTTATGTTAGGATCACTTTTTATACTAGTCTATCATGTGAGGATCCACCACCTCTTCCTTGGAACTCTAAATAGTTTGGTATGTCATTAAGGAAAAATTCATAACAGAGTTATATCCAAAAGGATAGGGTATCTCATGATTACTACAACTAGGCTTGTCAAATACAATCTGCCACTTATCCCAAAACTTATTGTTATCTCTTCATGATAGCACCAATTGATAGGGAAACAACTAGAATATAGTGGTTGATTTATTCTAGGGATTTTGAAGTGTGAACAAATGTCAATTATAGTAATTTTTTTCTTCTTTACATCCTCATGTAATAACTTATTTTCAAATACCATTTTTATTATTATCTTTTGTTACACCAAAGGTTTGTTTGGCCACTACCACAATTACATAAGTCACAATTAGCTTTAATGAATTGGTCGGGGTTATCATATGAGGGTTGGCTGTACCCAATTTTTTAAATTTAGCAATCAAAGCCTATAACTAAAACTTGATGTTTTCTATTTAGTCTATAGTATTATCTTGGGTGCTCAAAGGATGCCTATAGATTGATGAAGAAGGTTTTTTTAATTTCTTCTTAAGGCTCCTCTTGGAGAGGTGACTTGGGGTTTGGCATAGAGGAATTATCATCTTCTGAAAATCAAAATAAAATCTCATTTTAAAAATCAAGTAAGTTTGCATTTTTTTTTTTTTTAAAGATAAGAAATAAAATTGACTTACCTCTTTTGGCATCCTTGATGTCTTGGAAACATTTTGGTGAAGATCTAATGCACCCACAAATAAAAAATTGCATCCAACATGGTGTGTACCCTTTAAAGCTATCCAAAAATCTTCTCGCTCATGGCTATAACAATGAAAATTAGAAATGAATGTGAAAACTTCAAACTTATATTAAAAAATATGGTATGCACCATATAGGTTAGGAAAGCCTAAGCTTGAGGCTTCACATATCAAGTTATATCGTGCATGGAATAAAAATTTGGGAGTGGCTTGTTGTTCCCTCATCTTTGTGCACTTATCCACTAATGTTATGAAACAATATTTGTCTTTTAGAGCTTGTTCCAATTTTTGTGGAGCTAGCTCTTGATATGTCTTTGACAAGGGGGAGAATATTGGGATCAAGACATCTCAACCTTAGGTTCCTAACATGTTGATCAATTTAGTTATGTATTGCAAATGAAGGATTTGAGCAATACAAATTGACAAAACCTAAAGAACACCTGCATGCAAGAACCTATCATATAGAGTTCCTGAAAAGACAAAGAAGAGGCAAGGGTTTTGCTCTAAAAAGATAGAAAATGATATTATCAAACTAAAAGAATGAATGAAATTTACAATTGATCAATCCTCATAGAAAAGAGATCATAAAACCTAAAAGAGAAACCCTAAGAGGGAAAATGACATTTGATAATTACTATTTAATTATTAAATGGAAATGCAAGTGCATAAAGGGAAATCTTAAGAAGGGAGTAAAGGTAATTTAATTAATTAAATTAAATTAATGCTTTACTCTAACACCCTCCCCCCCCCCCCAAGATGAGAAATAATGCTAGTAAAAAAATGGATGAAAAAGAAAGGAAACTACAATGCTAAAAGAAAACTTGGGTCCTAGCAACAAGGCCTGATGAGGTACCCAATCACAACCAAATCTCTATGAAACAAATAAATAGGGAAAACCATGTGGGAAAAATCCTACTCGAAAAAGAGATAGCAAGAAAAGAAGGAAGGATTCATCACTGAGACCCCCTAAGGACAACTTCTTTCACTCCAAGCATAGAGCACAACTGAAGATATCGTGGGGATAAAAAAGGTTTAATGAAGATGTTAGAAACCTTCTTAGTAGTGGGAATGTATCCCAAGCTCAAAGAGTCATCCTAAATCAGATGCTTGATGAAGTGCATGTGAAGCTCAATGTGCTTGGTCCTTTGATACTCAACTGGGTTGTAGGAAATATGTATAACACTCTTATTGTCACACCAAATAAATTTGGGACTATCAAGAGGAAATCCAAACTCTATCGTCAATTTTTGAAGCCATAAAACCTCCTGACTAGCTAGCATAGTTGCCATGTATTCTACCTCTTTAGATGATAATGTGTGAGCATGTTGCTTTTTGCAAAACCATGTGATAGGACTAGAACCAAGACATAAAATAAATCTAGAAGTAGACTTGTGATCATCAATAGCACCATCCTAATCTAATTCTATGTAACCAATAATGTGAGGATCCCCCGATGTGTAGTGAATTCTAGAACATGTAGTACACCAGATGTACCTCAAGATACATTTGGAAGCTTGCCAATGAATCACATGTGGATCATGTGAGAATCTAGAGACAAGTCCAACCACAAAGGAAATATCAGGAGATGTGTATGTGTCAGGTACAAAAAAGTACCCACAAGTTTTTTATATAGAGTGGAATCCACTGTAGGAGTAGTGCAAGTGGTAGATAAAACAACTCCTAACTGAAAAGGTGTGGGAGCGGACTTGAAATCAATCATGTTGAATCTATGAAGTATATCAAGAGCATACTTATGTTGGAGTATGGCTATCCCATATGAAGACTAAACAACCTATAGGCCCAAAAAATAATGCTAAAGTCAAAGATCTATAATCTCAAAATGCTCTCTCAAAGGTCATTGAAAACTTTGAATCATGGAGGATGACCTTCTTGTAATGATGATATCATCTATATAAAGAAAAAGTATTAGTAAGTTATCCCCATGATGCTGAATGTAAACTCTAGGATTGGAATGACACTAAGTGAACTGTAAAGCAAGCAAGAAGGAATCAATCTTCTCATACCAAGCCTAAAGGGCTTGTTTGAGACCATATAAAGACCTCTGAAGCCTGCATACCAAAGAAGAGTCATGCACAAAACCATGAGGCTGCTCCATATAGATCTCCTCATGATGGTCTCTATGAAAAAAGACACTCATCTAAAATGTTGTCCATCCTTGTGAAGTTGTAAGAGAGAGTACAAGGCAAATACAATTCGTCTTGGCAACATGAGAAAAGGTCTCAAAGTTGTCAACACTATCAAACTATAAAAATCCCTTTGCAACAAGATGTGCCTTGTACCTATCAATAAAACCATCTGCAACATACTTGGTATGGTACATCCACCAACACTAAACCAACTTTCTTGCTTTTGGAAGAGGACAAGGATCCCATGTGTGGTTCTTCATCAAAGAAGAGTACTCCTCATCCATAGCCCTATCCCACTCTATGTTTCCTATTACCTGTAAAAAAATATGTTGATCATTTGAAATGGCATGACTCAATAGTCTAGTACCAGAAGTTTGAGCATGAGTGTGATAAGAATTAGAAGGATCACATATCATAGGTCTTGTTGCATCAATAGAGTCATGAGCCCAGTTGGGCACTCGCTAATTTTTTTTTGGAGATGGTGAAGGGGGATCAATATCACGATCTTCCTCAGAGGATACATAATCTTGTAGAGTAGTATAGGAAGTACTAGGTAGTAAGGGAGAAGATGGTGATGGAGGCTCCATCTAAGGATAACACTCATCAAATTGGACATCTTATTGAAACAAGACATCTCAAGAATCAAGATCAAACAACCTATACACCTTCACCTCCTCATAGTAGCCAACACAGATGAGTGGCTAACTCTTCATCTCCATGGCTTTCTTCTAAGCATTTAGAATAAATACCCAAGCCTCACTACCAAAAATGCAAAATGTAGAAACATTGGGATTGACATGAGTCCAAGCCTCCTTAGGAATCAAATGTTGCAATGCCTTGTAAGGAATGTGATTCTAAATATAGTTGGCACAATTGATAGCCTCAACCCAAATGAAGAACTCATAGCTGAAGACTATATCATACAATTGACCATCTCCGTAATGCCCTATTCTTTCTCTCTGCAACCCCATTCTGCTGAGGAGTATGGAGAACTGTGAACTGATGCTATAAACCATGCTCAGTGCAAAAATATTTGAAAGACTAATTCACATATTCCTTACAATTGTTAGTGTGTATACACTTAATAGAAAGACTAGACTACTTCTCCACAAATATCTTAAAGATTTGAAATGAATCAAAGAAATCGTACTTGTACTTCAAAAAGTATACCCATGTGCATTTAGAGAATTCATCTATGAAGGTAAGCATATATCGATCACTTGAAAAAGATGGAGTTGGGAATGACATAAGATCACTATGTATCAACTCCAATGGTGCCTTAGCACTTGTGGATCTAGCTACCGAAAATGGATCTCTATGATGTTTTCCAATTGCACAACCTTAAGAAACATTGTCAGCACAAGAGATCTGAGGTAGCCCAATCACTAGCTCTTGTGTACTCATTTGTTGTAGATATTTGTAGTTGACATGGCCAAAATTCTAGTGCTAAAGCTTTCTCACTATGTTTGCATGAGAAATAAGAGAAACACCTATAGAATTGGAGCTCTCAAAATCATCAGGTTGATATAAGTGAGATTTAAGATCAACACTCCCAATAGCAACAACAGAGTTAGGATCATGGAGGTCTCAAATAGCCACATTATATGGTAAGAACTCAACTATCTTATTAGAGAAAAAATGACAAATTTAAAAGATAGACAAGAGGTTCGTAGAAATGGTTAGAACCAAGAGAACATCCTATAGTGAACCATCCTCTAAAGAGATAGTTCCTGAACCTAAAACTGAAAGCTATGTGGAGTCACTAATTGTAATCTATGTAGTAACATTCTAAGCAAGTGAGGAAACCAAATCAGGTGAGTGTGTCATATGGTGGGGAGAACTTGAATCAAGAATCCAAGTAGAAGTAGAAGACAATGCTCATGCAGAAAGAGCATGATCTTTCCCTAAAGGAGGAGGTGGTGGTTTAAAAGAAGCAATACAATACTGTTGGATGACCTCCTCTAAAGCCTCAAGACATTTCCAACACCTAGAAACTAGATGTCATTCCTTTCCACAAAAATTGCAAGGATCACCTATAAACTTCTTAGTCTTAGAGGAAGACTCACTGGACTTAGAAGATTTACCCTTTCGAGTGGATTTTCAAGCATCTAATTTAGGAGTAGGCTTGGAGGAACTCTTGCTGCCTATTGAATTTTTATTTGGCTTTGGTTTCTACTTTGGCTTTCTTGTAGATGTCTGAGAAACCAAAGCCTATGTATTTCAACCTGTGATAGTATCCAACCGTGTAAGCTTAGATTATTCTCTAGTTAATTGATCACAAAATATCTCAAAAGTGGGCATGGTAAATCTGGGACCCAAAGCATCCATAGTGGAATGGAAAGTAGAAGAGAAAATATGAAAGTTTCCTTGACACTTTAATAGAATCAGATAGATGTATTCCTGATCTTTGTTCTCTTTCCTACATCCTTGTAACAAAGTTCTCTATTATTTGAACCTCATGAGAAAGTCCTTAATAGAGGGAAAAACATCTAATACAAGTGAAGTAAGCTCTTCCTCAATTTGAAGTGTTTTGAACTTGTTGATGGTACCAAACAAGTCCTTGAACTTGTCCCACATTTCTTGAGGAGTGAAACACTCATCAAGATGAAACTTTAAGCTATCTAAAACACTCAAATAAATTAGACCCATGGCTTCATCCACCTTATTCTTGTGCTGCAAAGTGTAATATTGACTTTGAAATACTGGTTGCATTGTATCTAAACAAGACCACAAACCCTTTGAATGGAGAAGTCGTTGCATAGCATATTTCCATGTTTGATAGTTATGTGGGTTTAGAACTACTCAACAAGAAGAGGTCTCAACCATTGGTTTAAGATAGTGTTTTGAATTTTTCTGATATACTGATATTATAATAGAAAAAAATGAAAAAACACCACCTACAATGCAAAAAATTGAACTCTAGCTTGCAGAAGGAATGCGTATACAAGAATAGAGAAAAAAAGATACAATTCAGTATCACAATTACCTAGTTAAAAATATTTTTGAAATGAAAAGGAATCTGGAAAGTGATCAAGAACAACTTTCTAGCACTTTTTTTGAATTGGAAAATGGAGCTAAAATGAGAAAGTTATGCCCCTAGAAGATAGAAAGCATCATCTTACTTTGAGTGGAAAAATAGGTACCAAAGTGGAAAAAAAAATCCAAAAAATAACTTCACCATCATGTCCATGTTAGAATCATCTTTCCAACACTTTATTCAAATCTAAAATGCTCAAGTTAGAACCAAAAAATTGACAGGGCCTCTAGAAGTGCAATAAAAATTGTAAACCCCCAAAAAAATTGATTGGGGTTAAAAAAGTAGTCCCCGACCCCCATGTGACCATAGGCTAGGTTGTGGAGGCAGGGTGGTAGAGTAGAGGAGGAGCCTAGGTGGAAGTAGCCAGTGAGTGGTGAGCAGAGGTGGTTGAGCCAAGCAGAGGTGGTGGAGGTAAGCGGAAGAGCCGATAGCCACTATGGTGAGGTTGAAGCTGCAGGCGATTAGAAGAACACTGTTGTGCAGTTAGTAAATTGTCGTGCAGATGAAAACTACATTTTTTTTATTAAAAAAGTATCGTGCATGCCTCAAATTGCATGCCAAATATTAGATGACCTTGGTATGTAAAAAATCCCTAGTCAACATCATCTAAAATTTAAAAAAAATATGAAAATAAGGGTTTTGACGTCTTTTGAAGCCAACCGTCAGGCCTATTTGGCCTTAAAGTGCTCCGAAAATTAGAGACCCCCTATTTTCATAGAAAATACTTGAAAATAGCCATATCTATTATGTGAAACCCTTATTCCTCTTTTTTTCCAAATAAGAACAAGCTACAACAAGTCAGGCTCTAATACCATGAAGGATTTGAGCAATACAAATCCACAAATCCCAAAGAACACTTGCATGCAAGAACCTATCAAAGAGAAGAAAAGACAAAGAAGAGGCAAGGGTTTTTCTCTGAGAACATGGAAAATGATATTATCAGACTAAAAGAATGAATGGAATTTATAATTGATCAATCATTATAGAAGGAGATCATAAAACCTAAAAGAGAAACCCTAAGAGGTAAATGATATTTAATAATTACAATTTAATTATTAAATGGAAATACAAGTGCATAAAGGGAAATTTTAAGAAGGGAGTAAAGGTAATTTAACAAGTGTAATTAAATTAATGCTTTATTCTAACAACATATATTGTTTTATCCTATATTTCAAACATAGTATTGCCATATCATCTTTGTTGGACATCTTGATGAAATGGCATCCTATGTGAGAGGTGAGACTATGACAAGGATGCATATTTTCTAGGAATTTTATGACCACTTTGGAGTACCTATTTTCAGGGGGATATTGTTATAAGATGCCATGTTTGGACTATGATAGTTTCCTTACACATGACTATGCTAGTTATTACTTTGATGGAAAATTCATATGGAGTTAATGTTGAGTGTCTAATATTTGTTTTTTAGTTCATATTTATTAGGTATATGTATGCTTGAAATATGTTTCATATAAACTTGGAAATTTCTATAGATAGTGGGTGTAGCATACATATGGAAATATGACCAATGTGGAAGTTTTGGGCTAGAGTGGTTTGGAAAATGTTATATACAACATGTCATAGATATGAAAAATTCTTGTTTTGAATACTACTTGACTACCTAGGCATAGGACCTAGTTTTGGAAATAATGTGCTTACCTTTCATATGTGAGCTCTATAAATATGTAAGAACCTTAGCATATGTTATGATTTAGTCTAATTATTTTGTAAGACATCGATATGCTATAAGAATTGCTTCAGAATTCATTTTTTTTGTAACTACTTCTATAAAGAATTGGCTTTGTGCATTATATTGTAAGTGTTTTTGTTAGTAATACAATTTAGCTATGTGTTGTGTAGTGTAGTTTTATTTCTTCAAATTGATTTCCCATGCAAGTTTAATATTGTGATTTTATTTAAGTCCAAAATTTATATATACATTTAATCTCTAATTGTTCAAGGGATTGCAAGGAATTTTTACATTCACTCCCTTGTTTGATAAGAATTATTTCACACTAAACTTCCATTCATATCTCATATTGTTACAAACACCATTTTAGCTATTGATCTCCTAGGCTAGCTTAGTTTTCTTTGAATATGTGACCTTGAATGTAATTAGCATCCTTATCCATGTTGTTATCCCTTAAATTTATTGTTTTTAAATCAACCTTCAAACATATTTTTCTATGCTTAAAACTTTAGCAAAGTTTTGATTGATTTATTTATTTAGAGACCTAATTGTTAGGAGGAAAAGATTGAATACTCAACATGTAATGCCTTGCTAGGGAACCCAAAATAAATTAACCTAAAGTCTCACTAAGTTTGCCAAACATTTTTTTTGAAAGATAATAACTTAACAACAACATATATAATATAGTGGAAGCAATAACATACACATAAATATATACCATAAAATAAATTACATTTCTTAAGGGTCCCATGATGTTGAATCACATTTAAGTTTAATTAATACTACAACCAATATATAACAATTCCACATTAAGTGGATTTTCCATGAAATTGAATAGATTAAGTTCAAGATGCAGGGGTGGGAAAGGAAAGAGGGGGGGGATGAGAATGTTAGAATTAGCAAGTTGGATGCGAGGGTTTCTGATATTGAAAATAGAGTGAAAAGGATGGAGAGCTCTCTCCATAGCTCGGCTAACCAGAGCCTCACCATTATAAAAGGTCTTAGTGATAATATCCTTCAATTGCACTCAATGATGGAGGAAAGCAAAAAGGGGAAGGAGGAAAAGGAAAAAGAGGAAACTAGGGTTGCTAATGAAGATGATTCATTGCAGGATGAGAGCCTGAGCAAAAGAAGGAGATTGGAAAAGAGGAAGAGGGAAAAGGAGGTATCTTTGGAAGATAGTCAATTGAAAATTGATGAGGTTGAGGCCATGGGAGAGCTTGAGCTCAAGAATGAGGAGCTAATCAAAGAAATGGTGCCCAGATCAATGCTCCTAGTTTTTTGTCTATACCCTGGCTTTTGGCTATTTATATTTTGTCTACTTTCGATGGCCAAGTATGGCCTATTGTTTTTCATGTTACTTTGTTGCTAGACTTGAACTTTAAGTAGTATTTTGATGTTAACTAGTGGGTTTCAGGAACCCTTGTAAAAAAGTTGTTTTATTTAATCAGAAATAATTCCACATTAAAAAATAACTAAAAGTACAAATCCATTTAAATAATATAAAATTATCTTGAATGCCAGTTGGCATTAATCAAAATGCACAATCATCCATTGCATAAGTCACAAGATATGAAGGTTGAAAGAATATATATCATAAAATAGATTACATCATCTCATCAGATCTATGAAATCAAATACAGTACAATAGAGTATAAGTATTCATTATAGTACACAAGAATAGAATGAAAGATAAAATAGAACAGGAAACTCCAACCATGGCATTGAACTATCAGATCTCAATGGTAAAAGTAAAAAGCACTACCGCCCGACCTCGTCAAACCTAAATGGTCCACTCTCATCACACTAAGGAGATAGTCTCAAGTCTAAAATAGGATAACAAACTCAAAATTCAAATCCAACATCTAGGTCAAGAAAAACCTGAAAGAAATCTATCTCAAAGGTACCAAGATACAAATGACATCTAAACCTAGAGGCAACAATGACACAAAGGAAATATACTATGTAAGTAGGCAAGGGTCATTGCATGAGTGAACTCTAAGACTACCCTAGTAGCCTCACTGGACTCTGACCCCCTAAAGACTCTATGCGACACTAATATCCTTTTGTATAAACAAGGCATACTAACGAAGCAAGGTTGCAACCAAGCATCCTCTCTACCCTCAACTTAGCTTGTACTAGCACTTGAGGCATGGGTAAGGAAAAGAAATGACTCTTATTAATTCATTTTTCTCTCATTTAATAAAATGTAATCACTTATTAAAATAACCTACAACGGGTTACCCAAGTAGCCTCTTTAGGGCTCTGACCTCCATTGCAAGCCACTTCCCCACATGACATACATATAACCTACCCTAAGCTCAATAAAAGAAAAAGGTATCATATGACCATAAACCACACATCAGATCTTAAACAAGCAATTATAAGGCACTAAAATATCATTGATAAAAACTCACAGATTTTACCAATACAATCATTCTAACAGTACTAATCCAAAATCAAGTACACATATACAAAACCATGACATCACCAAAAAATAATAACTCTTGGCCTCCAGTAGATGTCCTAAAATTGGTCAACACTCCAAGTCAACCCCAAACCAAAAACACAAGAAAACATACAACTAGCAATGTAGTTTCATAGTTTTGTTTGGTTTTGAAAATATATAGTTTTGGTTTAAAAGTATGGTTCAAGTTTACATTTTGTCATAGATTTTCGTCATGAAAAAGTTTACAATTTCCCATATGAATGAACTTGTTTTAACAAATCAATGATTATTTAATTAAATCAACATTAGATTTAAAATAAATAATTCAAATATAAGTCTTGCTAGTCTAAAACATAAAATTGTTTCCCAAACTCGTAATTAAATAATGATCATTAAAACCATAGTAATTAAATAATGATTTAATAAAAATTTACTTAAATTCATAAAATAATATCTAATATTAATTTAATTCATTAAATAAAATTTAAAACATTATTAATCACATTAATTAACATAACAATTTAAAACTATATTAAAATATATTATTAATTATGAAAATCTTAATAAAATTTAATATATTAAAAAAAATTATATTAAAAAAAAATATAATACATATGTATTTAAAGGCCCATCGGCCTGCACATTAGTGACGCAACAGTCTACTGCAACCGCAACAGAATAATGTTGCGTCAACAGCAGTACATGTTATTGTTGCAGCAGTTCTGTTGTGTGTGTGCAATAGTTCCTGTCACTAGTGGGAAAGAAGAGTAGGGGAGGTGGGGTGTGGTGGCTCGCCTCCCAGTCATGATTTTTATTTGTTTTTTCTTATAAAAAACCAAAAAAACTCACCCCCATTCAATTGCAATTTCAATTTTCGATAAATATTATATGTGATAAAAACTATCATAGTAAATATTTTACTATGGTAATTTTTATTAACATTTTTATTTTTTATTTTTTTTCTATAAAATTATGAATTAGATCTGATAGGGAAAACTTGAATAACTAATCATTTTTTTCATTTAAAAAATTGCTTTCTTTTCCAAATACTACTTGATTAAAAAACTATTCTATTAAATTGACAGAACGAGGGTTTCTAAATTCTCAATTCTCATATACAGATAATCTCAGAATGGAGAACAATTAAAATTTACAAAAAGGGATTCGATTTAAATAATTCATTCATAGACATATTCAAGAACAAAGAAGAGTAAATTTCAACACAATGGTTTCAACCAAATTTAAAATTTTGAAAACATATTTATCCAAACACGAATTCAAAGATTGGAAAACTACTGTGCAAATAACCCACCAGATCCTACCTAAATCTGATGCTAGTACGACAAACACACAGAGCACACAAGTAATCCCCTTTCTTCTGAAAACCTCCTCAGAAATTTTTTGTCCAAATCCCTAGCAATCAAGAAATGAACTCTAAATCTCTAATAAAGAGCTTTTCCCCAATTTAGGGCTTCGATCCTACAATCATGTGAAAACCCTTCATCTTTTATTATTTTATTATATTTTAATTTTCATGTGCAACCTTTTTGCAATTTAATTAAAATATCTTTATTAAATTAATTTATTTCTTCTCTTTAATTAACTTTTGAGATGTTTTAATAAAATATTTATTAATACAGCTAATAATAATATTTAGAGTTTATTTTAAAAATGAAACTCCTAAATATTTTATTATTAAATTAAATAAATATGGTTACGCCAAAATTAGAATTTTAACTACATCTTTATATTTAATACTTTTATTTAATTAATTAAATATAATTAAATATTGAATTTTCTTAATAAAATTTCTATTAAATTAAATCATTAAATAATATTTTAATTTGATTTAATTATAACAAAAAATACTCACAAACCCACAAGAATTAATATGAAAACCATAATAAAGTATAGAAAACTAGATCAAACTCAAAAGTTCTAATCACAAATTTATGTTACCTGGTGAATTCGAAAGGTAAACAACTTAGATACTTGCTCTACTTTCTAGGAAAAATGGTTTAAGGTTAGGATTTGGACTTAGTAATTTATCTCCTCTCTTTTACCATTTAGATACTGCAATATAGTACGCTCACCCTAGCAATTTGGGGAAGTCGATACTCGATACTTGTAATCTAGATAAAATCCACACATGTACATACACATATAATCTAACCTAAACAAGCAATGGTGGGAAGTAGATCCTGACTAGCAAGTGACTATGATTCCCTCCCTCAACCATATTAGAAATATCATACATAAAGTGAAACATATAAGTACACCATACACATGCAAGTATGGGGTAAGTATCCATAGAAAATGCATAAATAATCCATCTAACAATCATCATGAGATAACTAAAAACAATGTATAATAGCATCATCATCGAAGGAATAATCATGCATACATGAAATAACTAGTACCAAGGTAACTCATCATATAATCAACTGAGTATGAAATATTATCCAACAACCTAGAAATCAAATATCACTAATCATAAAACATAATCATAAAGCTAGCCTAAAAGGGTTTGACAATAATAACTAAAAAGTAAGCTAGGGGCAGGCACTACATCCACCCCCCTAGACTTAGGCTTACTCTTGGAAGCCTATAAACAATTAGAGGTTAAAATCATGTAAACCAGATGCATCCTCCCATGTAGTTGAAGACTCATCAGTAGGGTCCCATTGGACCCTTACCTACTCTATGGTTCGATCCTTGAGCATTAAATCTCACTTTTGTAGAATGTGAACCAGCTCCAAAGCTAGTTTTTCATCCTCTATTTGTAACACATTACAATCAAGAACATGTATCACATCAAAGATACACTATCTAATTATAGAAACATGGAAAATGTCATGAACATGAGCTAGGCTTGGTGGCAATGCAAGACAGTAGGAAACTAGACCTATTCTCTCAAGAATATTGAATGGCCTCACAAAATGAGGTACTAGCTTCGAACCCTTTCCATAATGGATCAGACTCTTTCGCAGATGCACTCTCAAGAAAACTTTCTCACCCACTAAAAATTGCTTATCCATCCTATAAGCATTAGTGTACTTCTTCTGCCTATATTGTGTTGTAGATATGTGTTCATGAATGCACACTACTTGGTGCTCCATATCTCAAAGCATCTAATGACCCAACAGGATGTGATACACTAAACTGTCCCAACTCAATGGTGTACAAAAAGTACAACCATATAAAGCCTAAAAAGGTGTCGTCTCAATAGAACTGTGATATCCATTATTATAAGAAAGCTCTACTAGGTAAAGATAGTCCTCTCAAAGAATTTGTTTGTCCATCACATACATCCTCAACATATCCTCCAGAACTTGATTCACTCTCTCGGTCTAACCATCTGTCTTTGGGTGATAAGTTGAGCTAAAGTTCAATTGCGCTCCAAGATCATGCTGCAAGGATGTCCAAAATGCAGATGTAAATACATGATCCTTATCTAAATGTTGAAATTTGATTGAAAAGATCATTGTTAAGAGAGATTGTTAAGAGGGAGATTGTTGAAGAAGACTGTGTTTCAATCATTGTTTTGTTACTGATGTCAAACCTGCTATCTGCCAGTAAGATAACTACTTACAAGGTTCAAGTACTATCACTTAGTTGATTGATGAAGAGGATTTGATCAATAAGAGGTAACAATAACACCTAGAAGAAAGGTTGAGTTATGATTATGCAATGAAGTACGAGAATCAATTAAGACAATTATGGCATAATGTATTGATGATCTACTTAAGGTTACAAAATTTTGGCTACACTTAGAAAGTTTATAAGAACAAGTTAAACAAAGTTTATCTACCAAGCTTGACTAAGTGGATAGTAAGTTCCAAGCAAAGTCAGTGCAAGCTGAGCATAAAGTTAGTTGGAATTGAGTGAAAGAAAACTCTAATGGATGCTGAGCAAAATAGTTGATTCCGAGTAAATTTTAGTTGATTTTGAGCATTAGTAAACTTTAGTTGATGCCAAAAAAATTTATAGTTGATGTCGAGCAACGTAATATGTGCCAAGCATCAGAAGATTGATAATTTTGAGTTGCCGCATTATGTTAAATATCAAAAATTTTCTGAATCTAAGCTGACAAGTTTGTTTTCTTGAAACTTGTGAACCAAGGGGAAGACAAGGTTGATGAGCTGGTGGGATAGAATTTGATGTAAACCATTTTTAGGTGAATTCTAATGGATTATAGGAGAAGTTTCTAGAAAAGACAAGATACGAGGTAGACACATTGTATCTTACCTAATCCATCCAAAAACCCTAATTTGGACAATGGAAAATGTGCGGGAAAATATTGTAATTTCCTATTTATAGGAATGTTTGGTCATGAAGGAAAAGTTGTTGGTGTCATGTGTGAGAACCTAAGGAGGAAAAGGAATTAAGGGTTTTGCTTCATCAAGTGACCCAAGAGAAAAGTCTACAATGACATGTTAAGAAATAAGGCTTAAGAAGATGAATGCTTGAAGGGTAAACAATTTGTTAGAGTTGTAAAGTATGAAGGCAAAGTAGAATTAAGGACCGAATAGAGATTTGTAATTTGCAAGAGAAGTTGTAAGTTGTATCAAATCAAATCTCTACTATTACTCTCTACCGATTGTATTAGCCTAGGGTAAATCCTTTGGATTAAGGTTGATCTAACAATCATTTGAAGATCCTTTAACTAGATGGCATTCCAAGTGAATGGCCTAAAGTCATCTAACAAGGCTCACTTCTAACAGGGTGATTGAGATCCCTTAACTAGGTCATATTTAACACAATGTATTGAAACCTTTAAAAGGGTTGGCCTTTCACAAGGCATCACTTCAGAAGAGTAAAAAGGAGTAGCATGTTACTGGTGGTTTTTCCCAAATTGGGTTTCCACGTAAATTCTTGTGTCAAGTGTGCTGATGAATGTGTTGTGTTTCATGCTTTACATTTCTGCAAGTTGATTTGACAATAGCATACAAGTTTTAGTAATTACCTAATGGATGTGTGCATGGGTATGAATTTTTTATGGGTTCACTAAGTTGTGAAAAGTTTGATTTATACATCTAGACCTTGGATAACTGATTCACCCCTCTAAGTTATTCTAAAAGTATTCCAACAATTGGTATTAGAGCTATCTGCTTAAGAGGACTAGTTTTAAGGTACTAGAAGCACAAAGATTGAGATGTCTAAAAGAGAGGTACACAAGCTCAATAGAGATAAATTTATTGCATGGAAAACTTTGATAAAGCTACACCTTGGAGGACTTGGAGATCATGCACAATCTACCATTATAGTGGAACATGTTAATCAATTGGAGCCTTAACCACTGAAGATATGAAGAAGAAGCAAGAACACAATTAGGAAATGTTGGAGATTGTGTCAGCTCTAAGCTATGTCAAATTTGATGATATCAAAGGTTGTTACACTGCAAAGAAAATGTGGGATGCCCTACACACCATCTATGTAGGAGACCAAAATGTTCAAAAAGCCAAATTTGAGAGCCTCAAAGGTAAGTTTGATGATATGAGAATGGAAGAAGGTGAAAATATTGCTCAATATGTTGCTAGGATAAAAGAAGTTGTTAGTGCAATAAGAGGAGCTACTGGTCATATAGATGATGATATTGTGTTAAGTAAAGTCTTGAGAACATTACTGCATGTTTATGTTATTAGATTTTCTACAATTCAAGAGTTGAGATGTATTCTAGAGAATGATCTAACCCTTGAAGCTTTGGTAGGTAGACTCACTCCTTTTGAGCTATCTAACTTTGATAATTACAAATCTGAGAACCTTGAATCTACATTCAAAGCCAAGTTGTTATTGAAGGACTCTGATGGGGTGAAGGAGAACAAGAAGAGAAAGATAAAATATGTATCTAGTGATAGTGATACATATGAAGAAGATGTTGAAAAAATGGAAGCACTACTGTGAAGAAGATTTCATAGAGGTAAAGGCAAGTTCAAAGGTAAGTTACCCATCATTTGTTTCAATTACAATGAGGTTGGTCATATTGTTGTAAGATGTACATAGAAAAAGAACTACAGAGATGGCAACAAGTACAAAAATAGAAGAGAAGATGACAACAAAGATTACAAAGACAAAGGCAAGAAGTCATTCTACATTGCTAAAGAGGAAACTAGGGATGATTCTGATGAACATAATGATGAAGTGGTATATGCTGCAATGAAGGATGCATCTAATGAAGATAAGGCAACTGCAATTGTGACTTGTGTGAACAAAAATGATAGATGGATCATTGACAGTGGATGCTCACATCACATGACTGGAGAGAGAAGTAAGTTCATTACCTTAACTTGTTATGATGGAAATAGTGTAAGATTTGGTAATGATGAACCATGTTTGATGAAAGGAAAAGGTTCTATCAAACTCACAGACAAGATTTCATGTGACAATGCTTACTATGTTGAAGGACTAAGCTATAATTTGTTAAGTGTGTCACAATTGAATAATTTTGGATGTAAGGTTGAATTTGGAAACAAAACTACCAGGATATATGACACAAATGGGAAATTGATTGGAAAAGGTGATCAAACTAGAAGTAATCTATTTTATCTTGATATAGAGGAAGCTACTTGCTTTGTTGCAAACTTTATGATGCATGGCTTGGGCACAAGAGATTATGTCATGTTAATTTTGATAAATTGGTTAGTATTAGTAACATGAAGAAAGTTAGAAGTTTTTCCAAGTTGAAGAAACCTAATAATGTAGTGTGCAAACAATGTCAGCTAGGAAAAATGACAAAGTCAAGCTTTAAGAGTAAAGCCTATACCTCTAAAGAAATACTAGAGATTGTTCATACTGACTTGTGTGGACCAATTGAAGTGCAAAGCTATAGAGGAGATAAGTACATAATGTTATTTATTGACGATTATTCTAGGATGATGATAGTTATGTTTTTGAAATAGAAATATGATGCTTTTCAAATTTTTAAGTGGTATTTGGCAAGGGTTGAGAAAGAAACAAGTAAAAGTTTGAAATGCTTGAGATTAGATAGAGGAGAATTCACTTCAAATTAGTTTGAGATGTTCTATAGTGACAGAGGAATCAAAAGACAGACATATGTTGATCCCTCCACAAAATGGGATTACTAAAAGGCGAAATAGGTCTATAATGGACTATGCCAAAACACTTATGATGGAGAAGAATGTTGCTCTAAAATATTGGAGAGAAACTTTAAGTACTGCTAGATATACCTTGAACTATGTGTAAATCAAGAAAAGTACTTATTCAACACCTTTTGAACTATGGTATGGATATCCACCCAATGTAAAATAATTTAAGGTATTTGGGAGTAAGTGTTACATTCTTAAAGAGTTAGGAATGGAAAGCTTGATGCAAAAAGTGAAGGTATATTCCTTGAATACTCCACAAGAAGTAAAGCTTATAAGTGTTTAAATACTAACATTAACAAAATTGCGGAAATTGCAAATGTGAATTTTGATGAATTTACAGAAGTACAGGAGGTTGAGTCTATGAAAGAACCAAAAGAATACAAATTATTTTTATACTTTTATGAAGGAATGCCTATTGCAGGAGATGTTGCAAATCAAGTTACAAATCAACAATAAGTATCAGTAACTTCTGAGTCACATCATGTTAATGCTGAGTTGCATTCAGGAACCGAGTTGTATTCAGATGCTAAGTTATAGAATAAAATGGGTGCACTTTCTGATTCTAAGATTAGTACACATGAAAGAGATAATGAGATACCTGATAGAGATGTACACAATGATTTTGAAAGCCAGAACGAAGAAACAAGATCTGAGCCAAGATTGTTTAAATATGTCAAAAGACATCATCCTACTGATCAAATCATTGGAGATAAAAATGCTAGGCCAATGACAAGAAATATATTGAGAAGTGAATCATTTTTGCTAAGCATGAAGGAACCTAAAATAGTGAAAGATGCATTAGAAAATGTGGACTGGTACAAAGCCATGGAAGAAGAGATTGAACAAATAAAGAAAAATAAAACATGGAGTTTGGTTCCTAGACCAGAAGACAAGAATATGATTGACACCAAATGGATGTTCAAAAACAAGCTATATGAAAATGGTGAAGTCACAAGAAATAAAGAAAGATTAGTTTGCAAGGGATATGCACAAGAAGAAGGAATTGACTATGGAGAGACATTTGCCCCTATTGCAAGAATTGGAGTAAGAACTCTACTTTCTTATGCTACATACAAAGGTTTCAAATTTTATCAAATGGATGTTAAATCCATATTTTTGAAGGTCATACTAGAAGAGGAAGTTTACATAGAACAGCCATAAGGATTTTTTGATGATAACAATAAGAACATGGTATTAATATAAATATTCTTTGTTAGAGGATGGACCCTATTAGGAGTCTAGTACAACATTTAGTATGTATATGAGTCCCTATTAGGAGACTTTGAATCCATGTTAGGATATTCCAACCTTGTTAGGAGTTGTGCCAACCCTATTAGGAATTGTGGAAGACATAAGGACCCACTGTCCAAACAACTTCTAGGGCAAGATCACCAAACTCATTGTCCAACTAATCTTTCAACTATTCCTTACAGAATAGTTTTCTATACTATACTTTAACTCCTTTTCTTTGTCCTATCAACTAGACCAATCAATGTCAGACCTTGTAGACTAGGTCATGAACCTTAGATCCAAATATCAAACTTTAGATCTCACAATGAAACCTCGGCAATGAAGTTTCCTTCACATATGCTGTGCTCTACTTATCTTTGCATTCCACTCTTCGTGCTTCTTGCAATTATTTGTAAATCTCATACATCTCTCATCCATGATAAAGGAAAATGTCCTTCCTTTATATCAAATCCATAAAACAATTCCTTGACTTAGTTATTATACCTTCTCAATTAATTATTATAGGACCACATTAAGAACACATTACACTTAGTAATAACATTAATCTTCTGCCTTGTAACTTGAATAACTTTCCATACATGTAACATTATGACAAGTTAACTTGGCTATGTGATCTCCATAATGTCTTCTTCACATATTTAACTTCAGCTTCTCAGAATGTAAATTCTGCTTAGAGATATAAAAAGTTTACCAAAACATGCCTCTGTAAACTCTATCTCAGAACAGTTTCATTGAAACTTACATAACATCTTCTGGACTTAATATCTTATGCTTCTAAGGTTAGCTATATATACTAGACACATAGTATAATCTCCCTTTAACCTCGCTTAGTGAAAATGCTCAACTAGTTGTTTGTACCAACTTGATCTTTATTGTTGTTATGTTGTTAGATACTACAAAGAACTACTATGTTGACATCAGTCAAAAATAGTCATGAATGTAACATCTCATCATGATAATGATCTAATCATGTTTCTGCAATACTCCTCCATAGAAGTATTATCAGTATTCATGCTTCCAACAATATATGTGTGTGTGTGTGTGTTCATGCTTCCAACTATATATATATATATATATATATATATATATATATATATATGCTGATGATACTTCTATGGGGGAGTATTTATTTATTTAAAAAAATATAAATATAAAGAATGAGAGCACATAGAGAGAGATAAGAGGTGAAATGTAATGCCCCACTCGGAAACCCAAAAGAAATAAACCTAATATGTTACAAAGCTTACTAAACTATTTTTTTAAAAAAGTTTAAACAATATCAAATTAACAATAATGTGGAAGCAATATATACATACACATCAAGAACACATAATCAATTAAAAATACAGTTTCAATTCTTCAAGGGTTCCTTCACATTGAGTCACATTTAAGAAAGTTTTATTAATAAATTTAAGTCTCAATTACAATGTCCATAATCATAAAATGAATAAACACATAAATAATCATATAAGAAAATACACAAGTACAACTAATAATATGAAAGCACATCTAATGAATAACATCCACTGCACATGTCACAATGTATGTGAAAATAGATACAAGTACATCAATATACAGTACAATATCTCATAGGATCTTAGAACACATGATACATAGATACATCAAATGAATAAAAGTCTTCAAGATAAGAGAAAGAATGATAATGGTATCACTATATCAAGGAGCATTCAACATTTGTCAATCTGAGGGGGACCCAAATGGTAAGAATACACCACCTCTCAACTGCGTGGTCACCTAATCAGGCTCCTACTCCCACCGTGCAGGAGAGATAATATACGATCCACACATAGATAATCAAATCATAAAATAATCTTAGGCAAGAAATCTTGATAGCCAAAACTACCTCAAGGGTAACACAAAATACTCAAGAAGAAAAGATAACCAAAGTTGAAATAAAAATCATCCAATACCAACACCACATACTAAGTCAACATTCAGATACCAAATATAAATCAAGTATCAAAAACCAAAAAGGCACAACCACCTCCAAAACAATGTCAAGTGTCACAAGCACAATAATCAATAGATAACAACTATAGTCAATAAAAGTAAACCACCAATCACTAACTCCAACAATAAAAAACACCACTAATGAATAATTGATCATTTATTAATAAAAGTCAATTATCAACAATAAATAGCATCCAATCAATGAGTAACAACCCACAATAAATACACCATCAAAAGTAATATTTAACAAGTACACCACTAGAGGCAAATATTAAAAAATCATAAAGAAGACTCATGCTACATACTATGGAGTGTCATCACATGAGCCAACTCTAAGGTTACCCTGGCAGTCTCTCAAGACCCCAGCCCCCCAGTGACTCTATACTAAACTAGAACACCCTTTCATGATGACAAGGAAACTAGTCATACCTCTCAAGGTATCATCTCCATCTCATCCTTAGTCTATACAAGCACTCAAAGCATGGATGAGGAAAAATCTCTAACTTATCTTTTTAATGTATCTCAAGGAAAAGGGCTAGGCAAAATATTTTAATTACTATGTTATCACTTGTTACACAACTTATAATGAGTTATCCTGGTAGCCGCTTTGGGCACCAGCCCCCATTGCAAGCCACTCTCATAGACATGCACTTAGACTACCTTCCCAAAAATTGCAAACCACAATAGTGTCCCATACCACAAAAAAATAATATTGATCGAATTTGGTTCCTTAACAGGAACCCAAAAAATGACATTGGTTCTCAAAATCCAAGTTTTCATAAATGCTCAATAACATAAAGCTCATAAAACATAAATCTCAATTCAAATCATAAATATCATCATGACATCCAGTCAAATAATCATAAAATAAATCTCAAAAATGCCTCTAGTGCACATCATAACTTGGCCAACTAAACAACCCACAATGAAAAACTATCAAGAAAATAAACATCACAAGGCTATAAATAGAATATTAGAAAACACATAGTTTCCAGCCACATGGTTTAATTCAACCAATTTTTCTTGTTTAGTTTGGGTCATAAGGATGTATTGAGAAATAAAGTAAGACTATACATGTTAATATAAATTGTTATGCTAATATACTTATTTAAAACAATAAGTATTTAAATATTTAATCTTTTTGTGCATATAAAATATCATGCAATATTATCATATTATTAATTTAAATAACATAAATGTATATTATTATATTTAAATATTGATATCAATTTCAATTTCTAAAATATTAATATGAATTTTATGTAAGTCTAATATTAATATTTACTTTCCCTTTAATTCATAATGCAACTAGAGATAAAATTATAAATTTAATTTAATTATTTATAATTTCTCTCATTAAGTTAAATAGTTATTAACTAAATGATTACAAAGTGAACTCTACCACAACTTCTCTTAAAATATAATAAAATTTTAAATATTTATTTATTAACTTCTTCTTGCATTAATAAATATAAAATTATTTATATGTAACTAAGAGTTTAATTAGACTTAAAGAATCACTAATATTAGTGACTTTCACTTCAACTAAATGAATAATATTAATTTAAATTTTGAAATTAATTAATTATTATTATTTTTTTTAAAAAAATCTAAATAAATAAATCTGAAAATTATATTATATTTTTATTAAAAAAAAATAAACATGTAATTAGTATTTTTGCATGTCTTTGATCTCTCAAATCATGCAAGCATATTATATTTAATTTTATATTTTTAGCATATTTATTTTCACATGCATGTAATCATACTATATTCAGCTTTCTATTTTTAGCATATTTGTTATCACCTTAATTGTACTATACTTAGTTTTTATTTTTAGTATATTTATTTTCACATGCATGCAACCTTACTATACTTAGCTTTCTATTTTTAGTTTATTTGTTTTCACATGCATGTAACCATACTCTACTTAGTTTCTATTTTTAGTATATTTATTTTCACATTCGTGCATAAGTCTAGTTACAATATGCTTTCATCTAAATTTTTTATTTTATTTTTCCAATAAATTTTGTAATCAAATTATTTTAGATATAAGAATATTATTTATCTATATTTAAAAAATTCATGATAATCTTATGGTTCTAATGACAAATTTAATGTTGAAACCCTAACGATTCAATTTATTATTTTCTTCCAAATTTTCATAATCAAATATTCTCTATATTATCTAAAGAGGTTTAAAAGAATACAGTCATAATAATTTTCTACAATTTTTCTATAATTTTCCTCAGTCAAGGTTTTTTGATTAATAAGTTTTTCTTTTTTCTCAAGATCTACAACATAATTCTTTATTCAACAATCAATATAGTAAATTGATAAGCAATATGCAAACACCTAGGAAGACACAATATAGATAGATCTTTCAAAAAAAATCTACAATGGGTTTTCAAACTACCTCAAAACCATAGCTAAAATCTGAGACAATTTGTGAATGCATGCAAATCCAAATCTTTTGAAACTTTCAACAATTCTTTTGATCCAATACCGAATTTTGCTTCCCAAAACCTGTGTAATTACAAAATGAGCTCTAGATCTCTGATAAGGAGTTCTCCATTAAATTAGGGCTCTAATTGTGCAATCACGAGAGAGAACTCATTGATCAATTATTGTTTATTATTTTATTACCTTTTACCTTTTCATGCACAACTCTTTTAGATATTTAATTACAAAATATCTTAATTTAAAATAATTAGCTTTCTATATTTAATGAATTTTTTAAGTATTTTTAATAATATATTTATTAATTTAATTAATAACATTATTTAGAGTTTATTATTAAAATAAAAATCATAAACAATTATCATTAAATTAAATAAATATAACTATGCCACAATCAGAATTGTAACTTTATCTTTAAATTTCATTCTTTTATATTTTATTTTCCTCTAGTTTATTAATTAGTGCAAGCACTAATTAAAGCATAGTTTATTATTTAAATTAATAATAATAATCAAAGCTCATTGTTTAAATGCAACTCTAATTTAATTATTATTAAATAAATAATTATAATAAAAGCAATATTAAATATTAAATATTTTAATATTTTAATTTTCTTTTTGTCCAACTTCTTAAATTAGACTTTTAAATTAAATCTTTTAAACTATAATTAATTAAATACCATCATATTCTAATTTCTCTTTAACCAACTTTCTAAATTTAGACTTCTAAATTAAAGCACATATTTAATTAATTAAATATTCTCATACTTTAATAAATACTTTTTATTCAAATAATATTTAATAATTCTCAATATTATATGAATAACCCAAATATTATAATTAAATTATTTATGAAATACATCACATGGCGAAATCCACATAAAAACATTACCAAAATAAACCAAAACTCAAAATCAAACAACACAGACAAAGATAAACTTATGGGGTTAAAAAGGGTGGAATGTCAGTTACGAGCCCTCCTTGCAAGACAAGTATTTAGGTTATGGCTGGGATTTGATCTAAACATTATCTTCCCATTCTTACCATTGAATTATTGTGATAAGGCACACTCATCCTGGCAATTCAAGGAAGTCGATGCATGGTACCTACATTCTGCATAAAAGATGAGCATGTACATGTATATAAATATATCTAAGCTAAACAAGCAATGGAAAGGAGTGGTACATCACGTAGATCCCAACTAATAGGTGACTACAACTCCCTCCCTTAACCACATCAAACACGACAAACAAAAAAGTAAAACAAACGCGCACACACCATACACATGCAAGTATGAGGTAAGTACTATAATAAATCTTGGGTATAAATCATCACATATTCAAACATGAAAACTCATTATTTGACATCATCCTAAAAGCAACCACATTTATTAACTAAGAACCATTAAAGCATTATTGATGTGCTAGTAATCATAATCAACAATTAACATTTGAAATGGCACAAAGAGGAAGGGGAATGATAGAACATCTAGATTGATAAATACAACAGGGATAACTATGATTTTAATCATTTCCTTAATATTGATTTGGAACAAGGGGGATCCATGATCTGAAAAAATGCTTAGAAATTTAAAAACATTATAAGGAAAGGGGTTATATGGAAGGTGGGAAACGAAAGAACAGTTCTCTTTTGGGAAGATATTTGTATCTTGGACCACCCACTTTGTGATGACCCACGATGGAACACTTATATGGAGCAATGTAAGAATCTTATTGGTACTCTGGTGGCGAATTAGTGAAAGAATGATATGTGGTTAGACCTTAAAAGGGTGATTGATAACTTGGTTGATCTTAATAAGTGTCTGAATGTTGTCTTTTTAAGTCAAAAGGAGCATGATCTGATATGGAGTCAGATCCTAGTGAAATGTTTTCTATATCCTCAGCCTATGCTAATTCTTTTGACTTATATGAAGAACCTTGCTGGGCTAAGGCTTGGGTAAAAGGCTTGACTCCTAAAATTAATATCTTCTTTTGGATTCTTCTGCAGAATAATATATTGACTCTTGACAATTTAATGAAGAGAGGCTTCATCATTATCAATAGGTGTGTTCTCTGTAAGAATGATTATGAATCGGTCAACCATATCACTTTGCATTGCCCCTTTACCAAAAAGCTTTGGGATAAGGTTTGTAACTTATTGAATATGGATTGGGTTTTCCCTACTACTATTCAATTGTTCTTTACTGGTTGGAAACCTCCTTCCAAGAATGCTTTGATATTAAAACTATGGGATTTCATTCTTCCTTACCTTTGTTGGGGTATTTGGAAGGAGTGCAATGATAGGGTCTTTAGAGGAGTGGAATCTAGTTCAAATCAAGTTTTTTGTAAAATCAAGGCCCTTATAATAGAGAATATTAAAACTGTTGGTTCAAGACAACAACCTCATAATGATTGGGAAGACTAGGTGTTCCATAAATGGAACCTAAGGAGCTTGTGTAAGGATAAATAGGAACCTAATCCAAGGGATAGTGCTAGATGGGACAACCCTCCAATGAATTGGTTCAAGATAAACTTTGACGAGGCTTCTAAACAAAACTTGGGCATTGTTGGGTTTGGAGTTGTTATTAGGAATTCTTATGGTGATAAAGTGGGTTGCTTGGCTATTCCTATTGGTAGTCAAACTAATCACGTGGTTGAAGTCTATGCTACTCTTCATGGTCTTATTTATGCAAAGAGTTTGAATTTGACGAAGGTTTGGGTGGAAGGAGACTCTCTCAACATCATAAATTGTCTTAATAAAATTATTCAGCCTTCATGGACTATTAGTAATATTATTTTTCAGGCTAATCATATTATTAATTATTCTCATATACGTATTATCACTCACAACTTCAGGGAAGCTAATCGTGCTGCTGATTGGGCAGCTAACAAGGCCTGCTTAAGTGAGCATAAAGTTATTTGGGATAATAATGAACCTTTACCTGTTGATGGTCGCCAATTTATCGGTTATGATAAATTGAGGTGTAAGAAAAAATGTTTTAATAATGATGATGTCAGAGATTTGTAATAATGTGTTGATCACTTTCAGGATGTGTTGGGTTATGATTTTTAGAAAGTTGAACTTTATTTCACATGGATTATGGGTTGTTGTTATCATTTTATCCTTTGAATGCGGTATTGTTTTTGGTTGCAGTGTGCATCAGGTGTTTCAGAGAGAGAAATCCAGTGACATTGAAGAGGGGAATATGGGAGGAAAAAGGAAGAGAATGGAACTTGCAAGTTGCAAGGAGTGGATGAAGAAAATGGAGGTCTAGGACATTTTAAGGCACAGGAATTTCACAGGTTATATGGAAAGGCTCAAAGGTAATAATCCTACCACTACTCAACAATTCATTAAAACTTGGAGGGACGGTGCTATCATGGTTGGAAACCAGGGTATGGAAGTGATTGAAGAGGTGATAGCGGAGGCTACAAGGTTGGATATGGACAACATCAACTTTTATCAAGATAAGAAACTATCAAACAAGGCCATTGACGAATTTGTGGAGTCAGAAAATGAGAGAAGCCAATTGGTGAAAATAGGTAATTCTTATTTCAACCTGGCCTCTATTTCTTGACCTTGGAGATTTGTGTTGTTTGTCATTATGGAGTAGCTTACTTTGGATTGTAGGTTTACAAAGCTATATGGGTATCATTTTATGTTAGCTAATCACTTTAGGCATGATGTGAGGATCAATTTCCCCTTTTATTTGAGGCAATCTTTGAGCTTCTCCATCCAGGAAATTCAAAATGATCCGAATGGAGAACATGTGTGTTGTGAGGGACTTATGGTTTTTGTTATGAATGTATTAAAATCCAAAAAGGCTATGAAACCCAGGGGTAGCTTGAAGGCAGTGGAATATGACACAGAGGGCAGTCTTCGAGAGAAAGGTTATGACTTGGAGACTCAAGATGATGTAGAGGGGGGTAATGAGAGTCTGAAAAGAGGTTTTGGGTGTAGCTCTCGAAAGAAGAAGAAGATTGTTGAAGGAGTGACTCTGATCGTGAAAGTGATTTTGTGGAGGAAATGGTGAGAGATTACCAGAAGAAGAGGAGTGGTGGTAAAGGAAAGGGTTTCAAGGGTCACAATGATGTTAGGGCTTCTACCCCATCTGATGATGAACCTCTTGCTCATAGAATGGAGAGGAAGTGAAAATATTTGAGGCTTCAAGAGGAGAAGATTTAGAATGCTATGAAGAATGTGGAGCCAGAGAAAGAGAATGAGGGGGATAGGGAGCAAAATCTAGATTTCGATGATAAAAAAAAGGGTGTGATTGGTTCTTCCAAAGGTCTATTAGGAAACCCTAAGACCATTATGAAGGAGATTGGCATCCTGAAACAACAAATGTGATTTATTGGTAAGGAAGTGGAGCAGGTCAACAAACTAGCCAGAGGAGAATGTATCTTAGGACAACATATTGACCGGCTCTTGGAGGTAATTGGAAATGTTGAAGAGGTTAAAAACCTTATGCACAAGATTCCACAACTTGAAGTTAAAAATAGGGTGTTGGAGAAGGCTAATAGTAATAATCGGGGGAGGGTTACTAGACTGGAAGCCAAACTAAACAATATTGAAAAGATGATCAAGCAAATGGCAGACAATAATAGCAAATCTCTAAAGGCTATGGCTGATAATGTGGGCAATCTTATGAAAAAGTTTGAGCAAGACAAAGGACAGGATTCCCCTTTGGTGGTAGAGAACTAGGGTCCTGGTAAACACACTTGGGCTCACTCTAAGAAGAATGAGGAAGTGAACAAGATGGAAGAGGTGAAGATCACTGTAGAGAATATGCACATTATGGTAGACTAGGTTGACGACCTCATAAAGACTATCTAGTTGGTCGGGTGTTGGTCTTTTGTTGTCTTTTTACTGTCTTTTATAGCTTGGTTTTTGGTTGGCCTACTATTTTCTCTTTTTGGAGGCTTGTCTTATGTTGATTTGTGCTTTTATACTCTATTGTTAGCTTTTTGCTTATCTTTTTAGACTTCTATTATTATGTAAAAAGTTTCGGGTCCTTTAAAACCTGTTTTTACTTAATCAAAACAATTAACATGTGAAATATAATAAACTAAGTAATTCTTTATTGCTATACATGTAATCCAAGTCATGAAATAATGTCATAATTATAAATTCAATCTCTTTAAAACTAACACATGCATTAAATCTAGGTATAAATGAATTTGGTAAATATAACGGAAAAGCAAACTATAGGTGGGCACTACATGAAAATACATGTAATTATTTATATGGAAGGGATACAAGAGAGATTTAGAAGGAAAAAAAAATTAGAAAAATACAGACAACAAGTTATTTATAGAGATGATAATGATTTAATGATATATATAGTTCGAGAGAGAATTGAGGATGGATGGCTATGTGCGGTTGAAGATTAGATCTTAAATAATAAAATTATTTATTTATATGTTAAAAAAATGAGTTGTATTACATTGACCAAGGATTAGGTAAGTTATGAGATAATCTACTAAACTTAACTTTGAAGTAGCAGATTAACCTTCTAAATTTGATAACAAAAGACCTTTTGTAAAAAACTAAAAAGTCAAAAAAATCAACATTTATTCATAACCATGAGATAAATATAATCAACAAATTATTAACAAACAAATGAGAATAAATATAAGAATAAATACTCTAGTCCACAAATGAAAAGATTTACCAAGGTCAAAATAAACAAATGTTGTGTTAACATTATTCATGTCATCTTGCCTATTGGTTAGTGGTTGTTGGTAGATGGTTGTTGGTAGGAGGTTTTGAGTCTTTAATTATTTTTGTTTTATTTCTGTAGGGGAAAGGTCTCATGAGCCTATTTCTATCATTTTTAGACTTCATGCTAATTTTTTTATGGTTTATGATATTTTTCCTTTATACTTAATCATAGTTGAATTGTAGCATATACTATAAGTAATTTTCAAATTATAAATATTTGTTAATTTAACAAGTGCCAAATAGTGCCTAGCATGCTGAAGAATATGAAATATATAAAAATATCTAATAAAATTTCAAAATTAGATCAATATATAGCAAAAATATCTCATAAATTAAAAATTATTTTAACTATAAATATTATTCTACAAAACAATATTATTTTACAAATATTTAATTATGTATGTATATGAATTTTTTTAAATAATTATAAATTGAATAATCAAATTTTCAACTAAAGTTTTTTATTATAATATTAAAATATTAATCAAACATTACTTAAATTATATTAAATATCATCACTACAATTTATTCTTTGCTAATTATTGAATTTTAATTTTAATAATACACTTTATTAAACTATTGTAACTCAAGGCAAATACTTGTTATACTTTTCTTTCAAATTATCCAGATATATCATTCAACATGATTTCTGTTATGGGGGTACGCATCATAACCCTTAAAATGGCAAATCTAACAAGCTAAAATCGATTCAACACATTCTGTGTGGTCGTCGAAATCGAAAACCAGAGAAAATCATTGTCAGCTGAAAGAACGCATGGAAACAGTAAAACAAAACATAAAATGCACTTAGTTCTCGAAGTACTTTTGTCTTCCAAAACGATTACAGATGCTCAATCTTTGCATCGAGCTCTCTTGAAGCTTCGGCGGATTCAATTGTGTGTTCTAAACATTTTTTCTTTTCCTTCTTTCCAGATTGTGGAGGACGTGTGGACTGGTAAAGAAATTGGGGATTTTGTGTCAAAAGACAGGGAAGTGAGCATAAAATCTGAATTGGCCTGTTTGAGCGAGCATAATAGTGACGGAGTTTCAAACAAGGGGAAATGTTTTGAATTTTGTGGTCTGGACAATGATGGCACTCATGTTTTTCGGCACCGCAGATGGCCACCAGCTGTTCAGGTCATTCAAAAGTGCCGGCTTTGGGAGAAATTCTTTGTTTAAACCCTTCATGGGGTTTCAAGATTCCAGCGGGGGTTCCAAGTTTATGAACAGGGCGGATGCAGAGAAAATGTACGCTGACCGCCTGCAACAAATGCAAGAATCTTTACAAGCATATTCTCTAGGCCCAGTCCCTGTTCCTCTGCCTGCTCCTGATAACACGGACAAGGTAGGTTTTCAAGTCCTTTATACAATTATATCTAACTGCAAAATTGTTTAGGCTTTAGTGACATTTAATTCTGGTTTTGCAGGGAAAAAACTTTGAAATTGGCTTTGTTGAAGCTTATCATGATGAATTTTATGTAATTGAAGGCAATCCAGGCACAGTTGGAATTAGATTGAATTTTTACTGATATAATTATTTTCAGACCCCTGCTGCTGGAAGAATTTTTCATGTCACCGACTATGGCGCGGATCCGACCGGTGCGTCCGACAGCACACAGGCGCTCATGACGGCAATAAATGATGCATTTCATTTGGGCACAGAAGATCAGTTGATGCCCGGCGTGCCCGACTTTGGGGGCTCCGAGATTCATCTTCAGGGAGGAAATTATAAGCTGAGCGCCCCGTTAAGGTTTCCTGGAGGTGGAGGCGGCAATCTTCTGGTAAAGAGTTCAGCTGCATCTTCTTTAAATGTTTATGAATTTGTAAAGAATACACCTGTATCTCTGTTAAATGTTTGTAGAAAATGTAGCTTCCTCTTCGTCAATATTGATGAATTTGTGAAGAACGCAGCTGCATCAATTTGTGAAGAATGCAGTTGCATCTTCGTTCAACGTTCATGAATCTGTGAAGAATGAAGCTGCATCTTTGCCTTCGTTAAATGTCGTGAATTTGTTATGATTTGTGAAAATTCAGCTGCATCTTCGTTAAATGTTTTTGAATTTGTGAAAATTTTAGCTACATCTTCATTAAATGTTCATAAATTGAAAATTCAACTGTCCATGATTTTGTGAAGAATTCAGCTGCGTCTCTGTTTAAATGTCCATGAATTTGTTTATGAATGTTTGAAAAAATCAGCTACGTCTTTGCCAACTGTGTTTGAATTTTTGAAGAGTTCAACTGCGTCTTTATTGAATGTTCATAATTGATAAACAATAAAATTGTGACACTGCATCTTTGTTAAATTTTCATGAATCTGTCAAAAATTCAGCGGCATCTTCATTAAATATTTATTAATTTGTAAAGAGCTAAACTGCATTTTCATTAAATGTTTATGAATTTGTAAAGAATTCAGCTGCAACTTCATTGAATATTTATGAATTTATAAGAACTCAACTACATCTTCATTAAATGTTTATGAATCTGTAAAGAATTCAGCTGCATCTTCGTTCAATATTATGAATTTGTAAAGATTTCAGCTGCTCTCTGCCTCTACTGTGATACAAAAAAATTAAAATCTTTGTCCCTTGTTTTAAAAAGTCGCTGTATTTCAAAGCTAACGATTGAGCATTTTCGGATCTACAGATTCACGGCGGCACTCTGCGGGCCTCGGAAAATTTTCCGAAAGATCGCCATCTGATCGAGGTCTGGTCTCCTTCCTCCTCGAAAATCAACACGAGTCTCTCCAGCGCAGAACTCGTAAACGCCATACAGGCTGACGTGGACGGCAACAGCGACCAGACGGCATCCTACGAGGACATAACCTTCCGCGACCTCATGCTGGACGCCAATTTCCGCGGAGGTGGCATCCTACTCATCCACTCCGTCCGCACGAACATCGACAACTATTACATCTCCCACTTCACCCGCGAGGGCATCATGGTCCAGCGTGGCCACGAGACATACATCCGCAACTGCTTCATCGGCCAGCGCATCACCGCCGGCGGAAGTCACGACGAAAATAGCTTTACCGGCGTCGGCATCAGTCTTATCGGCAACGACAACGCTGTCACGGACGTCGTCATCTTTTCTGCCGCCGTCGGCATCGACGTCGCCGGGCAGGCGAACGCTTTCGTCGGCGTGCACTGCTACAACAAAGCAACGGGATTCGGCGGCGTCGGAATACGGCTTCGGTCGCCGGGAAATACACGAACAAGAATCCTCAGCTGCTATATGGATTATACCGGCATTGTTGCAGAGGACCCCGTACAGCTGGACATTACAAACAGTTTTTTTCTCGGCGACGCCACGGTGACGCTAAAATCGACGGAAAATAAGGCCGTGAAAGGCGTCAATATTGTGGATAACTTGTTTTACGGCCGCGGAGACGGCGTCTCGATTGTACAGCTTGACGGATCCTTTGACACAGTTGAGCAGACGGTCGTAGACAGAAACAATTTGGATGGGATGAATGTGAAATCGACAGTGGCGAGAGGCGCCGTTCAGGGGAACGGGACGACGTGGACCGTGGATTTTTCCCTCTTATTGCTGTTTCCAGACCACATACAACATGTGCAGTATTCATTTTATACTCCGGTGGAGGCCTCTTTTCCGAGGCATGCGCTGAGAAATGTTTCAGACAATAAAGTCGTTGTGGAGTCAGATGTGGCGGTTTCTGCTACCGTGGCGGTTATGGTGGACCAGAGCGCTATGTTTACTCAAGTCAAGGGAATTTAGTCATTCATTCCCAAGTGAATTGTGGGAAGATACATAGCATCTGTCTAACTTATTTGTTTATATGAGTATAACAATAATATTATATAGTCTTTTTTATATTGAAGTTAGGGGAAATAATTTCTATTTAAATATAATAGTTGTTGTTGATTTTATATTTATAGTTAATATTTTTTATAACATTGTTCTAATAGTTGTGACTTTAGAATTGCTACTATCAATGATGACGATCTATAATTGAATGAAATGCATTTTTAAAAATATATCAATCATACGATGTCGCGTCAATTACACAAGTATGAATGTCCATTTTGTATCACTCTTGCTTTTTCGGACTATTTTAGAACCTTGGCATAAAGCATGTTTATGCACATTGTATTTGATGATGTGATCCTCAAACCTTATTTATAAGTGGGGGACTTGCCAAGTAAGATGTTGAAAAAAATTGGGAGTAATCTGAAATTCCCACATAAGATTTTGAGAAGAACCAAATTACTAGTGGATCTTTTTCCCTTAAATAGAAAGGCACACATGCATGCTAAATTAAAGATAGTTAAAAAAAATCCATCATAATTTTGAGGTGGAGAAGAAACTATCATTACAAACGACCTCTTAAAGTAGGAAAGTTAAAAAATTCAACATGCATTATAATTGTTTTGAGTACAGAGCATCATTTCAAGTAGGGGCAATTGGAACTTTAGTTTTATTTTATCTAAGTAGTCATGTCATTGATCTTCTCCCTTTGTTTAACTTTGGCAATTGAAAATAAAAAAAACAACTTGAAAAATGACATCAACATAAAAATGTAACAATCTATTTTTCTAATGAACATTATGATTTGCAAAATATAGTTAAACAATTTTTTTTTCATATATTAAGTAAAATTACATATTTCATGGAAATTACAACATTGTTTTATAGGTTAAGCCCAAAATAAATTATTTGCAACTTAATATATGTTATAAAAGAAAAAACTAAAAATCATTCCATTTCCTTTTGGCCAACAAACAGTCCCCATAAATATGTTTCAAACCTTCTAATAAAATGATATTTAAGTGGGCACACCATCATACATTTCAACTTGACTTGAACTACCAACTTTAAGTGAAAATCTTTCAATCCAAACTTTCAACAATAGCTTCAGCTTTTGATCTCCAAATTGGAGTGACACAAACTACCAAATTGAAGTGAGAATTCTTTCAATCCAAACTTTTAACAATAGCTTCAACTTTTGATCTCCAAATTTGACCTCTCATAAATCTCCAAGTCTTTCCTTTGCATTTACATTTTTCCATTTCTGGTTTAGCCTCAAAGTTAGAAACAAAGAAGCAAAGAAAGAATGAAATAATTTTAAAAGAAAGTAACCTAACCACAACCAATCTTTGAAGAAATGATAATGCAAGAGAGTGCACACCTTTATAACAAGGCCCATGAGAACTAATGCTCTAGGAAAGCTAATAAAGCTTTGCATCTTAAAAATTGATATTATGCTTCGTTATGTCCTTTCATCATAGGTATTAGTCCAATTATTGAATAGTTGATAAGTATCTCTTATAAATGTGACAAAAGATGACACCAAGAGAATTTTCTTATTTTCAACCATATTCTATCAAATATATTATGAACATTTAGACATTTATGTAGTCAATCTTCCCATAAAGACAAAAGAGAAAATGAAGCTTTCAACTAACAAAAAGGAACAAGAAAAAGTTTATTTAACTACTTTGTATTTCCTCTTGATAAAAGCTTATGCGATTTGTCGTCAAACTAACATCTTCTAGAGTTCATTGTTGGAAACTAGATACATACATATAGATACTCACACATTTATACATCAATATCAAAATAAAAATAAATTCAACACAATATATTTATGATAGATGCCTTTTTATAAGAAATAAGTCATATAATATAAATTATCAATACATGCAAAAAGCAAAATGACATAATGAACCATTCAAAATATATATCTCAATTTTCATAATCTCTAAAATGTGCAAGGCTTATAGTTAATCATATTGTAAGGAAAATTGCACAATTATATAATATTAATAATTCATATAATTCACAAAAATACACATAAACAACAAATTTAGAGAAATACACATAATCAAGTATACATAAATGTCATGTATACAGATGGCACGTATCCACAAATCATAAAATTATATTTCAAAGTGTGTTAACATATAGAAATACATATCCTTAAAATGACCCATCTTGTTGAATACAATGAGAATATAGTGAACCAATATACTATGACCCTTCATAGATTATAATGTACCAATATTGTCAGACGACCAACCTAGATGCATAACCATAGAATGTTATGTTTCTTTTTATCATAACTAGCATCCATTTATGAATTACTTTAACTATCCATGTAAAATATATATACTAATGCGCAAAGTGTTTTTGAGCAGCATAAAATTAGTGAAATCTCAAACAAAGATGGTAGATGACATGCATTAGCATGATGGCATATAGTAACTTTATAGATTATAATGTACCAATACTATCAGACGACCAACCTAGATGCATCGCCATAGAATGTTATGTTTCTTATCCATGTAAACTATCTATATTAAGGCTCAAAGTGTTTTTGAGTGGCATAGAATTAGTGAACGCTCAAAAAAAGATGGCGTGATGGCATGTAGTAACTTTATCTTCACTAATCATAGATCTGATTAAGATATTCTCTACATGAATGGTGTAGGTTATTTTGTTTGTTCAAATTTGTATAAGATCATGACAAATGTGAGTATTCAAGTAACATTAAAGAACACTTTTCTATATTTGATAATGAATTACCTTCATTAATGATCTTTTTCTTCTGGATATTAATAATTTAGAGTACTTATTAAAAGGGTTCTAATGAAATAAAACAACAAAAATATTTCTTGGAACTTTTTCTATCTAATTGAGAAATTGGCAAAGATGCTCCAACTTTAATTCAAAATTCTAATTTTACATAATTATGGCCATAAGGCTTGAATAATTTACAAAATTGAGATTCTAGTGTGTATCTTTAACCTATAGACTATTTTACGATGCTTTAAGAAGGTTTCTACAATAAAAAATGAAAAACATAATACCATGAAACAAGTAGTCAACATATCATTTCTAAAAGAAATATAAGCTATATAAACAAACTTTTGATTATGATGTAAACTTGAGGACATAATTTAGAGGGATGTTGTACTTACTATAGGAATTAGTAAAGTTTTCTACTAAGATTATGATGTTGCAATCAGTGTTTCTACTTTGTAAAGTTTTTGTTAATCTTGACAATTGCTCAAATTTGAGATTTTTATTATTTTTAATACTAACAATTACACCCAAATATAAAATAAAGTGAGAAGGTTGTGATCCACATGATGCAATAGTCCAAATATTTTTAATGTTTGTGTCGAGCTAATCAAATGAAAACATTAGAAGTATTCGTATATGATTATATTTATTTTTTTCTAATTTGATGACAAGACAAGGTTATCAAACGAGACGGTATTGCAAGGTATGCACAAAGACTTGAAGAAGAAGCTTTAAGAGGTTTGAAAAAAAAAATGCAATAGGCAAGTGTAAATCCAAATCCAATTTTTTAAATTTTTTTTTACCAATGTGTGGCATGCACTAAAGTGGGAGTTTTTGATGTTATTTAGCCACCACTTTAGTGGGAGTATGAGTCCTACATGCATACTCATAGTAAAGTAGACAAAAGAGCATGAAGAGATCATTTTTCAAAGATATTTACATCTAAGAGAATATCTAGTACAAAACTTACATCATCATTGACCCAAAGAGGGAAAAGATAACAAGAATTCACACCTTCCTCGTAGATAAAGAAATTTTTGATGAAGGATACCACATGTTAGCCCCTAGCTAAAGGATTTACTTATCAACAATATATGCTTGCAAACAAGGAAGATATTGTAATCAATGATATACACCTTTAGGATAAGAGAGAATCCATGACCCCAAAAAATAATTCAGTGTAAGAAAGAATGTCATGTAACAAGGGAAAGTTGATCCTTAAAAAGGATAGAAGATTAAAACGCTACCCTCGGCCCCCAAACATAAAAAAAAGGATAATAAGGGATATCATAATTTTTGAAAAGTATGATTGCACCTGAAATTGTCCCATCATGAATAACAATGAGCCCCTCAAGGGAGAAGCTAACAATGTCACATAGTGTAGACCAACATAATAGATTATTAAATTCTATTTAAAATAATCATAATTGAAATAAAACTCATTATTACATTTCATAAAATGAATATCATAATTAATAATTTTTTGAAATTAATAATACAAATCTAGACATTCATTAATAAAGTGGTCATCATATCAACAATACATACTAAAAAAAATGATTCTCAAGACCTTGTCTATATTTCTTCATTTATTTGGGTCAAGTAATCAATTTGGCGCAAAGAAGATCAGACAAAATACTATATTGATTAAAGTGAGACACATAAGTATCTGACAGTGAGGGAGGGGATGGTGACAAAGAAGGTTGGGAACATAACCATTCTATAGGCAACTGTGGCATGGGTCTTGTTGCCACAAAAATATACACCCATGCTTGGGAGTATGGCCCTCAAAGTAACCTTGTGAAACATTGAATCGATTTTCAAGTGCAGAACTTCATATATTTGAGGTTGAATATGTCGAGAAGGTTGAACTCATTCTAATTAGGGTGTACCTATTCTAATGAAACTAATAAATATGAGAGAAAAGAAAGAAGGAAATTTGTAGAAATGTAAATGATGGCATGCACCAAATTGACTACAATTGCTTCTTCCTTATTACTATGAGCAAAATAAATAAGAACCCCTAACACACATTGTTCCTACTCCCCAAAGAATGGATTATATTAGCTTAATTAGGATTTTTTCTATTAAAGATTTTATTTGTGGAAAAAATCAAGGATATTATCCTCTTTCTCCAATATCTTTGTGACTAGTAAACACTTTAGGAGAGAGATAAATATAACTCATTATTGCTTCATTCTTAGATGGAAGGTCATTGAAATGAAAAGAAGGTTTTTTTTAAGATAATTGATAATAATATCAATCTCCTTTATCATAATATCACCCTTTCAGTAAAGCACCCTCATGGGAAAGGTGCATATCAAGAGAATAATGAATATTATCTTCAAATGGTTCATCCCAAACACAAATATCATTGAAAGAGTTGTTACCTTATTGTACCAATATGTCATCATTGATAGTAGGGTCATTAGGAGAGCATAATAAAATCAATCTATAGAATATATGTGTTATTATACTAGTATAATTGAAAATAAGTACTAAATGTATGGAGATATATGTAGTTTTTATGCTTTCTTTTTACTAATGTGGATACATAAACAATAAAATGTAACAAAATAATAGAAGTAATTTCTTATTAGGTGCATACTAATCATATCTAAACATCCTAATCAACATTAATATATAAGAAAATGATTTCACCAAGATGTAATGAAGGCTCAGATAATATTTACTAGAATGAATGGGCAAAATAAGAATCTTAGCCTATCTCCTCTTACATTCGAAGGATGATGATCTGCTAGGCTTAAGGGGACTCAAGTGTTGAGTGGATGCACTAATCCATTGATGTAACAGGAGATGACCATGCATTTAAAATTGGAAAGTATAAGACCTAGGGTAAGATGGAGAGAGAAATGAATTTTACATGTGAAGACAAACTAAAAACTAAGAACTCAATTGTGAGACCTAAACTAGGAAGCTAAAATAGAGACTGGTGGAAATTTTATGTACCATAGAATTAGTGAATGCTCAAATAATGATGGTATAATGACATGTAGTAGTACAATGGCCTATAGTAACTTTATATATTATAATGTACTAATACTATTAGATGACCAACCTAGATGTATCTTCATAAAATGTTATGTTTCTTATCCATGTAAACTATCTATAGTAAGGATCAAAGTGCTTTTGAGTGACATAGAATTAGTGAATGCTCAAACAAAGATGGTATGATGGCATGTAGTAACTTTATCTTCATTAATCATAGATCTAATTAAGATATAAAAGAGAGATTATCAACACGAATGGTGTAGGTTATTTTGTTTGTTCAAATTTGTATAAGGATCATGACAAATGTGAGTATTCAAGTAACATTAAAGAACACTTTTCTATATAATAATGAATTACCTTCATCAATGATTTTTTTTTTTTGGATATTAATAATTTAGGGTGCTTATTAAAATGATTCTAATGAAATAAAACAACAAAAATATTTCTTGGAACTTTGTCTATATAATTGAGAAATTGGTCAAGATGGTCCAACATTAATTCAAAATTCTAATGTTACATAATTATAGCTATAAGGTTTGAATAATTTACAAAATGGAGAATCTAGTGTGTATCTTTAACATATAGACTATTTTAGGATGTTTTAAGAAGGTTTCCACAACTTAAAATACCCAAATAAAAAATGAAAAACATAATATTGTGAAACAAGTAATCAACATATCATTTCCAAGGGAAATATAAGCTATATAAACAAACCTTTGATTATGATGTAAACTCAAGGACATAATTGAGAGGGATGTTGTGCTTACTATAGGAATTAGTAAAGTTTTATACTAAGATTATGATGTTGCAATCTGTGCTACTACTTTGTAAAGTTTTTGTTAATCTTGACAATTGCTCAAATTTTAAAGTTTCGATATTTTCATTACTAACAATTACACCCAAATATAAAATAAAGCGAGAAGGTCATGATCCACATGATGCAACAGTCCAAATTCTTTAATGTTTCTGTGGAAATAATCAAATGAAAATATTAAAAGTATTTGTATATGATGATTATTGTATTATTTTTTTTGATCTGATGATGAGACAAAGTTATCAGACGAGACAATATTGCAAGGTATGCGCAAAGACTTGAAGAAGAAGCTTTAAGAGATTTTTTTTAAAAATGTAATAGGCAAGTGTAAATCCAAATTCAAAAAAAACAATAAACTTTACCAACATGTGACATGCACTAAAATGGGAGTTTTTGATGTTGTTTAGCTCCCACTTTAGTGGGAGTATGAGTCCTACATGCATACTCATAGTAAAGTAGACAAAAGAGCATGAAGATATCTTTTTCAAAGATATTTACATCTAAGAGAAGATCTAGTATAAAACTTACATCATCATTAAACCAAAGAGGGAAAAGATAACAAGAATTCACACCTTCCTCATAGATAAAGGAATTCTTGATGAACAATACCATAGGCTAGCCCCTAGCTAAAGGATTTATTTATCAGTGATATATGATTGCAAACAAGGAAGATATTGTAATCAATGATATACACATTTAGCATATAAGAGAGAATTCATGACCCCAAAAATAATTCAGTGTAAGAAAGAATGTCATGTAATAAGGGAAAGTTGATCCTTAAAAAGGATAGGAGATTAAAACACTACCCTTGTCCTCCAAACATAGAAACAAGGATAATGAGGGCTATCATAGTTTTTGAAAAGTATGATTGCACCTAAAGTTGTACCATCATGAATAATAGTGAGCCCCTCAAAGGATAGGCTAACAATGTCACATAGTGTAGAGAAACATAATAGATTATTAAATTATATTTAAAATAACCATAATTGAAATAAAACTCATTATTACATTTCATAAAATGAATATCATAATTAAAGATTTTTTGAAATTTATAATTATGGCTACAACCACAATAATGGTTCTCACTTTCCATCACGAATAAATTAGATGGAAAGCGAGGATGTCCTTCTTTAGAGGATATCCATGACCCAAAAAATTAATTCAATGTAAGAAAGAATGTCATGTAATAAGGGAAAGTTAATCCTTAAAAAGGATAGGAGATTAAAACACTACCCTTGTCCTCCAAACATAGGAACAAGGATAATAAGGGCTATCATAGTTTTTGAAAAGTATGATTGCACTTGAAATTGTACCATCATGACTAACAATGAGCCCCTCAAAGGATAGGCTAACAATGTCGCATAGTGTAGAGCAACATAATAGATTATTAATTTCTATTTAAAATAATCATACTTGAAATAAAACTCATTATTACATTTCATAAAATGAATATCATTATTAAGATTTTTTGAAATTTATAATTATGGCTACAACCACAATGATGGTTCCCACTTTCCATCACGAAGATATTAGATGGAAAGTGGAGATGTCCTTCTTTAGAGGCTTTTAATGAAGTCTGACCTTCAAATGAAGGTCCCTAATGGCTTCATTTGAAGCCCAATGTGACATGTCAGCAGAGGGGCTTTGAATGAATCCTAGGGCTTCATTTGAAGCCCTAAAAGTCGCCATAAAATTTTAATTAACATTTTCTTTTTCTTTTTGTCTCATTCTTGCTTGGACGAGTTGGTGGACCAGGGGGCTTAGAGAGAAGTTTGTGACATCGTAGCCATCAATGTCTCCATCTACCATTTTTTACCTCTTTGGAGCATTTGGGTATGTATTTTCTTCATTTTTGTTTTTTCTATGAATAGTTAATTATTTGTAATGAATATTTAGTTGTTTTTAATGAATGTTTAGTAGTTTTTAGTGAAAGTTTAGTTATTTTTTAATGTATCTTAATTAGTTCTATGTTTACATGTTGTTATAGTTAGTTTTATGCACATAGATTTTTAATTTTTTATATTAGATAGTTTTGAACACAACAATAGTTAGAAAATATTGAAAAAACATAGTTAAAACTATTGTTGGAAAAAATAATAGGTTTAAAAAATGAAAAAGTCTAGGTCTACACTAAAAACAAAAAACACAAATCCAGCACTGGGTGGATAGAAAACACAAATCTAGTATTAGGTGGATAGATAGCAAAAATTAATTTAACTAACTCTCTTTCTCTCTCCTTACTTTTTCTAAGCTCCCCCCCCCCTCTCTCTCTCTCTCTCTCTAGTTTCTCTCTACTCACTTTCTCTCTCCTTTCATTTTCTCTCTCCTCTCTTTCTCTCTCCTTACTCTCTCTCCTCTCACTCTCTCTCCTCACTCTCTTTCTCTCTTTTGTTTTTCTCTCCCCACTTTCTCTCTCTTGTCCTCACTCTCTCCTCTCACACTCTCTCCACTTTCTCTCTCCTCACTTTTCTCTCACTTTATTTCTCCTCACTCTCTCTTCTCACTTTCTCTCTCCCCTCTCTAGTTTTCTCTCCTTGCTCTCTCCTTAGTTTATCTCTCCTCGCTCTCTCCTTAGCTTCTCTCTCCTTGCTCTCTCCTTACTTTCTCTCTCCTCACTTTCTCTCTCATCTCACTCTCTCCTCTCACTTTCATTCTCCTCACTCTCTTTAGTTTATCTCTCCTCATTATCTCTCTCCTATCCTTACTCTATCTTTAGTTTCTCTCTCCTCTCACTCTCTCTCCACTTTCTCTCTCCTCATTTTCTCTCTCCTCACTATATCTCTCCTCTCATTCTCTCTCCTCAATTTCTCTCTTCTCATTTTCTTTGTCTTGTCCTCACTCTCTCCTCTCACTCTCTCTCCTCAGTTTCTCTCTGCTCTCACTCTCTCTCCTCAGTTTCTCTCTGCTCTCACTCTCTCTCCTCTCACTTTCTCTCTCCTCACTCTCTCTCTCCTCTCACTCTCTCCACTTTCTTACCCTTCTCTTTTTCTCTCCTCTCACTTTCTTTCTCCTCTCTCTCCTTAGTTTCTCTCTCCTTTCACTTCTCTCCACTTTCTCTCTCCTCTCACTCTCTCTCCTCTCACTTTCTCTCTCCTCACTCTCTCTCCTCTCACTCTCTCCACTTTCTTACCCTTCTCTTTTTCTCTCCTCTCACTTTCTTTCTCCTCTCTCTCCTTAGTTTCTCTCTCCTTTCACTTCTCTCCACTTTCTCTCTCCTCTCACTCTCTCTCCTCTCACTTTCTCTCTCCTCACTCTCTCTCTCTCTAGTTTCTCTCTCCTCACTTTATCTCTCTTGTGCTCACCCTCTCTCCTTATTCTCTCTCTCTCTCACTCTCTCTCTCCTCACTTATTCTCTCCTCTCACTCTTTCTCCTCTTACTTTCACTCTCCTCACTTTTTTCTCCTCACTCTCTCCTCTCACTTTCTCTTTCCTCTCTTTTTTTTCCTTGTTCTCTCCACACACTCTCTCCTCTCACTCTCTCTCATCTCACTTTCTTTCTCCTCACTTTCTCTTTAGTTTCTCTTTCCTCACTCTCTCCCTAATTTCTCTCTCCTCTTGCTCTTGCTCTCTACTCTCACTCTCTCCTCACTTTCTCTCTGTTTACTATCTCTCTTCACTCTCTCTCTCCTCACTCTCTCTCTCCCCTTACTTTTCTCTTCCCACTTTCTCTCTCCTCACACTCTTCCTCCTTTCTCTCCCCTCACTTTGTCACTCCTCACTTTCTCTCTCTCCTCTCCTCGCTTTATCTCTCCTCACTCTCTCTCTCTCTCTCTCCCACTTTCCCCTTACTTTCTCTCTTTCTCTTTCAATGTTAATTTTTAGATGTACATTTAAGTTATTTTTATATGCACATTAACACCTAATGACCTATTAACCCATAATAAGACACAGATTAAGATGTAATATGACCTATGTGCCCTTAATATGATAGGTCTTAGGGCCTAATAGGACCTCTTAATTTAAATAGCATATTAACATGTCTAATATGACCAGTTAACACCTAATAGTCCACCTCTCAAGTTGTAATAGGATAGATATTAGCATTTAATACAGTCTAGTTAACATTAATTTGCACATGTTACCCATGTAGATGGCATCACACGATATAGATCGAGGTTAGGGATAGGATCATGGTTAGCCTTGGGATCAGGGATAGGGATAGGATCATGAGTAGCCTTAGGGTCAAGGATAGGATCATGGGCATGGACTATGTTAGAGGCAAGGGAGGGACATGGATAGGGAAAGGGACAAGGACAAGGAGTGTGTGCTCACTCTCGCACTCCCAATATGGACAATATATTCTATTTTGCATCTATGGAGATGGCACAACTCAAAGAGTCGATTGATAGATGTACAAATCATTTATATAGAGGTATTTATGAGTAGATTTATACGACTCTTCGAGATCTTACTAATAGACTTAGATCATAGACTACATTAACACTGCAATCTATTGATAGGATTCTTGCAAAGCTTAGAGTAGAGGTCTTGGGTGATATGTCCTTAGCCTAGGTTCAGACCTTGGTCCCTAAGGAGATTGTCAAATGAGAGGTATTCCCATATTATGAGGGTCAAGCCCAAGTGAATGGATATCAAGTTATGAGATGTGTTATGCCATAGATTGCATGCATGATATACCCTCAATTTCTCGCAACACATGGTCATTATCCCAATAACGACCAAATACCATTATTTCTTGCCTAACAATTGTATGTAGAGCTCTATTTGGGGCACAACATCAGCTATTTAGATCTTCCATAATATTATGGTTAAGGGTGTGGCAACATTGCAGATTGTGATGAGTATCATCTAGTTGGTCAACCTCGATGTGATCCTCAACAGTTGGTGGGTCAAAGGACTCTAGGTGTGACCCTAGTGATGACTTCTACTACAGATAGAGTTGTTATTGCTTCTCATAGGGAAGCAATCAATAGGATAGGACACATTGTAGTTGCATCTAGTAGCATTACATTTGACACTTTGGGTAGATATATTATGAGTAGACCAATCAACCCATATCATCTTCAAAGGCATCATCCAGTCTTGTATCTACCATCTTGAGTGATGATATTTATAAAGTTGGACGTATTTCTACTCTGGGAGATATAAGTGGCCGTAGTGGGGAGAATGGACATAGGGATATGGAAATGCATTTTTTAGATGATTTGTTACATGCATATTCATAAATTGCTGATATTTAGAGGATACCTTTACGGGATGTTATAGATAGGATTAGAGATACACAATAGGGTGCATAGGACTTTGGTCATCAACACTCAACACAACACCTAACACATCTATCAAATCAATGCTCAACTCAACACTCAACTTGACACTCAGTTGATCACCCATCACAACACTCAGATGCACAACATTCTACTATAGCTCTAGTTGAGGAGATACAAATTGCAAATGTTACTATTACTATTGATGGACTAGACATTCTTGAGGAGCAATTGTGAGAGTTGAGTCAAATTGAAGTTGGCACTGGGATGGGATCAAATATGGAGATGATATTGGTCATAATACTAGTGACTCTACACCACTTCCATCTCAGTTGGTTACCCCTTTGCACTCTTCATTATTAGAGAGGATTAACAAGATTGGAGATGAAGTTTCTATTGATGACACTACTACAACGCCTGTCATGCATGACCCTCTTGCTCCTCAGACCCAGGTGCCTCTTTTAATTTTTAATTTTTTTGGTAAAATAGTTCAATTCTATACACAAGTATATATATGAATAATATTTTTCTAGGCACATGTAGTAAAACCCACTTCTTCTAGTGTGAGTTGATTATGGAGGAAGGAGAGACATTATTGATACAACACCTACTATTGGTGGGAGTACATGTATGATGGATGTGACACCCACTAATGCTCAGGTGAAATTTAAGTTTAAACATTTAATTAATTTAATTTTCACACACACACACACACACACATATGCATGCATGTCTAACAAATTGTTATACACTAAATTTGCAAGGGTTAGTTGATATTTTGCAAGCACATGATGCTCATCAGTCTCGCTTAGAGGGTCGGTCTTTTCGTATGCACCTAGATGACTCTCTAGTTTAGGATGTATGCATGATATGTTTAGTTTATCATTTATCTTTTGAGTGAGGCATATATACATGTTTATGATTTGACATTTATATATGTATTGACATGTATGTACATGTTTATGGTCCATTTGCAATACATGACATATTTATATGATTCATATGATTAGACATTTTCTATATATTTCTAGTTTATGCTCTATGTGATGTATCTTTTTAGTTTTTGATTAGACAGGTGATCTAGATCTATATGTTTCTAGTTTATTATTACACACATGATTGGTTCAATTTAATTTATAGATTTATGATTAAATGTGATTGATTGAATTATATAGTTTAGATATTAAATACATGTGATTGATAACATTGCAATCTTGATTCAATTAAATAGTTCAGATATTAAGTACATGTGATTGATTACATGTGTGGTCTTGATTCAAATTAGGTGATTTAATATGTTATAACTTGCACACCATTAATGAAATTAGATACTTTTCTATGATAATTAGACACATGAAGTCCTAAGTTCATGAAATTAACACATCAAATCCTAAACATGATGTCCTAAACATGAAATGAGCATGTACACATATATATGTACACAGATGTGATTGGTCCAATTAGGAAATTCAAAATTATAGCATTTGAAAATTCATTAAAATGATTTGACAAATGATTAATTAAATTGAACATGCACACATGTCTATAAGTCTTAAACATGAAATTAATTACATGTGATTGATTATATTTGCAATCTTGATTAAATTACATAGTTTAGATACTAAGTACATGTGATTGATTACATGTGCGGTCTTGATTCAACATAGGTGATTCAATATATTATAAGTTGCACACAATTAATGAAATTAGATACTTGACTATGATAATTAGACACATGAAGTCCCAAGTTCATGAAATTAACACATGATGTCCTAAACATGACATGAACATGTACACACGTGTGATTGGCTCAATTTAGGAAATTTAAATTATATAGCACTTGCAAATTCATTAAAACGATTGGACAAATGATTGATTAAATTGAACATACACATCTATAAGTCCTTAACATGAAATAAACATATATATAAGTCCTAAGTTACATATGAACATGCACATGCACACATATAAGTCCTAAATGTTAAATGAATAAATATTTAATACACATTAACATTAAAGTTGACTAAATATGACATGAACATAAATACACACATGTATAAGTCCTAAGTTGTACATGAAATGAAAAGAATGCACTGTTGTAATCTCTTATTGGAAAGAATGCTTTTGAGAGGGGGGGGTGAATCAGAAGTACTAGCTTCTAACCTATTTTTAAATCCTTAATAACATATCTTTGAAATGAACATGCATGCATAGAAACATTAAGCAATTATGAGAAACATATGCATCACCACATAACACTTTGAGATTTTGGTAACCCAGAAACCCTCCAGGAATAAGAAGGTAAAACTAGGGTGGGGATGATACCCACAAAAATTATTGCAGCAATAATTTTTAACCACTTATGATGGTTTGCCCTGTTAAAGGCTTTTACACTATATCAATAGTGACCTGGTTAAAGGATTTACAAACACTTTACATGAAGTGTTACCCTATCAAAGGATTTAATCACCTGTTTAAAGGATCTACAAAATAGCTGTTAAGCTAACCTATCATCATAGGATTTGCTTTCTAATACAATGACTACAGAGTATTAGGTATAATAAACCTGATAGCTTACAATCCTCGATTGCTGAATACAGGCACTTGATCTGCTTTCTTCTGACCTTGATCCTCTAAGATCTGATACTCATTTGTATCCCTTGCTTTGTTCTTGATTAACTAGATATTTAACTGCTGATCTCTTCCTCTAAGTCTTTTTATACTTCACTCTGAAAATAGTTTGCCTTCCATACCTTCGTCCCTCATCATACAATGAGACTTAGTCTTCCTTATAAAGACATTCAAAGACTTAGGGTTAGATGTGGATATATGATCCATATTGAATCTTTGTTTCCCACTCATTCCTTATACTTCTATCATTGGTTGCATGCCTTCTCCATTTTTCTTATTGGCTGCATGTAGATTGCATAGGAAATATAAATGATTTGATCTTATCACTTAAATCTTTCGAGATTCGTCATATGTCGGCCATGAAAATGGTTTACATCTGAGTTTGTGAAGTTACAAACTCATATGCTGATTCTGAGCTACTCGACACTTATTGCTTCCTGATGCTCGTCACCTTTTGTAACTCAGCTCCTGTATCATTCCTATCTTGCTCGGCATTGTTTATGACTTGGCACCTGAATATTGCTCGGCACTTGTATCATACTCAGCACCTGTAGTCACTTGGCGTTTGATCTTCACTCGGCACTTGAAGGCTGCTCAGCACCTAAAGATCACTCGGCACCTGATGGCTTTCCTGACTCGGCACAAACTGTGGCTCGACATACATAGTGTACTCGGATTTAATGTAGGAAGTGGTTAAGTGTGTTGGCACTCAAGTGTCAAAACCATTCTTAGACTAACAATCTCCCCCTTTGACATGAGTGTCAAAAACACTTAACTAAGCATTATTTATCTGATTTTATGAGTACGTTCACTAATCTGCTTGGTATATATACAGAGGTTTAAAAAAACTTTGATCAAAATGTTGTAACTTACAATATATACCTCAAAAATTATTATAACTCCCCCTGAGTTGATCATGCCTTATCATGTCATGAATTCTGATGTCTTGTGCCATTATGCCTAATATTCTCTTTAATATATCTTCACAATATACACAATATTATCTCCCCCTTTTTGATACGGATGTCAAAGGGTCCTAAATAGTAATGCCATGCTTGGCCAAAAATGTCTTATTTACCTCAAGGAGTATTTGGAGAGCTGCATCCCAGTTATTTAAGGCAATATCCAATGACTTTTGTTGGATGGCAAGCTCTTCTGCTAGATCAACAAGTAATTCATGTGTAGAAATGTTTGGATCCTTCTTCAAAACTATTTCTGCACACATTTTCTCCTTGTGTAATACTTCCAAGTAAGGAGTAATGGAGGCTTGGATTTGCATCAGCTTTTCTTTGATAGTGGCCTCTTCTGCTGATAATGCAGCTAATTCCCTCTGAGTGTGAAGTGTTTGAGAAAATTGCTTTTCACTTTGTGCAGGATATGAGGGTAGTTGCTTGCTAGAGAGCTTTAATTTACTCTCAAGGTTCAAAATTTTTGGATTTATTTCTTGTGTGAACCTAGAAAAATCACACAATTTGCTATAAAGGGAAAATATGTTTCCTAATACACTCTTTACATTTTCCAATTTCTTAGCTAGGTCAACCTGTCCCAAAATTATGTTATTAGCTATTTTTTGGTTGACTTTGACTACAAACTTCTTTTCTGACCATTCCATGAGTTTAACATTAGTATCATTGTCTTCATTATTCACTTGGTCAACTATATCAGATAGTTGGTCAAGTATTGGCCTATTTGCATCTGGAGGTTGAAGACTAAAAGCATCCATGAATATATCTTTTATCTCATTCATTGCCTGCTTGTATTTGTAGTCTTTCCTCATTGCCTCTTGCCTCCTTCTCTTATCCAATGCATTCTGTATTTCATTCATCTTTTCCTCATTTAGAGTGCTTGAATCATAATAGGGTATTTGAATTTCTTCATCAAGCTTAGGAATACCATAATGAATGGTCCTGGCTACCCTAGTAGAACTTGAACTTGGTGTACTGACATGTAAGGTCATTGTTTCAGTACTCAACTTATGACTGGGTTTGGTGGGAGTTCCTATTTTTGGTAATTCAACCAAAGTTTTTATTACAGACTCCTCTTTATCTTGTGTTTCTTATTTGTCCTCCTCTTCTTGCTTGGCTTCTTCTTGTGTCACTGCTGTTGGAGGTATACTTGTTGTTTGAACTGTTATCCCTATGACTACCTCTGTTGTTGCACTCGGCTCCTGATGAGCTTGAATGGCTATTTTTGGTGGTGATGGAGGTGGTAGAAATGTAAGCCCGGTAGTTTGAATGATTTGAGGTGGTTCTTGTGGTGACACCTTGGCTTCTTTGAGTTTGTCTACTGACTTTTGAAGATTATCCACACTGACCAATATATGACTCGTACACAATTGCGCTTGTAGAGTTGTTTGGTCAAGGGTCTTAGTAAGATCCTCTATAGTTAATGGATTGATGTTTTGACATGTGGTGTCAACAACATCCTTAATCTTTATTATCTCTGCAGGTGTGGTAGTAGAGTGAGGCGGGCTAGGAGGTGAAGGTTGTGTGTCTTGCACACTTTTTTGTTCATTAGTACCTTTATCTTCATCTCTTCCTTCCTCCTCTCTTTCTTTCTTGTTTTCCTCTTCTTCAACCTTTTTTCTCTTCTTCTGTCTTCTCTTCTCTCCTCTTCCTTCTTTCCTTTGGTTTAGCAGCAACTTCCTCTTTGTATACCTCTTCAAGGACATCTTCAGTTGTCTTGTACAAGTTTTTCCAAACTCTTGTAGTTCTCTATACAACTTGTTCAATTTTGTTTTGTAGGATGGAGAATGCCCTATATTTAGGTGTAAACCTTTTACTATGCCTTTTGACTACTTGAGTTACTCGTTCCTTTGTTAAATTAGGTAGTAGGTTTGCTAGGGTTGATTCCCTCATCTCTTTCTCCATCATTAGACATAAATGCCATCTGTCTTCTATAGTTTTAGACAATTCCTTTGGCAATTGTCCATCTAGTTCAAGAGGTGTATACTTGAACTGTGCCATTAATGTATAGACTGATTCTTCTATGCTATTTTGTTCCTCTCTACTGAACTTATTGAAATTAATCTTTTTCATTTTACTTAAATCTCCATTCCTAATCTTCTCACATAATATATCAATTGAAGATTTATGAGGATGACTTACCTTTTCAGTCTAATCTTCTTCATCAGTATCAGGTTGGGCCACATATCTTTTCCTTTTCTTTGGCTCTTCATGTGCCTTTTTGACTATGTTCTTCTTCTTTGTGGCTTCCTCTTTGGCCTTTTGGGTAGAGGCCCTTGTTGTGGCTCTGGTTGTTGGCTTCTTGGGTGTTTGCATGGCAGCTTTCTTTGGTGAAGGCTAAGAAGTAGGAGGTGTTTTTGTCTTTCTTTTGATGACTTTGCCTTTGATGGGTGCCTTCTTTGTTTCTTCTTCCTCGGCACTCTCATCTTTCTCTTCAAGTGGCTCTTGTTCTGGCTCACCTTCTTCTTCTCCTTCACTAATCTCTTCTACTTCGCCTGCTGCACTTGATTCTTCAACACCAAATTTCTTCTTTAACTTCTTTACCAGCTTGTCCTTTTTCTTTACTACTATGGCTATCTTGAGTTTTGTAACAACTCTTGATTTGACAGTGTCATATGTTCCAAATGCGTTGGTAGATTTGTCCATTTCCTCTGCAAGTAATGCTATGATGGCTGCAGAAGCTTGGTCAACATCAAGCTCATATCCCAATGGTCTAAGCCATCTTATTCTTGGAAGGACTACTTGAATGTAAGTATAATCAATATCAACAAGAAAATATATGTCATTTACATGCTTTTCTACTGGTATTCTCATTCTTTTCTTCATTACATTTTTGAAATCCTCAAAATAGATAGACATTTGATCATCAAAGCTATCTCCCATTTGTGCAATGAAATCATTGATTTGATCAACAATGGTTCTATTCTGACTCCAGTTAATTTTGCCAAATGAAGGGAATTCCTTCATTGCATAGAAGAACATACAAACCAACACTGAACCAAATTTACACTGTACCCCCTTGGAATTTCTAATAGCTCCAAGATTTTCATTGATCTATTGCAACAAGAGCTCTACATGGTCATAGGTGTGGTCTTTCTTTACAAGCTTATGTGCCACATCCACTACTATGCAAGGAACACTATTTAACTTGCTAGATTGATAAAATGTATGTGATATGATCCTTCCAACAAAGTCTAGAAGGGGATCAGTTATGGTATCTATGGTGATACCTCTATTGTTCCATTTTGCGCCTATGTTCTTCTCAATTGTTTCCTTCTTTTCACTTCTTAATGTCTTTGGCCGATCTAGGGTTGGAAAACCTATAACCCTATGAACCATTTTCTTAGTAATTTTGACTAGTCCTTGTTCTAACCAGAATGATCCATCATGGATTTTACTGAGTATTATGCGTATCCACTCATTTTTTAATACGATTGGGAAAACTAGGGCTTTGGTTAAACCCTTCTTTTCTATAACATAAAACTCATCTTTCATGATACCATTTTCACAGAGTTTTTCATAGGCATTAAAGATTTCCAAATCTCCTATGGCTCCTATTTTACAATTATAGCACTTTCACACATCCTGAACCATAACAAATTTTTCAGAGATGGCGGATAGGGCACCAGTGGGATCACTTTTGTATACAACTTTTGGTATAGGTCTAAAATCAGGTTGCTTAACCTCGTTGCTGACAAGTTGTATCTCATGGCTTACTATCCCTTAGGTCATTTTTGAACTAGATGCCATTTATATCTGAACTAGGGTTTAACAATTAAAGCAAACTTCTCAAACTGTAAAACTCGGCACCTGAGGAAAATACCTAGATAAATGCTTAGGTCGCTTGGGCAGATGCTGAATCGCTGGTTGAAAGCTTGAAAATCGCTCAATTGTGCTCAAGGTAATTGCTCTTCGTTTGAATGTCCCAAGAATGAATCGATTTTTACTTTTAAGCGACAAACAAAACTTTGCATTTAATGCATTTTAGTACCTGCACCTATCACTCGGCTTCCAAATGTTTTTCAACTCGGCATCCACTCAGCAGCTATACTTACTTGGCATCTACTTATTTTGTTAATAACTCAGCATCCAAGGCAATTTCACTGAGCATCCAAAGACAATTCGACATCATCTTTCAAGTTTAGTCTTAGCATCTTGTCTCATGCAAATTTATACTTTGCAGTGCTTCTTCATGGTTTAGGGCTGATGTGTGATACTGTATCAGCCCTATAGGCTTATCTTGTGATTAGTTAGATGACAAATGATCACTTGACCTCATGGGTGAAGTGACCCTTTCATAGGATGTACTTGATCCATCCTTTTTCTACCATGTCTTCTTCATGTTTGTTCTTATGTGTTCCACATCAATCTTTTCTTTTCCCTTATTTACTTCAGTGTTGGGTGCCTTAGCCTTTGTTGGAAAATTTCTACTGACATGTCCAATTTTCAAGCAACTGAAGCAAGTAGTCTAGTTCAACCATCTTTTATAGTTACCCTTGAAATGTGTTCTTATGCAATTCTAGGGTATATGCCCATACTCTTGACAATAGTGACAATTGTACCTAGTGTTATAATCCTAGTGGTAGTGACCTTCATTCTCTTTTGCTGGTTGATTTGATGTCCACATAGGCTTTGATCTACATTCAAATGCCCTATGTCCATATTTCTTGCAATTATGGCAATGTCCATTGAATCTTTGTGTCCTTGGGACTTTGGATCTACAATCTTGTGTCATATGTCCTTGCATATTGCATTTGTGACTATAACTCTTGTTTTTGGATGTGTTTGGCTGATTGATCCTTCTACTCCTGCAAACATTAGTAGTATGTCCCTTTTTATTACAGTAATGAAAAATGGGTTTAGAATTCTTACCTTTGTCACTTCTTTGCTCAACACTCTTTGATGATTCACCTACTTCAATGCTATTGTATCCAAGTCCTAATGTATCATGGGTGGATCTTGGGGATTTCAGCAACTGTTCAAAGTACTTTATGGCTTCACTTGACTTGTTTAGATTCTTTGCTACCTCTTTTTCTCTGTTCAATTCATTCATCATTTGTTCATTCTGCATCTTTAGAGTTGAGATCTCAATATCTTTCATATTGAGTTCATGATGAAGGTTCATCATTTGGGCAAGTGTATCCATTTGCATGTTTGACATCCTTGTTAATTGAGTACATTTTTCTTCAAGTCTGTTTGCAAGATTTCCTTTTTCATCTTTCATCATGACTCTATCCTCAATTGCTCTTTTCTTTTGTTCAGCGATTTCACATAAAATTATGGCCTATGATTCATGTTCCATCTTGAGAGATCTTATCTCATCTGCTTGATCTTTGTGTTTCTCCATCATTTTTGCTATTGTTGCATCAAACTCTTTAGTGTCTCCATTGGCAAATAGTTTTGTGGTATCTATCTCCTTGTAGTGTATATCAATTTCAGTTGTGGCTATCTCCTTTCTTCTTTTCAAGGGTCTTCTTAGTTCCTCCCTTGCTTCCTCTACTTTGTGTAGAGCCAGTTGCACATCAATCACTTGATTGTCAATAATCTTTCCAAGTTTGAAGACTTCCATATTCAGACCTTTTTCTCCAAGTTGTTAGACTTCTTCTTGTGAGAACCTATAGCTCTAATACCAATTGTTGTAATCTCTTATTGGAAAGAATGCTTCTGAGAGGGGGGGGGGGGGGGGGGGGGGGTGAATCAGAAGTACTAGCTTCTAACCTATTTTTAAATCCTTAATAACATATCTTTGAAATGAACATGCATGCATAGAAACATTAAGCAATTATGAGAAACATATGCATCACCACATAACACTTTGAGATTTTGGTAACCCAGAAACCCTCCAAGAATAAGAAGGTAAAACTGGAGTGGGGATGATACCCACAAAAATTACTGTAGCAATAATGTTTAACCACTTCTAATGGTCTGCCCTATTAAAGGCTTTTACACTATATCAATAGTGACCTGGTTTAAGGATTTACAAACACTTTACATGAATTATTACCCTGTCAAAGGATCTAATCACATGTTTAAAGAATCTATAAAATAGTTGTTAAGCTAACCTATCATCATAGGATTTCCTTTCTAATACAATGACTAAAGAGTATTAGGTATAATAAACTTGATAGCTTATAATCCTTGATTGCTGAATATAGGTACTTGATCTGCTTTCTTCTGACCTTGATCCTTTGAGATCTGATACTCATTTGTATCCCCTGCTTTATTCTTGATTAACTGGATATTTAATTGTCGATCTCTTCCTCTAAGTCTTTTTATACTTCACTCTGAAAATAGTTTGCCTTCCACACCTTCGTCCCTCATCATACAATGAGACTTAGTCTTCCTTATAAAGATATTCAAAGACTTAGGGTTAGATGTGGATCTACGATCCATATTGAATCTCTGTTTCTCGCTCATTCCTTATACTTCTATCATTGTTTGCATGCCTTCTCCATTTTTCTTATTGGCTGCATGTAGATTGTATAAGAAATATAAATGATTTGATCTTATCACTTAAATCTTTCAAGATTCGTCATATGTCAGCCATGAAAACGGTTTACATCTGAGTTTGTGAAGTTAAAAACTCATATGTTTATTCTGAGCTACTCGACACTTACTGCTTCTTGATGCTCTGCACCTTCTGTAACTCGGCTCCTGTATCATTCCTATCTTGCTCGGCATTATTTTAAGACTCCGCACCTGAATATTGCTCGGCACTTGTATCATACTCAGCACCTGTAGTCAGATCTTCACTCGGCACCTGAAGGCTGCTTGGCACCTGAAGATCACTCGGCACTTGATGGCTTTCCTGACTCAGTACAACCTGTGGCTTGGCATACATAGTGTACTCGACTTTAATGTAGGAAGTGGTTAAGTGTGTTGGCACTCAAGTGTCAAAACCATTCTTAGACTAACATGCACATTAATGTCCTAAGCATCAAATGAACATATATATGTTCATTTGATGCTTAGGACATTAATGTGCATTCTCTTCATTTCATGTACATTAATGTCCTATATATATATATATATATATATATATATATATATATATAAAGACATAAACATGCACATATACATATAAGTCCTAAATGTTAAATGAATACATTTTTAATACACATTTAAATTTAAGTGGACTGAACATGACATGAATATAAATATACATGTGTATAAGTCTTAAGTTGTAAATGAAATGGAAAGAATGCATATTTATGGCCTAAACATGAAATGAACACATCATATATACACACATGTAATATAAGTGGACTAAATAGGAAATGAAATGAAATGAGCAAGCATCTAGAAGTCCTAAATATGAAATGAACATGCATATATGTATATGAGTCTTAAACATGAAATGAATGTATGTACATGTGTACATATACGTTCTAAACATGAAATGGATATATGTGTGTACACATACACATATAAGTCCTAAATGTGTTAAATGAAAATACATTTTAAATATCTCTTGAGTGAAGATAAATATGAAATATCTCTAACAAGTCCTAAATATAAAATATCTCAAGTGGTTCCAAGTGGCTCCACATGCTTGTAGAGAACATTTAATATTCTCTCATGGTCCTCGGTATCTAGTCTCCACTTACAACGTTCACTTTGATGTTTGACTGGATGTAGATAAATGGAGGTGGCAATAACATGGTGACTATACCAAAGCACCTTATTGTTAGGTTTGTAATGAACAAAGTGAATTCCATGTTTCACTAATATGGTTTGCCTGAGATATGGTCCTTCCAAACCAACTGAACCTACACACACCATGCATTTAAATGTTATTAAAATGTGAACACATATATAATAAATAAATTCATTATTTAACAATAAGTCACATATAATTAAACCTATAGGGAATAACATTCCATCACATTCTTTAGGTTCAGTTAACTTCATTCTTTCTGCAGTGCAACACAATAAACAATAACTCACTCTTTCTACATTTTCGGGCTCAACAATAACTGCAAAGATTTCCCCTACACACATGTATACATATGTGAGATAAATGATCTTTTCAACATTAATATATTAAAATATTTAATAATTTTTAAATTAAAAATACTTACCAATTCAAACTAGTCTAGAGATATGGTTATAATCAGAAGAAATCAAAGGGATGTCATCAAAGTTTTTATCTTCATCTCCATTAATTGTATCAATAACAACAAGTGGCACCAAAGTTCATGAACCTAAATATCCATGATCTTGGTTGATGCATTCAAAATAATTCTCATTGATGCAATAACAAAAAAAACATGAATAGTCTCTCGTGTACAATGTCCAATTTCGATGATTGGTACTCATTACAAAATGTAAGGATCATGATTTTTCTATCCTCTTACAACCATGTATAGTTCTTCGATCAACACTTGAATACACATATTTAATAAATACATAAATATTAGAGACACAAATATATATACATACATGTATATAACTTAAATAGTTTTTAAATATATACTTGTGCACACATGTAGCCGATATCTCCCACAATACTATACATGCTACTAATTGAGTCATTCTTGATGATGCACCAACCTTATTTGATGCAAAATTTGTCTTTCACCATTCAAACTCCCTTATAATTCATTTGATACTTTCTTAGAGCATATTTGATGCAAGTTCTAGCACCATCATGTTCACCTTTGTCATGTCCATATTTAAAGAAACTCCATACATGTGATATGTTTTCATTACAATGATATCGAAAAAGTGCATAAAATGGTCTTAGATGATTTAAACCATGAATCACACCCATCTAACCATTCATAATTTTTATCAATACTCATGTCCCTTTCTTTCATATATGCAAAAAAAATCCTGAAACAATGTTCTACATAATGTTTATCATGTTCTTTAACATCACTTATGTAGAAGTGATATTCTTTCTTGATGACTCGTGCTTCACCTATTCTTTGAATACCATCCAAACATAACTATGCATGATGATAACACACTTGCACTATAATAATAACTTGATCTAAAAAATAGTAATCTAATTGAATAACCTTTTGATGTACGAAAGAATAGTTTTTTGCAAAGTCAACAATTGATAAAATGATTCCAAGTGGTCTATTATCTCTAAGTGTCTAAAATTGTTATGCTTGCCACTTTCTAAAAAATGAATGATGAATATACAGTTGAATCAAACTTATAAATTTTTCCATAAAAGCTCCAAGAGTTATCTCCTCTTCAACATATTCTAATATTTTTGTTTCTTTCCCAATTTTAGTTTCATTCCTTACATACTTGTAACACTTGCAATTTATTATTTTTGTGACATTAATATCTTCATTTTTTAAAAGAAAAAGAGAAAAATTAGTACATGTATCACATGTTCCTTTAATGCAATTAATTTTACCAGCAGGACCATCTATTTTATCACATTAAATAGATGAAATGAGCTGACTTCATCTACTAGGAGGAGTATTTTTGTAACCAAAAGTATCTTCTACACAATTTTGATAAACCTAATAGTGGAGATCAAATTCAATATGATAATGACAACAAAAAGTTTCAAACACTTTGTTTCTCCTTACATAACATGGTTTCAGTCTTTCAAATAATGTTTTCCCAATCTTTATATCAGAATTTTGTAGTTCAAAATGAGACATACATTTCATGTTGTGTTATGTCCAACCAATATTCTGTATGGTGTTCATAATGATTATCTGTAACCCTTTTTCTAAGAACATCTTTAGTTTTTTTCTGAAGGATGAGTATTATCATTCCAAAATGATATTACAATTTTTTTTAATTCTATCATCAATCCTATCACAACGAGGAGCTCTACAAATAATTGCCCAATTTCCTTCCAAAGTGCTATCATCCAAAACCGTTCTCCTCTTAACATATTTTGATAATGTTTTTATACTAAAACCAATCTATAATGAAACTAAATATATTTGTCTATTTTGAGGTACATTGCTACTAATAATAGATGTCAATATTACTCTTCTTGTTGCAATCTTATCTTTACTTTGAGTTGTCTTCCCTATAGAGCTCAAACCTTTCTTAATATTTTCAATTATATCATTTTGCATGTTAGAAAGTTTTCTATTTTTTGATGTTGTGTCTACACCCAACAACTTTAATGGCTCTTGTAAGTTTTTTCCTAGAGGAACACAAGAAAGTACTTGGGATTTTTCAAGTGTTTCCAAATCATCAAATTTATTTGTTATTTCTTTTACTATCTTATTCAAACGTCTCTTTTTGGAAATACTTAACGATTTAATATCAACAAGTTATTTCAATTTATCCACATCCATTTCTAGTAAATGTCTTAAATTTCTATGTGTGATATTTCTCTTTACCCTTATAGCTAGTCTTAATTGTTCATCCATACCAATTGGAGCAATTGATCCAGACCCTTCTCCAATTTCCATTGTTTCATGTCCTAAATTTTCATGTACTAAATTTTCATGTCTTAAACCTTCTCCAATCTATTTTCTCATCTTCTAATTATTTTTTGTAGGCTACATCCACATAAATGAAGGGAATTACAACACTATTAAGAGAAAATAAAAAGTGTAGACAAATATGAATGTACAAGTCCATACTTTGTCTCTTTTTATGATAGTTTGCCAACATTTTTTCATGATTTCTTTGTTCTACATCAACTACTTTGTTTCATGGTGATTTATTTTGTCTTCCTTTCTTTCTTCCCAACTTCTTTCTTCACAAAACTATCAAATTGTCTTTAAAATTTTAAAAACTCCTATATTTAATACTTGTCTTCTTTCTATTTCTTCCAAAAAAATGAACTTGAAGGCTATTTAATATGATTTAAATACTTAAAAAAATTGTTCATTTATATCATTAAAATTTTCTTTAAATTTTTTTTACCTAGGCCAATAAGGGCTTTGAATGAAGCCCCCCCATCGACCTAGGGGATCTTTGAATTAAACCATTTGGGCCGACAGGGGGCTTCATCCAAAGCCTCCTAGGCCACTTCCCAACATACAAGAAAATTGTTGGGAAGTGCTAGAGGGGCTTCATTAAAAGCCCCCTTGTCACCACTTGTTGTGGAATGAAGCCCCGAATTTTTTTTAAAAAAAATTTCATAGCTATTATGTTAAAATTTGCCCTTTTGAGGGCTCAAACAATGGCTAAATAGGTTTATTTTAAAAAACTAAACATACCATGTTGTTCTACTTTGAATAAGCTTTCCATTGACTATACTTTTAATACACACTGTGTTTATTATGATGTTTTATTTGTAATTTTATTAATTATAGGTTGTTTGGCCATCTCACAAGTCGTTTGAAGCTTTTGGAAAAATAGAAAATGAGAAAACCAAACTTTCGAAGAATATGTGCCACCAAGATATGTGTGTTATCTTTCTAGAAAAACAAGAAAAAATTCATTTCGATTTATACAAAAGAAATTATATTGATCAAAATCAACCTATGTCTAATTTTTCATTAACCTCAATTTACCATTGAATAGAATCTACAAATTTTAACAAAATTGAATGAAGCCAACTAAAGTTGCTAGGTATTCATGTTACTATTCTAGCCTTGAAAGAATTTTGTCATTATCATATTTTTAAAAAGGTTATGTTAATCAAAACTTGCATCGTTCTTTAAAAATGTTGATTTTTCATATATACCACTTCTCGAAGGAGAAAACAAAATGGACTTCAATAAATTCAAATATATATATTAAAAACATTGTTAGAAACTAGATAGAAAATTCTACAAATCACTAGTTTACATCATATTCAAATTCTTTATGGTTTGTTAGTTATACGCATTTGAAAGTGAAGTTTTTTTTTAACTATCTGTTTCAATGTCAAATTTGGCCAAAACTAGAACCATTATTATGGCCTGACATTATATATATATATATATATATATATATATATATATATATATATATATATACAAATCTTGACATTCATTAATAGAATGGTCCTCATATCAACAATACATACTAAAAAATATTCTCAAGACCTTGTCTATATTTCTTCATTTATTTGGGTCATGTAATCAACTTGGCGCATAGAAGATAAAAATAATACTATCTTTATTGAAATGAGGCACATAAGTATCAAATAGTGATGGAGGGGATGGTGAAAAAGAAGGTTGGGAACCTAACCCTTCCATAGGTGAGTGTGGCACGGGCTTTGTTGCCACAAAAATTTACACCCATGCTTGGGAGTATGGTCCCCATGCAACCTTGTGAAATATTGAACCAATTTTCAAGTGTGGAACTTTTTACATTTGATATTGAATATGTAGAGAAGGTTGCACTCATTCTAATTAGGGTGTAGCTATTCTAATGAAACTAGTAACTATGAGGGAAAAGAGAGAAGGAAAATTTTAGAAATGTAAATGATGACATGCACCAAATTGACTATGGTTTCTTCTTGCTTATTACTATAGAAAAAATAAACAAGAACCCCTAATACACATTGTTCTTACTCCCCAAGGAATGGACTATATTAGCTTAATTAGGATTTTTTCTCATAAAGGTTTTATCTATGGAAAGAATCAAGGATATTACCCTCTTTCTCCAATAACTTCATGACTAGTACACACTTTAGGAGAGGGACTAATATATCTTGTTACTATATGGAAGGTCATTGAAATGAAAAGAACATAATTTTTTCTTGAGATAATTGATGATAATGCCAATCTCCTTTATCATAATATCACCCTCTCAGTAAAGAATCCTCATGGAAAAGGTATATATCAAGAGAATAATGAAAATGATCTTTGAATGGTTCATCCCAAATAGGGATATCATTGAATATGTCCTCATGGATAGCAAGGTCATTAGAAGAACATAATAAAATCAATCTATAGAATATATATGTTGTTATACTAGTCCAATTGAAAATATGTACTAAATGTATGAAAATATATGTAGTTTTATGCTTTTTTTTTACTGATATAGGTACATAAAATATAAAATGTAACAAAAGAAAAGAAATAATTTCTTATTAGGTGCATAAAAATCATATCTTAACATTGAAATCAAAATAAATATGCAAGGAGATGAGTTCACCAGGATGTAATGAAGGAGACGACATTTACTATAATGAATGGGAAAAATACAAATTTTAGGCCTATCTCCTCTTACATTCAAAGAATGGTGATCCGTTAGGCTCCAAGAGACTTAAGTGTTGAGTAGATGCAATGATCCCTCAATAAAACATGAGATGACCGTGCATTTAAAATTGGAAAGTATAAGACTGTTAGCACTATTTCGTGTCACCATTTTTCTCAAAAAAAAATTGCTCTTTCCTTGAGCATTCCCAGATCAATTATTGAGGTTCGCCACCTTTTTTTCATGTCTTCCTAGTCATCGAAAAGCATTGTGCAGATTTACTCGTGTTATCCATCACATCTTTTGTACTTTGAACCTCTTCGAACCACTTTGAACCTCAGTTCAAATTAGTTCAAAGAAGTTCAATCAAAAGGATTCATAGTGACTATTTTCTTGTAGGTGATACATGCCAAGGATTGCAAAGTGCTCTTTTGAACTACTTCAAACCACTTTGAATCTCGGTTCAAAGTAGTTCAAAGTGGTTCTATAACTAAGGCTTTTTTGCAAAAAGTGATTATGTTTTGCTAAAGGCTCCCAATTCCCAAGGCATTAATTGATATGTCAACAAGTAATAATTTGAAGGTGTGCCTTAATTTCAAGTATGGGAAAAATCATCATCATGATTTAAAATAGGAAATCTTTTGCCTGAAAAGAGAATTGTTTGTCAGACGAAAATAATCATTGTCAAGACAACTGCAAAAGGAAGTTATTTAATAAGAGGTCATATCAAGAGATTTCAAGCGTGCAAACTAGGACGTAGCTGATTTGTCATGAATGCCTGATTATGAGGCCGTAATTTCACTTGTATGTTCTCTTTTTCCTTTAAAAAAAACATAAGTTTCCTTTTTTGTTATTGTGTGAAAGAAAGATTTGAAAGAAGAGCGATAGGGGGACAAGGAAAATGAGCCATTTATCTCAGTAAGCTATAGGTGAGAACATAGAAAAATATTCTCTTTGCTCTATCCTTCATGTTCATTACAAAGATAATATCAATTTTGAGGCTTTACTTTGTTTATTTGAGATGAAATTTGTACTACATTTCTTTGGAAATGTTTCAAGTCTAGAATGTAAGAGACCCATCATTAGTGATACTAGTTTGGAGGGTGTTAAATTAGAAAGATTGCAATCCAATTTCCTTGAGCAAGCTGAAGAAAAGAATGGTTGTATGGAAGTCTTGACTAGTGGTCTAATTGAAGTCATGGCCTTTCCTCCTACCCTATTGAGCCCTAAATTGATTCAACTTTGTATTGATCACTATGATGTGAGGAGTAAAAGCATTTTGAATAAGGATGAAGAACCTATGTTATCTATCTCTAGGGAAACCATTACCTCAGTTTTATGCCTACCTGAATGCACCTTTGCTGCATTTTCTCCTGTTCAATCTCTAACCGAGTATCAGGAAAGCCCAAGTAAATATCATAATATATTGGCCAGGAAGTGGACAAAAACAAATTATGGTGGCAGTTCAAGGCTTCCCAAGATAGTCGCTAAAGACCACATGAAGCCACATATTCATGATCTTGTGGTCCTATTACATCGAGTTAAGGGTTCAGCTGATGTTTTCCTTTTTAAAGAATGGATGTTACATTATGTAGAGATCATTTTAAAGGGAGAACAGTAGTTGGATTGTGCTGAAGTAATTGCTAGTTTATTAAGGATCCAGCTCAAACACGCTAAGGAATCTAAAGAAAATTTCTACATGGTCTTTCACCTCACATATTCCATTGCTTGTGTCAATAACATCACTTCCCTTCCACATGAAACTTGGAGTGAAGAAATAACCATCTATCGATACTATCCTCTACTCTAAAGAGACGAGGTGTTAGAAACTTTTAGAAAAGTGCATGACTTGTTGATAGAAAATGTGCATTTGGCTCTAAAGAAGGCCTCGTGCCTAGATTGTCCTTAGAAGCTCAAAAATTGATTCAGAACTATGGAAGTTATTTCATTTAGTTTCCCAAGTTGACTTATTTGAGAGTAGGAGGGTTCAAGGATGAACCAATAAAGCTACCTCATTATGCACTTGATTGTTTTATTTTAGCTGAAGTTTGCATGCAATTATTTTTAGTAATTAAAGATAATCTACCTCAAGAAAGTTGGGAGTCAGTGTTTCCTATTAGACTTGGTTCCTTAACCTATAGCAGCATGATTAATGCCTCAACCATAGGGAGTAATTTTCTTGGTTTTGGTTTTGGATCTTATCAAGGAACAAGAGATTTTGATAGCAAAAGATTTGTAGCCCAAGTTCTTGGTTTAAGAAGTCAGTCATCTACAGTCCCACATTTGGAAGACTTGTGGCAAGATTGCAAGAATGAAGAAGAAGTGTTAAAGAGAGGCCATTTAAGGTTAACACTTGAACAAATTAGTTCCTTCAAACTGAAATTTCAAATAGAAGGAGTGGTTGAAGATGGTTCAAACGTTGTTAAACTAGGATGGGAAGAAACTAGTGAGCCAAAAAAACTTGAAGTTGATTAGAATCAAGAAGAAGAGGATAACATAAATCTAAGAACCAAATCCATCTTTACTTATATAGATAATTGGCTAAGGAAGCAAAGCCTGAAAATAGTCAATGAACTTCAATTTGGAAAGTCTCCAAAAATAGTCTCTTTTTCTAAACCACTAATTATTGACATTCAAGTTTCATCTCCTGTTGCAGGTAGTGTATCAACTTCTAGTAGGCAAAAGAGGATGCCATCTCCTACACAAAATATGTCTCCTTTAACTAGATCCAAAACCAAGTCTAAGGATCTCATACAACAAGAAGTTCAAAAGGAGAAGATCATGGCCTAAGGGCAGGATCTAGGTGCTAACATTTGTTTCTCAGATAATCCTGATGGTAATGTGTAGTTGATTGAAGCCCCTAGAATACACCAACCCAGGTTCATGACTCCTACCAAGGAAGCCTAAGGAATCTCTACTAATCCTATTATTCTGTCCTAGTTATCCAACTCAATCAAAAAGAAAGGAAACTTGCAACTGGTGTCTACACCAGTGAAAGATATTGTAACCAAGTATGCAGCCCGTGGCTCCAAAGTCAAAAAAACTAAAAATTGATGCTTATCTGATTAAAGATCCAATTATTGGGAACAACAGAAGTAGCCACGTATAAATAGAAAATTGAATCTAGGGAGATTGACATTGAAGGTCTTAAGGTTACCTCAATTGAATTGGCAGCCATCAACAGAAGTATAGGTAACCACTTTTTCAAGTTTTTAGTAGATCATATGTTAACCTAGTCAGAAAAAAATAGTAAAGAAAAGAAAGAACTCAAAGCCCAAGTAGTGACCATGGCTACTTACATAGATGCATTAATGAATCTAGGAACTCTTCCAATAGTTCAAACCCCACAACCCTTTGATCCTAATTTTGCAGAAAACCAACAATTGGTTAAACAAATGCAGAAAGGAAAATTACTTTCAGATGCAATACAAGGCTAGATAACCTCCATCATTAAAGAGGGAAACAAATTTATTCTAGATTTTACTACTACATATGTTGATGGGGAAACACTTCTGGGCGAGATTCAAACTCTTATACCTGGATGGGAAGCTAATCGAAGCTGATGTCAGGCTATTGTGTTTCAAGTTAGTGAAGTCAAAAAAATATGGAGTACTCAAATTTCTAAGTGAGAATCCTATGAAAACTATAGATTCTTGTATGTTTATTATCCTAAAAAGCAATATGGGTTGGAAAGAATCAATCTACAAGAAGGCCATTGAAGAAATGCAATCCATTGAAAATGAGATTGCAAGAATGCATAAAGAAATTTTAAAGGATATGAACGTTGTAAAACCTACAAGAATTCTACAATTTGATGATATGAATATGGACTCTAAAACACTGACAAAAAGCTTCACTGATGCAATCGAGAAGATTAAAGACACTGACACACCCACTACTAGTGATTTTACCATACTAGCGAACATCGAGTCTATGTTGTATTTGAATAGAAACCTCATGTTGTGGTAGAGTCTAAAGATCAAAGAGTTCAAGTGGAAAAGGGATGCTTGTAGATCCAAGCTATTGAGTTTAAAGAATCCACATTCTCATGCAATGCAAGAGTTCACAAACACCTTCAGGAGCTGGAAGCTGGTGAGGCAAACTGTGGGCGAAGAAGAGAAGACCGGTGTTGAAGTCTAATCGGGCTAGTTACTTTCCATTTATTCCTTTTTGAAACTATTTCAAAACTATTTTTATTCGCAATTGTTTTTTTTTTTACCGAAGGGCTAGGCTTTAATGGAGGCCTTTCGTATATGTGGAAAAACTATAAATGCTAGAGCATTGAACTAGTTAAGGCTTAGAATTTAGTAACTTAAAAGAATACTCTGATAAAGGAAGTTCTTTAGATAAATCAAAATAGCAATAGATAGAGAGCATATACATATGCACTCTTTTTGGATGATTGTGTGCTAAAGAAAGTTTTTGAACACACACACACACACACACACACACACACACACACACACACACATATATATATATATATATGTATATATATATGTATGTATGTATGTATGTATGTATAATCTTTGATTGTGCTTTAAAACTTGGTGTTTGAAGAAGTTTTGTCATTGTTACTTTGTGAACACATGATCAATTTGTATGTAATATCTATTGTTGTTTTCCTGTAATTCTTGTCAATCAGCTTTTCTTGTATGGTTATTTTAAAGTTGCTATAGTAATTAGTTCTTTTAGTTAAATTGTATTTGGTGGAAAGACTATGGGCTTTTCATTCATTCTTGTAAACAAATTAATGGACTATCACCTTACTACCTAAGAGAACGTGGGAGTACCTTATGCACTTTCTGGTAAAAGTGTACAATTGATTATTGTTAGTTTCCTTGAAGTTTGTCGATAGATTTTACAAAGGGAGCTGCACCTATAAATGCAGAGAGAAAACAAATAATATGAAATTTTCTCAACTGTTGTGAACATCATTGTGTTTTCCAAATCTTGGGTATAGATTAATTTAGTGTAATTAGAAAAGACAATCTATTCACTAACAAAGACCTAGGGTAAGATGGAGAGATAAATGATATTTACATGTAAAGACAAACTACAAACTAAGAACTCAATTTTGAGACCCACACTAGGAAGTTGAAATAGAAACTCACCTTCAAATCAAGTTTTAGCCCAAAATAGGAGGATAGGGACAACTAAAAGGGTTAGGGGCAAGCAAAGAGATCAGAGGTGATTCCACTTTATTTTTGACAAGTGTTGATGCAATAAGATGAATCCTTAAAAGAAATCCTAAATGACACACTTTTATGAATGTTGTTGAAGCTTGCTACAATGAATAATATAACTAGATGGAATGTCTTGAATACTTGAATGTTTCTTCTTACTCCTTGAATTCTTGAAATCATGAGCACTTTATTGAAAGAATGGATCCACCTGTTTTGCTTGTGATATCAAAATAATGGAGGACACCTTGTTTACATACCTCTTGTAGCCATCTAGGGTACAAAAATTGAAGGAGAATAATTGGTGTTGTGCCAAAATGGTGTGCAAAGAGCAGGAGGGGGGTGTGGTATAAGTTGTCATTTTTTTGTTTTTTGTTTTTTCCTGAGATCAACTAAACCTCAACTTGGAAGAACAATTTGAGTCATGCACTCAAACTTAGAAGATTTACAAAGACCCAAAATCGTAGCACTTTGAATGTGGTTCTTTAATTGATAGACTATTTTAAAAATGGGCAGGATTGAGAGAGCCAAATCCCTTTTGCACGAAAAAAAATCTTAGTTTTTCTATGAAAACACAACATAGTGTTTGATTTGCACATCAAAAAAAGATATAGTTAGATTTAGCATTTTGAGAAACCCTTTGGTAGAAAGGTAGTTAAGAGTGATTATAAAAGTTATGTACTTTTTGTAACTTATTATTGAGTATCTGTTGAATGATTTTTTTGAAGTGAGCACATCCTAAAATTGGGTATTTGATCATGGGTGATACATAACTTGCATAAATAATCCAAGATGTAATGTTTTAATGTATAAGGAATCAAGTGGACAATACTAATATATAATTTATTTTAAATTTGGTCAAGTAGATTAGAAGTTATTAGGAAATTTGTAAATGTGTCTTTGAGAACAATGGAGACCTTAGTAATATAATTAAAATTTAATATGTTATGTTGTCCAAAAATAGAAAAAATATATGGCCAAAAATCTCAGAGGGCATATAAGATTATGATAGTAATTTATATGACATAAGAACCTAATAATGAGGAAGAGAAAACAATTTGGAAAAAAAAAAATACATGAAAAAAGGAGGGAAATGAAGCTCCCAAGCCTCAAGCTCATAATCTAAGCTTGTTATTTAAGCATAACACAATTTGGTTTTAGAACATTTAAAAATATGATCATTTTTTAATGTTTAAAACCCAATAAGGTTTTCAGACATTAAAAACATAAAGTCATGTGTATGTATGAACCTATATATGTAAAACTTAACATTTATATATGTACATATATAATAGGTGTATGTGTATATCGGTATGCATTTATACATATACACATATTATACACATACATACATCTAAGTAACCAAGTATGTATGTGCAATACATGCATATGTGTATGTGTATATGTGAGGCGAGAAATGATGATCATTGATAAACCTCCACTCTCCATATACATTGGAAGGGCTCTAAAATGTGACTCCCATGCAAAATGCTTTCCACAAACAAACAAAAAATGAAGGGACTCAAATGCAAGATCTAGCTAAAGAATGTAATTTTAGAGTCTTTTTAATATGCATGTAAATATATTGTACATAAAAAGTAAAGAAAAAACTTATGCAATGGTAAATTTTTTTTTATCAAATATAATGTATCAAAGTAAGTGCCATGGATAAATGAGAATGAAGATGTACTCATCTTTAGGGCTATTAGAGGAGGAATTTTAGGTCTGTAGAAAGCCTTTCAAACTCTGTCAAAATTGGAAACTATATTGGGTATAGGGTCTTGAAGACCAAATCTACCAACTATACAAATCTTAAGGCACCATAAATATATGACTTTGAGGTATACGTCAAATAATTTTAACCTGTACTAGGTATATGTTGACTTAGTTTGACCTATACTCTGAGATGCTAAAATTGGGAGATTTTATTTTGTATTTTTATTTGGTTTTGCAACTTTGCAAATTTGAATGCATAGCTCCATCACCTACTCCCATACATAAGAAAATGGGTAATATTTTTGAGGAAGGTGCTTTCCTTAGTCAAGTCCCTATATAAGAATTAATTTTGTAATAAAATAAGTAAAGTATGTAAAACAAGACAAATGCAAGCATTTCAAAATTCTGTAATTTTGCATTTATGGAGATAATAAAAAGCCCACAGGTTATTCTCACAATTTGTTTTGTTTCTACCTTTCTTTTATGTATTTGTGGTATTAAGGGGAGCCTCCTTCATCAAATGTGCACCAAAAGGGACATAAAACATAAAGAAAAACAACAAAGGTGTGCAATTTTAGACATTATATTTTTCCCCCAATTTGTCTGTATGAATATGCATGTTACAACAAGAGCTCTTTGAGATCTCGAGTCCCCGCCTTTTGGGGTTATGGGAAATCATCTTGGAATATTTATGTGGAAGCCTATTAGTGAAAGATCTCAAGATGACAATGACATAGCATGAGTTTATCACAATTATTACAAGTGATGCAAGGATATATTTCTATTGGATTTGAGAACCTCTCTTGACATTATGACAAGCCTATATTTGATGAAGACATGAATGTATGCTATCCACTCAGAGATCCTAGACATACTTCTAAGAGAAACTTTGTTCCTTTGTGAGATTTTTATGATGTTATCTTAAAATGCTCCTTGTTAATGAGTTCCTCATGCTACCTAAGTTTAGCTCCTATGGAAATCCTTTCTTGGATGATTATTGTGCTTATCATCGATCCAATGGCCATGCTACTTTTGATTGTATAGAGCTGAAACATAAAGTGCAAGATCTCATTGATGATGAGATTGTTGATCTTGGGACCTCTAGTGACTCATGTGGTGAGGATACTTCTCTTGAGAAAGATTACAATGATGAACCTATGTCTAGTAGTGGCTCCATTACATCTTCCACTTCGTCCAACATTCATACTTCTCATAAAGCTTCCAATTCCTATGAAATGCTTGTTAGAGTGGGGTTGTCATTGCACCAAAAGACCAACCTATCAATCCCTGATACAACCACTCAACTTACACTACACAGGAGGGAGTTAAGCCTTTATCACGAATCCCAAGGGGAGTACTAAAAAAATTTCTAATAATCTCCCCCTCAGCATTACTTGAGGGTCTGAGGATTTGAACCTATGACCAAGCTATGATACCATTTGTTAGAGTGGGGTTGTTATTGCACCAAAAGACCGATCTATCAATGCCCAAAACAACCACTCAACTTATAGTACATAGGAGGCATTTAAGCCCTTGTCATGAATCCCTAGGGGAGCCCTACAAAAATTTCTAACAATGCTACCTAATGCTTTCCATACTAGCTATTCCTATCCTCAAGGATTACCTCTAATAGAAACTCAAGCTAACTTTCACTTAGTTACAGACTTTTATGTGCTACTAAAGGCAAAGATGCTCAACCTTCATGCGACACTATGCTTTCTTCTCCTACTTCCACTAATTCCCTCTTCTCCATGCTTTCCCCCTTGTCCTTAGAAGTGGCTCCGTGTCGAGAAGACTCTCAAAAGGCTAATGATCAAGATCAAGCACTCCTTCAAAATATCATCCTTCTACCTCCTAAGTATGATGAAGACACTATTTTTTAGTGTATTATAATTGTTTTAATTATGTGTATAGTTGCATTCAATGTTTTACATGTAAATTCACATGAAAAATTAAAATCACATTGGAATTATTATTTTTCCAAACAAAAAAATGTCATGTCATGAAATTCATTAAGAAAATTAGAAATTTTGTATCAAAGTGATCATAATTAATGGCATTGAAGTTAAATATATTTATCATATTTTTATTACAATGTAATATTTTTTTGGTATTTTTAAATTTTAAATGATAGAAAAACTTATATTACTTAATTATACAAAAACAATAATAATGAAAGTGAAAATATATTCTTTTTAAAAAATAATATTATTTTTGAAAACAATAATTATATTCTTTCTAATTACATTAAAAAATATAATTTAAATAAATGATAAATTATTATTTTTAAATTGTATTATATAAACACATGGCAAATTGTTATTTTTATTATTAAAAAAAGTAAATAGGAAACACCAAAGAAAACATCACCTCAATCCTGAAGTTTTATAGCCTTCCCAAGGAATCATATTTGGCTTAAAAGTTATGATAAATTGTGTTTTGACTTATAATTGAGCAATAGATATAATTGCTCTCCTAGACTTTCTAATTTGATCAAACTTTTAAGCCAAAAATATAAATTTGTTTGATTGGCTGTGAAGAACATTATTACCAAGAAAAAAAATTATTGTGGGCAAGGGAAGTTACTTAATCATACATAATATAAAGACATACACATTCAAAAGCCCCACCAAAAAAGTACTGTTAGTGTTCGCATTTACGAACTTTAAGTTTTAATTGTAACATACGGGCAATCTTAATCTATCCATAGTGCTCTTTAAAATAATATAAAGAAGGATACATTTGTGGCTACACAAAAGAATGGGCAGTGTACTATTCACGCTTTATAGATTCCATAAAACATTAAACAAGAAGGCTACCACATAAAGCAAGGACCCCACTAAACATATTATTTGTTTCTAAGAATAGGTAATAAAGTTTGACGAGCATTAATTGCAATTTTATCTTTTGGATTTTTTCTTCTATTTTTAAGCTAGGAAAAATGTGATTTATGGCTAGGAAAATAGTCATTCACCAATTAGAAAAGTAGATTTATATTCTGACAAATGAATTTAAAAATATACAATCTAAAAACTTTAATAATATAATGAATGTTAGCTTTTTTTTAAAATAGAGCAGGGTAAAACAAAAACATTAGTTCCCTGTCTTATACTACTAAGAGGAAAAATATTGAAAAGGAAATAAAACTTTAAAAACCAAAATAATCCTAAAAGAGATGAATAAATTTCTTCAAGCAAAGGAACCATGCCTTGAATTAATAAACTAATTTTTTTTATAGTAGATAACAAAAGTAGCACAAGCCAACATACTTAGAAAATAAAACCTACAAAGCCATTGGGGTAGAACAATGCAATCATAAAAGTCTACATAAAATTGAAGTATAATATCCTTGAAAAAGAAAAGTACAAAGACAAAGTCAAAATTTTGAGCCTTACATAGAATCTTATTTGACTTTGTCTAATGCAAGAGAATTTATACTCTTGAAAGAGGGGTCACAAGTTCAAATCCTATAGGAAGTAGGGTATGTACACCTTCTCATACTTGGAATATATCATAGACTATCAATATGTTTTTATGTTTAGTAACTTCCTATTCTAGTTTAAGACTTGTGAAAGGAATTTCTCATAGACCACAAAACTAAAGCATGTAACACCAAATGGATCTAATCAAAAGAAAATACAAAAAAATTCACTTACCTAGAAAACTATAAGTCAAACTCTTATTTTAAGTCATATTCTTATTTGATAGAAATTGTGTTAGGGGAAGAGTTCATGTTCCAATCATGACACACTAGATTTGGCAAATAAAACCTACTAGAAAATCATTTATATGCCAATAGTTGTCCTTCATAGAAAAAAAAGGTTAGTAGTTAGATCACTTGTACAAGTTTATTGCATCGAATCTGGAAGGTTATTAGTGCATTTGCGTAAAAGTATTGGATCAATTGTACAATATTATAGTTTTCAAAGAAAATGGTTAATGGACTAATAATATTTATGTTTTAGACCACACTTTGAAATGCCATTTTTTAACCCTCATACACATCAGTGATGTTTGTCTTTTGTCTTAAAAAACTAGAACAATAGTTATTAATGTTTAAGTCATGTTCAAGAGCAACAAAAAAAATCATTGAAACACAATAATACCATTTAGAATATATAAGTACTAACTAATGACTACTAATAGACTTCCCCAACACATATTATATAATACTACTATTAATATTTTCACAACCCATACAAATATTGTGCTAGTTTCTAGATTTGATTGTGTAAAATATTTGTAATCAATATTTTGGATCACACTCTATGATATATCATTAGGATACTAGAAAAAATAAGGAGAAGGAAAATAATAGATTAGAGACCAAGAACCTAATAAGAAGAGGGGGGGAAACAATACAAAGAGAGATAACACACAAATGGAAAATGACAAGACTCTAAGACAAATGAAATTAAAGATAAACTCCAATTATAGCATAAACTACTGACAGCAAAGAATAAAAAATAATATTAAATTTTAAAAACCTCAAATATAACACACACACCCACAAGAATGCAAAACACAGTTAATAAAATATACGTAGAAAAGAAAAGTAATATATAAAACTACTCTGAAGATTTAATCCTGTATTGGTTTCTGCTCTATTTATGCAACCAACTCCCCTTCCAAAAGAATTGATTTATGGGATTGGATGCATATACAATTGCCTACAACTAAGTGGGTTCTTGGAGGATATTTCAACATGACAGAGCACCAAATGGATCAAAGTTGGGACAACCAAACTGATTTATCACATGATGAGTTTGAATCTTGGACTTTGGCTTGTAACTCCCTAGGAGTGCATGACCCAATCATTGGAAAATTAGATTCACATAGGCCACATTGGTTCACCTGGAACAATTATCGTGAAGATTTTTTGTGAAAGATGTGTCACTTGGACATATTCTATATCTCACCAAATCTTTATGTTATCCTTACTAACTTAGGGCATTTTGTTCATCTTGACTTGATGGTAACACTCTCAGATCACCTTCCTATTCTTACCACTCTTTCCCTTATTGGAGGAACATCTCTACCTTACGAACTCCCTTAAAAACTCAACATCTCTCATCTATGAAATCAAGATTGCATTGATGGCCTTCTTGCTAAATGGAAAGATGAACCTCAACCTTAGAATGATAGATGGATAAGCTAGTGGGAACGAACAATCTCACGTTGTATTTTCTTCCTTTGGGACTATGGTAGGAGAGTAGTTGCTAAGCATTAGAGACTAGATAAATATCTTAAAGAGAAACTTACTAAAGGCATCTAGAGAGTAATCCTAGAGACATTAATGCTCAACAATTAGTAGCTCATACTGAACACCTTCTCTACAAATTAGCAATTTATAAGGGTAAGGGAGCTCAAACAAGGGCCCATTTACAATGGATGAAAGAAGGTGATAAGAGCATTAGATTTTTCTTCCAATATCTGCAACACAAGCACAAGAAGGAACACATAGCAATGATTAATTCTACTGATGGCGCTCTTCAGACCAGCCATGAATCTATCATGAAAACTTTTTATGATCACTATAAACAACTTTTTATAGATGAATCAAGTAATGACCCCTTACTCCATATTATAGAGGAAATCCTGGCTAGTTGTATTCCTCAAAAAATACCACATGACTATAGTGTCTTCCTTGATCATTATCTTACTTTGGAAGAAATTGAAGATGCTATGTATAAATTGGCTACAGAGAAGAGCCCTGGGTTAGATGGTCCGCCTGTGGAGTTTTACCATGCACTTTGGCCTCACATTAGGGATGACTTCTACAATGTTTACCTTGAGGGCATTGAAATGGGATCCTTAGGACCTTTTATTAATCAAGGTCTCATTAAGCTTATTCCCAAAGGCAAACAAGACAATACTATTAATGGTTGGAGGCCAATTACATTGTTTAATACTGCTTATAAGATCATTGCAAAAGCCTTAGCTAAAAGAATTAAACCTATCACACAAGAAATTGTAAGGTCTAAGAAAAATGGCTTCCTTGGGGGTAGATTTATCTTGGACAACTTGGTGCTTGCTTGGGAAGCTACAGAATGGGCTCAACTGACATCTCGAGACTTTTCAATTCTAAAACTTGATTTTGACAAAGCATATGATTGCATAAGATGGCCTTTCATTCTTAAGATGTTTCAATGGCTAGGATTTGGACCTAACCTTTGTGCCCCATGTTTGTATGCTCTTCATGGATGCAAATGCTGGATTTGCTATTAATGGTACCCTTTCCTCACAATTCCCTCTTCAAAAATCAATAGACCAAGGTTGCCCTCTTGCACCATTTCTTTATGTCCTTTATGCTAATGCCCTTGGTTATCTCCTTCAACATGCTCAAGAGACTCACCTTATTCATGACATCTCCCTTCCTAGCCAAATGACAGCCCTCAATTCCCATTTTGCCAATGACAACATGATTTTTCTCCAAAACTCATCTAAGAATGTCAATAATCTATTGGATGTTCTCGATTTCTATTGCACGGTTTCAAGTTCCAAAATTGTTACTCACAAAATAGAATTTTGGAAGACTCATCCCAACTCTCAGCACCCATGGATTCCTAATGATGGGAAAGAGATCAAACATGGAGTTATTACCAAATATCTTGGTATCCCCTTTGGAATTGGAGTTTCATTGAATGATATGTGGAGATAGTTCTTATGTAAATTCAAATCCAAACTGTTGACTTGGTCAAACTGCTATTTATTCATGTTAACAGTAACAGATTTCCACAATCCATTTGTAAAGTACTAAGTTTTCTGGATTAGATTGTGTTTGTTTATTTCATCATGGCTGGTCGTATTCAAGTGGCTAATAAAATTCTCTTAGCTAGCCATGTTTATGTATCTTCATGTTGGTTACCATCTAAGGCTTGTTATAATCAAATGACTCAACTCATTCATAATTTTATTTGCTCCAAATGGGGTAGTTGTTAGTGTAAATAAGTATTTACTATTTACACTTACTTAAGTTTACTTAGGTCAATGCATTACTTTATTATTTCTTAGGTGAGACACTTAGGAGTTTGCGTACTCTTATGAGTTGTCATGTTGAAAACATCGAAGTAAGCAACTCTAATTCAACACATGGTGTCTACAACACTAGAGTTTCCATAATTAATTGAGTTGTCATGTAGACAACATAGTTATTCACACTCCTATTTTAGCACATGGTGTCTACAACATAATTTTGTGTGCTACACCTTTGTAGGCTTATCCTCTTATCATCACACTTACTCCTGTGCTTAATGGAAGATAATCCACTTCTGGTGGACATGTGCTTGGTTGTATGACTTATCATGTTGCTAACTTCTAGGCATTCTAGAAGCATTTCAGAGGCCTTTATATACAGGCACTCCTACTGTACTTGCATGCATATTGAATTGAATATCATATCGTTATTCTAATCATACTCTTTTGGTCTACTATTGGTGCTTGAGTTCCTTGGTCTTGGGTGAATTTTTCCCTAAGGCAAATTCTTACATGGTATCAGAGCTAAGGGAGATTCTCTTCACATAGCCATTCAAGATCATTCTTGCTTCAACACCTTAACTCAGATCCAGAGAATCCATAGTTATTGGGAGCATCTAGAGCCAAGCAGACATCACCCATCTAGAATGTCAATTTGGTGAAAATTAATTATAAATTCACCTATATTGGGCCAAAGTCATTTTGGAGGCAATTTTTTTTGCAAACTAACACCCGAAGGCCCCGATTTGAAAATTCGTGATGATCTATTAAATCTGTGCAATTATTTTGTTCAGATCTGCAATTATATTTTCTCTACAAATATTTTTGAATTTCTAGAAATTTTTGGAATTTTTTTCGCCCAATAGGGCCTCCAAAGAATTTTTTTTTGCAGGAGCTGGGCAGTGACACCCCGGCCCCTGCAAGCAAAATATTTCATCAACATCTTAATTATTCGACCAACATATTCCTTATCAATTTCCAATGAGTGACACCATAATCCGACGGTCACTCACCAACCAAGACTGACTACTGTCGACCACAACACAATCACAATAGGCTTTGTTTATATCACTCCCATGGCTAAAGAAATTTATACTCCCTGAAACCTCCTTTTGTGTTGAATGTGGGATAAATATTCAAATCCCCACTAGCATTAATCCTTTTTCCTAGCCCTCGTCGAAGGGTTTTCAAAAACTTTGGAAGCTGCCACGTCATTTAAAATAATGGCCATTGCAGCTTGTTTCCTGCCAATGCCTTCCCTACTCTGGGCACCGGCGATTAAAGCTCCACCGATAACAAACTTCTATGGCAAATCAAATCACCAATAGGATATTAAATCTGAGGCCATGTGACAACCAAACGACCCCTCCATGATAGATCCACTAAAAACAATGACTATAGATACATGGACACCCACGGTGACAAAGAACCCTCCATGTGGCAACCCACCACTCATCCACGCAGATGCAATGCCCACGTGGCATTCCCTACCTCGACACACCACATTTGAGACATCTCAGCCCATGTGCCACATCAGACCTAGTTAGCAAGACACGTGGAGACCACATTAGCCTGACAGGTCTAAAAATTTTGTACGTTGACTCACCCAGACACATCAGATCCATACTGGTTTGTACTGTATGACCTTGTCACATCACCCAGGGTGGTTATTTTTTCGTTGAAAGCAACCAGCCACGACATTAAAATTGATATTTATATGACCATCATTCCCTATCAATTTTGAACTACTACAACAACTATTTAACTATCAAATTTAACCTCACCTTTTTTTGATTAGACCCCTCTCTAGATTCATTTTTTATTTGACAGTCCGACTTTGGGAGCCCATATCTTAGTCGTCCAGGCTCCAAATCAGGTGCAATTTTTTTTGATTTTGGGTAGAATTTCCTGGACTTTTTAGTGGTGTAGTTCTTTTCTGGTTTTGGTGAATGAATTTGTCAAAAATTGAATCTTTTGGTGACTGTACCTATCTAATCTTGTATTTTACAACTTCAATTGCTCTGTACGGGCTCATCTGGACTCGAAAATAGGTTTCATTTTTTTTGAAAGTGCATTATTTTTCATCTACTTTTTAGATCTACAATTAGATTATAGGGTTCTATGGACAAAAGTATCACTTTCAGAAATAAGTCCTTTTCTACATTGTAATGTTTTGATATATCTTCAGAATTGTTGTATATCTGAGATACATTGTAATGTTCTAGTTTTGAACTCCAAAAAGAGGTTGTAAAAGGAAAAATTAGAAGTCCACTAAGGCCACAATTGGCAAGTGGCTATTGTAAACACACTACATATAAAGTGCTAAAAGCATCTTTTTTGGGGGTGTTTCATGATTGAGTGAAAAGGAGGGGTGTTTTTTGGTGTTGTGTTCCTCTTTTCTTGTTGTTTTCTTTCATTTCTACGTCATGGGAAATTTTAAGTTTCCAAAATTAACACCACATAACTATGCTACATGGTTTATTAAAATGTGGTGTCAATTAATGCATAATGAAGTTTCTCAATATGTAGATGGTACCCTTCCTAAACCAGTAGGTGATCATGTATCTAGCAATGAAATCTCTACTTGGGTAATAGTAGATAGGAAAGCCCTAGGTGATATTTGTTTGGGGCTTGAAGAAAAGATTGTATATCGGATCCAGAAGTCTACTACATCCAAGGAAGCTTGGGATACCCTCAAAAACCTCTATGGTAAAGTGTTTGAGGAGGATGTTTACAAAATTGAAGATGAGCTTGTCTCCTTAGATCCTAAGACATTTGATTCTATACAAGATTTTATCATAAAGGTGAATGAATTAAGAACGAAGCTTGATGATTGTGGTAGTCCTATTAAAGATGACAGGTTGATCTATCTCATTCATAATAAGCTTCCATCTAAGTACTCCACATTTTTTTCCTCTTATAACACCATAAAGACTACATTAGGGGTTGCCTATCATAAACTCTCTTTTGATCGTTATGCTCAACTGTTGGATCAAGAAGAATAGAAGTTGAAATCAATGGGGATTCTCAATTCGCCCAAGTCTAAGGCATTGGTGGCAAATAATGAGGGTTCTCAAAATTCAGTTGGTCAATCTTCAAATAAAGGAAAGGGAAAGACTAAGAAGTGGAAGAATAATGCACAAGAGGGTACAGAAAAGACAACACCATCATCAAATCAACAAGGCAAGTCATCCTTGAATTCAAACAAGAAGGGGGACAATAATAAGGAGAAGAAAAAGTATGCCTATTGCAAGAAGATGGGTCATGAAGAACATGAGTATTATCATAAAAAGATTGAAGAGTTGATGACCATCATGAAGAAACACAATGTTCCACTGCCTAATGCTTATGAGGAGAAAGGATCTTAATCTTTAGATTCAAAGGGAAAAGGGCAAGCACTCATGGAAAACTCAAGTTCATCAATGGAATGGATTCTTGACTCGGGTGCCTCATACCATATGGGTTCTTCAAAAGGATACTTTTCTTCATTGAAGTACTCTAAGGTACCACACATCTTTGTAGGAGATGATAAAAAAATGGAAGCTGAAGGGAAAGGAAATTTGGAGATGGAAAATGGAGAGTTCAAAGATGTTCTCTATGCTAATCTCCTCTTAATTTACCAAATCACTCACCTTGGAGATGGCAATAAAGTTGAGTTCCTTCCTAACTCAGTAATGGTGTGCAATCTCAAAGATGATTCATTGGTTGTAGTAGGGAATGTTAAGCATGACACAAGGTTGTACTCTTTCTCCCACTTTGTACTTAATACTCCTTCACAAGTCTTGTTGACTCAATCCAATTCACAAACCAAATTATGGCATGAGCGGTATGGCCATCTTGCCTTCTACTATCTTCATCAACTTTGCTCAAAAAATATGGTCAAAGGTCTACCTACAATCAACTTTTCCAAAGGTGAATGTTCAACATGTTCAGTGGATAAGCATCTAGAGGAGAAGTTTTCTAAAATGAAGTCTTCAAGAGCACTAGTTGTTCTTCAGTTGGTTCACATGGTACTAGTAGGTCCTTTTGCAATGACATTAGTCAGCAAGGGTTGTTACATACTCACTTTCATTGATGACTTTTCATGCTACACATGGGTCTACTTTCTTCATCACAAGAATGAAGTGTTGGACAAGTTTCTAGCCTTCAAGGCTCATGTTGAAAACAAATAAAGGAAACCAATCAAAGTTCTTCAGATAGAAAATGAAAGTAGATATTTGAACACAAGACTTAAAGACTTTTGCAAATTTGAGGGTATTAATCTTCAGAATCCACTAGCACTCAGTCCGCACAAGATAGATGTTGCAACACTAAGGATACAAACTCTTGAGTCAATGGCAGGTTGCATGATATAAGCCAACTCTCTAGATCCATCACTTGAAGTCGACGCTATAAGCAGTGCCAATCACATACTTAATAAGTTTCCTCATAATGCCTTAGATGGAAAGACACCTTTTGAGGCATGGTGCAATAGAAAACTAGTTGTGACACACTTCAGAGTCTTCAGTTGTCCCACATGGGCAAACATATCTTCCAAGGGATGCAACGCACCACCACCTAGGCCTCGTACTTTCATCAGATATGAAGATGGTGTTAAGGCATACAAAATTATGGATCCTGAGACACATGATATTTTTATCAAGAGGAATGTTCACTTTGAGGAAAGTTCACCAAGCTTATCCTCTATTCCTCTTTGCACTTCATGCATTGTGGAAACTAATAGTGACACCAGTGATAGTGATTCAATAGGTTTAGATATGTGGGATTCTATTGACAGTTGCAATGAGAGGTCATTGCATTGACATATTCCACATGCATATATAGTGATAGGTCCAACACAATAGGGTACATCTAGTCTTCCAACTCCAGCATCAGTGGATGACTTCTTGATAGATATTTCAAGTTTGTTCATGGAGTCACACATAGCATGTTTGATGAAGTAGATCCTTCTTCAGTTGTTGTGAGGGCTCACTTTGACCCTCACATCCATTCTCTACATGATCAGTCTTCATAGGTTGATGTGATTGTGGATTCTTATGTACAATAGTTGTAGGAGGTCTCTTTATCATTCGAGAAGACAGTTTGTTCTTTGGAACAGGTTCTACATTCATCCTTTTCAGATCTACCCTCATTCTTTTCAATAGGTTCTACATTCATCCTTTTCAGATCTACCCTCATTCTTTTCAACAGTGTTGGAAGGGGTGACTATCAGTATCGACATAAGGACAATTGAGTAGGATTTAGAGAAACCATCCATCATCAAGATTCTTTCTATACATAGGGGAAGCATCTCACTTGTGCCTATGACATTGTTTCTTCCAAAGGGGAGGAACATTATTTAGCATTCATGGACCAACTTCTACATTGGAGCAGCTATCACTAATCGACACTCTTCATTTGTTGGGGGGGGTGGACTACCTTGTCTCTCTTCTTCTTCTCTCTTATGGGAGGGACTTTTTCCTCTTATTGAGTTTTGGCCTTCTCATAATTCTTTATTGTATATATTGGATGTATGTCACAATGGGGGGGTCTTGATTACTCCATCCATCCATGCATCTTTTCTTTTCATCTCTCTTTTTGGGGGAGGGTTTTTCCCATGAGGTTTTCCCTCTCTCTCCACTTTATGAGAGATTGCATTTCATTATGTACATGGGTACATAACATGGCCTAGTAGCTGGAACCCATTATGCATTTCATCCTAGCTTTTGTAAGCTTAACTGCATTCCACTAAGTTGCAGTTAAGGGGGAGGGGGTGTTGGTGTAAATAAGTATTTACTATTTACACTTACTTTACTTAGGTCAATGCATTATTTTATTATTTCTTAGGTGAGACACTTAGGAATTTGCATACTCTTATGAGTTGTCATGTTGACAACATTAGAGTAAGCAACTTTAATTCAGCACATGGTGTCTACAACACTAGAGTTTACATAATTAACTAAGTTGTCATGTAGACAACATAGTTATTCACACTCCTATTTTAGCACATGATGTCTACAACATAATTTTGTGTGCTACACCTTTGTAGGTTTATCCTCTCATCATCACACTTACTCTTATGCTTAATGGATGATAATCCACTTCTGGTGGACATGTGCTTGGTTGTATGACTTATCATGTTGCTAACTTCTAGGCATTCTAGAAGCATTCTAAAGGACTTTTTATATAGGCACTCCTAGTGTACTTGCATGCAAATTGAATTGAATATCATATCTTTATTCTAATCATACTCTTTTTGTCTACTGTTGTGCTTGTGCTTGAGTTACTTGTAGGTTTATCCTCTCATCATCACACTTACTCTTATGCTTAATGGAGGATAATCCACTTCTGGTGGACATGTGCTTGGTTGTATGACTTATCATGTTGCTAACTTCTAGGCATTCTAGAAGAATTCTAAAGGACTTTTTATATAGGCACTCCTAGTGTACTTGCATGCAAATTGAATTGAATATCATATCTTTATTTTAATCATACTCTTTTGGTCTACTGTTGTGCTTGTGCTTGAGTTCCTTGGTCTTGGGTGAATTCTTACAGTAATAAAAAAGGTATGTATGTCACGTCATGGTCTCATTGTATCCTTCCAAAGAATAAGGGAGGGTTGGGTATCATAGATCCTTACACTCAAGGGATTTTCTTATCAGCGAAATGGATCAGCAAAGCCTTGGATGGGACTGCTCCTTGGAAGAGTCTAATCAAATATAGAATTCAAACAACTACTGTTGGTAGGTCTTGGAGCATAATTCATTGCAACAATAAGCTTCTCCTTGCCCCATTCTTTAAACTTCATGGTTCAGCTCCTCTTTCTTTAAACTTCATGGTTCAACTCCTCTTAATTGTATTTGGAAGGCTTGGTAGCTTGTTCCAAGTAAACTATCTTGGTATGATCGATCTTTCAGCCATAGATCTAGTTTTTCCACATCTTCAATTTGGTGGAATAGATTAATTCAACACAATGGCAGCCCTTTGGTGAGCATACCCAAGTTCAAAGCTAAACACGTCTTTAAGAAAGGCATTCAAGTATTCAAAGACCTTTGGGACTCTACAAACTTCACTTGGAAATGGTGGCCTCAACTCAAACAATGTTTTAATCTAAGCAATACTGACAAGGTGGCTATAACATAACTCCAAATGGTAGCTCCTCCTAATCTCTTTATCCTTGTTTCTTCCAATAGTCACTCTAGTTTTCTAAAGGATTGGAGGTGGCCTAATGGTAGCAGTATTTGTGCTTTTCCTCTCAAATTTTTGTACAGGAAGCTTCTACCTAACCTGGCCATTTCTCATCGTCTCAACACTTCTTGGAAATGTAAAAAGAGTCGGTCTCATTGGAACAAGCTTGATCTTCAAATCTGGAAAACTAAAGTTGATGCTCTGTTGGTCTAATTTTTTGCATGATAATTTTCCCTTGCCTAGGTAAAAAATCAGACTGGATCTACTGATGGCATGAAAACCTTTTTAAAAATATGTGAATATTCTTCATCCTTTTCAAACTTTCTGTGCCTTGAGTCTCCCCTTTTCCTTTTCTGTGCAAGTATTTTACCCTTAGCGACATAGCGACTACAACTAAGTTGAAAGGCGGTGCCATCAAATCGATGTGCAATTTTATTGTTATGTTAGAAGCATTAAAGAGTTTCGGCCCTAAATTAAGCATAGTCACCGGAGGTTGATATGTCGCTATAGGGAAATTTGTGTTTCTAATCATTAGCAACATAGCGCCTTGACGGAAAGTAATCCTAAAACAACTTTTTCAAAAGATGGGTCTAAGAAAATGCTTCGTTAGATATCATTTATAAAGTTTTGGCACTCAGTGGCATCTAGTGGTATACACATATACACTAGGAAAAGTGACGGCACCAGAGGTAGCTATATCGCTATCGAGAAACTTGTACTTCTCGCCATTAGCGACATAGCGCCCAGCCGGTAAATAAACACATGGTGGGACCTCAAACGATGTAGAAAGGTGACTAGGATGAAAGTAATGTTTTGGTTTGTTGCCAGAAGTGCATATTTTTTTGCATCATCAGTGCCCTGGACCCACGCCCATTCATAAAGCATATGAGGGATCCTGATCATCAAATCGATCTTGAATCAACAGTCCTCGCTATCTTGCTATGGAAAGTTGCAAGTTGTTTAGTCTATGCAACATAGTGAGTATGGGACCCACCACTACTTCAAGGTACTTTATGCAGTTTCTCTACCTTTGGTTTGGTCTCAAATTGATGGCCATCGCTATCTCGCCATGAAGAGTTGCTCGGAGCATATGTATAGCGAGATAGCGATTCAGCGACACGTGTCCTTAGAATTCATGGGCCCAGTTTGAAGCGCCGGCATTTGAAGGAATAGTATAGATGGAATCATTTTATTGGATTGACTGCCAGCATGTTAAGAAGATGGTGGGTTAGCCTAGTTTTCATTCTATAATCATTGATCTTGCCTTGATCAACGGTTGGCACTTACCCACAATTTTAAGATGCAAGAAATTTAAGGAATGCGGGTAAGCAATAATGTGACACGTGGCCCCAATCTTAAAGGTATAAAGTTCGCTTCTTTTTTAATTAGAACCGCCTGATGTGGTGAGGATCTATGAATAAAATTTAAAGCTGATTGCAATTTGGAGGTAACGGTTATTGAGAGTTAAATATGGTGCCAAGCTCAAAGCTAGGACACAGAAATATCATCCAGCGATCCAGAGAATTATGGCGGGAATTATACATAAAGGAGGTGTGAATTTAATGTTTCAGATGAAATTGTAATCATATTTAGATACATTTTCATCTTATTTAACTTCTTCAACCATTTTAAGGACGAATTGAATGTTTTTAGAGGTACTTGAAGCAATTTCTTTTTTGGCAATTGCACAAGTTGATCTTCACGGCAAAGCAGATATGACAAGTAAAGATTAGATTTTTGGAGCCGTAGTGCAGATTGTGATGATTTCTTGATATTCCCTCATGAGACATTTGCATATTTTAAGTGGGGATATAACAGATATTTTGGCATTATTTATGGTTTTCAAAGTGCTGGTAGATGAGGAAGTTCAGTTTCAACAACTCTAGATTGAAGACTCTTTTACTGGGACACATGTCAAATTCAAATGAGAGACCTAGAAAGATCTTCTCTCCTATATATCTTCCTTTTCTGCTTATTGTAAGGGTTCCAATTTTTACGACTTGTGAGACCACAAGGTTTGCTCCAGTTTTTAGAGTTGTGATACCAATTTTCTTAGTGTTATCCTATTTTGAACATCATATTGTATTCCTTTTGAGGCATTCCATATTACATAGTCATTCTTTGTGTATTTTCTAAGTTTTGATATGCAGATAATGTATTGGTTTCAAGGAAATTAATGCAAAGAGTTTAACCTTCTTAGTTTCATTATGATTCTCATCTCCTTCTTCTATTATCTGTAATGTTTTGTGCTTGAGAACAAAGAGCTTGAACTCAATTGCAATCCCTTAAGGTTGTATATCAAAATAGATTTGCTATTGGAACAAAGAGCCAAGTAAATGCTTGTTTATACTAATAGGGTTACAGGTTACACCAGGAGGATATTATCATAAGTACGAGAGTTGTTATGAAGATTGATGTTTGTTTGCAAGTCAAATAGATAGATTAGATGCCTGAATATATGAGTATACTTTAGGTATCCATCTACATGTTAAGGTTTAGTTGATGTCTAATGGATAAGGGACTGGCCAACTTGAAGGATGCATGTTCTCTATTGTTGCATACCTGGGTCATGCTGAGAAAATCAAATCTTTAAATCAAAATCAAATTCAAGTCATCTTTACATTTTATGTTGAAGAGTTATAAATGCGATGCCCGTTCTCTGCCTATGAATATCATAGTATTTGCATTTAGCTACTACAGATCTATGTCATTGCATAGGTATTAGGAAATATAAGGGTCATAACCTACTTTGTTAGATCCAGAGATATTTTTTGCACTGGTACCATATTAATTAGATCTGAAGGTTCACCCGCCTAGGTCTAGCACAGCCTAAAGTGAAGAAGGATTTATCCTTATAGTTGGCCAAAGACTGTAGTCAGGTGCATTCATCATAGGAATTTTCTAGCCTTATATGCATTTGTCTGGTTTCTTGGTTATTTCCAAAACTGTTAAATCAGGAGCCAACGAAATGGCGACTCTGCTGGGGAATTTCATTTAAGTGTTGCCATAAATAGTGAATCATTTAAGATTTGTGTTTACCTTGGGTAGAGTTTGAAGTAAGCATTTCATGCTAAGGTTTCCTGTGGTTTTGGAAAGATATTTGCACTTTGCCTAGATTATCAGTGAAGTGGTTGTGATCTATCCAGAAATTATTCCCATTTTGTTAGAGTGGGTGGTGACTCAAAAAGGTTTTAACTAGTGCCAAGATTCAAGGAATTTATTGTTTCAATATATGGAAAAGAAAAATACACAAGCAAATGTGAGGAAAAACTCAGGAATCAAATTACAAACTGATCTCCCTCCTAGAGGAAGATAGAACTGGGCTGTGAAGGGAAATCAGATGCAGAAAGGAAGCTATTCACAGGAGCAACTAGTTGGGAAAGATAATGCTCACCATTCTCTTGTTGAAATCATGCCTTTCTCGAAGGGTCTGACATCTCACCCAATTTTTTCTGATGATGATTTCTATAATACCCCTGAGATGATATGTCAGGAAAAGGTTGTGCAACCACATATATTTAGTCTTGAGGATAGGACTAGTAATAATCTCTTTCAGTGTAGTACAAACCCTTTTATGTCAGATTATTCCCCTGAGAAGGTCCGACCTAGACACTTAGAGCCTGAAATTTTTAATGATGAGAAAACATCTGGGTCCAAATTCACTATCCCTGATCTTGATGAGATTGGAATTTTGAAAGCTCAGCTTGCTGAGCAAGAAGCTATAAATAGGAGATTTCAAAGGGAAAGGGAAGAAAAGATTACGAAGGCTTATGAAGAAAAAGCAAGAATTACTTAGGCAAATCGCTGCTATGAAGAAGAAAAATGAGATAGCAGCTAGTGCCTGGCAATTTGAGATTGTGGGACAAGTTGAATAGCTTAAGAGGCAAGAGAAAAATTTGCTAGAAACTCAGAAAATGAATCTAGAGGGAATTGTAATATAGAAAATTAGGAACTATATTGCTCTAGAGGCTTATAACAATAGAATAAAAAATGTGGAACCTATTGTAGGGGCTAAGGACAAAGGAAAACAAAAGGAGATTGGTATTAAGATCAATGAGCTAGTAAAGATAGTTCAAATCCATGATTCCATGTCACTTTTTGATATTGAATTGGAAAAGAGAAGGAAAGAAAGGGATGCTTTGGCCAAGAGATTGGAGATTGTAGAAAGTGAGGCTGCTATAGCTGAGATGAACAATAAGATCAAATTCTTGGAAAACACCAGGAGGTAGTCCGCAACTATGCCTAAAGATGATGATGGATCTAATGATGCAAATCAAAATACTACTAAGGTACCTGCTTCTTTCTTGTCTTCATCTTCACTAAAGGTAGATCTTAACAAATCTGTTGGTGATGCTAGCACTATTAATACTATGAACAATACTAAAAAAAAACAATGCTAATCACCCCAAGATTGATTTACAAAGAATACATGTTCAATTAGAGGGCTATAGGAAAATATGCTTTGATGGAATCCCTGGTTTTCCAAATCCTATCCCAAAAGAAATGAGGAAAAGATTGCCTAAATTTGATGGAAATAATGCTATCTCTTGTGAGGACCATTTAAGGAGTTTTCTTGATATGATGAGTGATTATGAGGTTGAAGCTAAAGATGTCATTATGAAGTTGTTTGTGCAGTCATTAACTGAAGATGCTAGAGAGTGGTTCAAGAGACTTCTTGAATTGTCTATTATTGATTGGAAAGATATAGAGTGTTGTTTCAAAGAGCAATGTGGTGACAAGAAAAATCAGAGCTATATTTTGAGTGAATTCAATAGTTGCAAGAGTTTACCTAACGAATTTGTTACTGAATTTAACACTAGATTTCAGAAAAGGATGTACAAGCTAATGCAAGCCATGCGAATTGATGACAAGGTATGTCTAATCACTTATCTGAATGCTTTTGATGATAAAATGACATACCAACTTAGGGATAAAGAGCCTAAGACCTTAAGAGATGCTTTCAGTATTGCCATTAATATAGAAAATAATTTAAGGATTTCAAGGAGATTAGAAAGCAAAAGAGATGATCCTAGGTTATTTGGGAATAAGGGGAATAGAAAGGAGGAGGAAAAAGGCAAGAGCCTAGTGAAATGAGTTAGATTCTAAATGCTATAAAAGGTCTAAATATTCCTCAAGTAAAGAGTGATAGGAACCCCATTGATAATAGTGTCCCTTATCAATCAAATTTCAATAGACAAAATAGGCTACAAAATTTCCCTTACAATACTACTTGGAAGGATGGTCAACACAGTATCCCTCCTCCCAAGAACATACATGGTGACCCCTGATCCTTTGTCAAAAAAATTTGTAAATTTGGTAGATGATCCAGAGTTTTTTGCTGAACTTACATGGTGCTTTGCATGTCAATTACCCCATTCTCCTGAATCTTGTGCAGTAGCATTGTCATTCCCAGGAAATCAGGCTGTAATAGAAAATTGTCATGAGTAGGAAGAAAATAATGATGATGTAGGATGCAATATGTTTGAATCACATTATTTTGACTTTGTGGATTATGATAGAGATGTGTATGACCAAAGATAGTTTTAGAATGTCATACAACAGCAAGTATTTTCTAATGAGAGTGATCTGGAAGACAATGTGTGTAACATGGTAAATGCAAAGGAAGAAGTAACACTGAGTAAACCTTCTAGGGAAGAAATTGATCAAATTACTGCTAATGTGATAGCTCAGGTTCAAACTAGAAACATGGCTCAGAGAGATAAAAGTAATAAGGTAGCTAGTATCTTCATAAAAGGGGCTGATTCTAAGAAAGGGGAAATTGTGAAACCTAAAGAGGCTCCTGCTGTGAAGGTTAAAATTACTAATAGAAGGTGGGAACAAAAGAAAGGAGGAAATCCTAAAGATATGGAGTTTTCAAATAATGTCCCTAGAAAAGAAGATGAGAAGTTATTAAAGATCATCACAAAACATGATAAGAATCATCAAAATGCTCTAAACACTTTGGATAAACAAGATAAGAAAAGGAATGTGACTAATGATGATCCTTTTGGTTCTTCCATAGATATGCTTGCTATTTTGTCTTAGATTATTGTTAAAGTTCCATTGTCTGAATTGCTAAGAATCCCTGAACACCAAAATAAAGCTATAGAATGGTTGGGAAATATTGATGTAAAGGTAAGTCAAGATTGTAATGAAAATCACAGTTCCAAAGAAAGTAGTAAAAAAGAAGTAAAGAACAATGAAGCTGAAGGAGTTGTCTCTCAAATTCCTCAAATGTTTTTAGATAATTCTATAAATCAATGTTTGGGAAATGTTGAACCATTTTTCTTGAGCATTTTAGTAAATGGTAAAAAATTAAAAAATTGCATGATTGATTCTAGTGCTTCCAACACTGTGATGCCATTTGAAATAATGAAGGAATTAGGCTTAAAAGTGGATACTACTCAAGGGAGATGTTGTGCTATGGATAAAAGAGAAGTGACAGTCATAGGCACTATAAACTCTTTGCCATATAGATTAATAGCCTGCCCTGACAAAGAGCTTACTATGAGTGTATTGGTTGTTGATATTCCACCTCAATATGGCATGTTATTATCAAGAAAGTGGAGTGCTGCTATGAGTGGGAGTTTACAGTGTGATTTGTCATTTGCTACTTTCAATATTGAGGGAAATTTGATAAAAGTTAATAAGGAACCTAAGAGTTTATACATGATAGAGGAAGATGACAACATGACAAATTTTGTGGATACACACATTAATGCATTCAGAGCTAAGGTTTTGACTTTGAAGAAATCTAAGCATAAGTCTCAGTTAGAAGTGGAAGTTGACAGAAAAACGGACAAGGGTGATCTATGGACTATGTTTTTTGATGGTGCATGTTGCAAAGATGGATCTGGTGTAGGCATTATGTTGATATCTCCAGCAGGGGTAACATACAAATTTTCTTTTACTTTGAGTTTCCCTTGTACTAACAATATAGCAGAATATGAGGCTTTATTGTTAGGTCTTAGATTAGCTCATAAGCATGGGATAAAGTGTTTACATGTTGTAGGGGATTTTGAATTGGTAGTATCCCAAGTAAGAAATGCTTATGTGTTAAAGAATAAAAGATTGAAATAGTATAGAAATGCAATGTGGGACGTGATTGAATGTTTTGATGCATTTGGAATAATTTGGAAGGATAGGACAAATAATAAAATGGCAAATTTGCTAGAAAATGTAGCAATAAAACCTTATGATATCACATTTTCTAGTATGTCTAAAATTGAGATTCAAACTAGACCTTATGTCCCTAATAATGTTCAGAATTGGCAAGTGTTTGAAGATAATAAGGATATTCTAAGATTTTTGAATTGTGAGCATATGTTGTCAGGACAAGAAATTGTTTGTGCAACCTATGTGAAAAATATAGATGGAAAATATACAAATTTTGGGCAGGAGGTTGTACAATTGAAGACAAATAAAATTCCAAAGGGTCTAGTTGTTTTAGAAACTATTTTTGACAACCAAGATAGGTCACAAATGGACACTAGTGGATATAGTACCAAGGATTCAGAGGAGGTGAACTTGGGAACTCAGGAAACACCTAAAAAGGTATATATTAGTAAGAAATTGCCTCCAAAAATTAGGAAAGATCTAATAAGCTTGCTAAGGAAGTATAGACATGTGTTTCCATGGTCGTATGATGATCTCAAGGCCTATAGAGAAGATCTCTTTCAACATGAAATGTAATGCCCCACCCGAAGATCCTTGGAAACAAAGATGGAATACAAGCTAGAATTTTTTTTTTACAAGTATGAATGCACAAGACATCATACAGGGATCACAAAGATCGCAACAAAAGACTTCACCACAATCTCGGTAACCAACGAATCTTCGAACGCCACTACCAAACTGACACACACAAACAAAGCCAACCACGACCATGCACATGATGAGGGCTCAAAGAAATGACCACACATCAACAAAACACCTAGCTAGGGTAAAATGGAGAATCCTAAAATTTGGCTAAGCCTAAAATCCTGAAGCCTTGAAAATTTACTAGAATCTTTATCTTATCTCTGAGAGGTCTGAAACCTATCTCAAAAGATTCATCACATTTATTAAAATATATCTTAAGTATAAGGAATTAAATATCATTTCTTATACTTAAACGAGATATTTTAAACCCCAAAGGACTACAATAGAAACACGCAAAAAAGGAATGAAAGAAAACAACCTAAATCTAACAAGCAATAACATAGGATCAAAGAACACCAAAAAGAGTATCCAAAACAACTCTCAAAAAGTTTGGATCAAATCAAAAAGTGCCCGCTGTCGACCTGCGCAAGTTTTTACAAAACCTGTGTGATACTTTAATACAACACTAAAAAGTATCGCGTGACATTTCCAAAGAAGGAGGGTGACACTTTCAAAGTTTGAGCGATACTTTTCTCAAGGGCATGCAATACTTTTAGGGTATCGTATGACACTTCTCCAAAGGAGGTGCGATACTTTCCAGTATCGCACGACATTTCTCCAAGAGGCGTGCAATACTTTCCAACATCGTATGACACAGTTTCTATGGGCATGCGATACATTTTTATGTCACACCATGCTGATAAAATTTTGCCCATAGAAACACCAAAACACTAAGGAAAACATAAAAGGGGAAAAATAGAGAAAAATTGAGTTCAGAACCTCCACACCGAGGAGTACCAGATCCACATAGATCGAGGAGTGAACACTCGAGTGCAAAATCAACAAGATGCCAAGATCAAGAAGGAGATACATCTATCCATCTAAAACTACAGTAGAAAAGAACGTATTGAAAGCAACATCATAGTGAACATAAGCAACATCGCAATGAACAGAGATAAAATTACAATAACGAAACAACCAAATTAAGAACACGGTTCCTCCCAACTGTCAATAGCATCATAAAACCATAGTGGGTCCTAGCCATCCCCCGCGTGTAACATCCCAAGCCATCGATCAAATCATTAGTACTGTCGTAATAGGGACGTCACTACTAAACATGAAAATAACCAAAAGCATAAGGAAATACTAACATGCTAGTAGTAAAGCATAAGATAATTCTACAAAGTAGAGAACATCACCTGACACATGTTGATCATCATAATATGGAAATCTAAGATGCTAAGCCAAAGAGCAATAGATAATCCAATACAACAATTCATATCTTGTAGACATATGCTAAACATCATAATATGAGAAATGCGTCAAATAAACTAACATCATCAAAACATAATATCCAAGCATTCTAATGAAAGCATAAATCACAAGAAAGCATACTTTGAAACCAGAAGCATCAAGTGAAAACATCCAGCAATGATCGCACTAGGATAAGAGACCGTCTCTGTACACCGGTCCCTAGCAGTGGTGAAGGTAGCTACGCCTCCCAACCACATGGAACCCATAGGTCCACACCCACTGTGCTAATGGAGGTAATGATCCAACCACAACCACACATAAAGCACAACATCCAAGGCTAACACTCACACCAGACAGTATGATGGCTACAACCAAGAACCTAAGACAATGCAAGGAGTACAAGTTCTATTCAGACACTCAATAAGCTACTAAGTAGGGACTGACATCATGAAGAGTCACTTGGCATCCAAAAGCCCAAGCTAGTATAGGCAGCTACTCTTCTCAATAGAAGGCACACAACCTAGGGCAACAACTCTTCATGACAACACACACAACCCACACATTTTATTATCTTGTATTTATTACCACCCAATGTTTTAATTTAATTATCACTTATATAAAACTTCCTCTGCCAATCGGGGAATAGTCACCAGATTGTAGGATAGAAGCCCCTCCATATGCTACCCTACCCTACCCATGCTCATCCTACGACAAGTGCCCGTGGGCATACATACTCCCATGCCAACCCCAATAATCATAACTTTTGAAAGTACCATAGAAGATCGAGCCTCACAAGTCACCCGACAAATGTATGTGTACGTACTCATGTGTGGCACACCACCATCACGAAGATCAAAACATAAGGACAGGATGAGAACACAATGCAAAAGATAACACCCAACTGAAAGCAACACAGGAAGGATGGATTATACACGAATCTCAAAGCCAATAAAACCATACATCATGAAATCACTCAACCAACCTCAATCCGAGAGTATGAATTCTACATGAATCCCAATGATGTAACAAGACCAAAAGTCATGAACTCACTCCACCGGCCTCAATTCGAGAGTATGGATTCTACACGAATCTTAGTGTCCATGAAACAAAAGCAAAGGTCCAAAGAAACCATAACAACAGGTATGAAAAACACTCAACCGAACACAAAGTCGAGAGTACAGATGCAACATGCATCCCAATGCAACAAAAAGTGCAATAGTGGTCTGATTGATGTCTAGATGGATCATCCAAGTCCACGATCCACATTGTGCCAAGAAAACTCAAGAAAATAGGGTGATACGCAAAACAAGGTAAAAACCCCAAAATTTTAAAAAACTTTGAAATTAAAACCCATTCGACCTTTGGACACAAAAACTCCAAAAATCCAAAAATAAATGGAATCGAACACCGTATGCAAAAATGACCAGCATAACGGTGCAAAATCCCAAAACCTCATCTTGAAAAATAGGGAAATGTTCGTACCCACCCAACCGGGTAGAACTAGCATATAGAAACAGAGGGGAACACTAGTTCTCAGCCTCCAAACAAATGACTACCAAAAACAGAATCAGAAATGGAGTAGAAACAATAAAACGGGAAAGCCCTACCTTATAGCCAAAAGGGCAAAATGGGAATCTAAACCAAAAAATAAAATGCCCACAGAAGTGGCCAAAAATCGTGGCAATCCAAGGTTTCCAAGAGTTGGATCCAACGAGCTCAACCTCGCAACGAACCCACGCTCGTAGCTCCCACAACGAACAAAACAATAAATCCTCATGAAGAGGATTTTGGGTTTTACTCTCCAACTTTCTAATTCAAAAGTGAGAAGTGAGGAATTAAATTCCTTTTTGGATACTTATTCACTTTTCAAGTGAATAATTGATTAGGGCAAATAACCAACCAACCTAGTTAAACCCTGAATCAACCCAAACGAAAATAGGCTATTCCTATAAATAGGAATTCATCAATGGCAAAGCTGTCAGAAATTAAAATAAATCAATTAAAAAGCCCGAAAACTCAAAAACACATAAATTTCTTAATAACTTTAGTGACAATGCGAACCTCTAAATGCATAGACATGCTTACTGGTCTAATCACATAATGCAAATGAGTTCGGATTTAATAATCACTGAAAGGTTTAATTTAAACATTTAAAATAAGGATACGTCAACCATATAGGGATGACATTGGTAAAATATGAAAGGCTGAATCACTAACCCCATGTGCCACTGCCAAGGATATAAATCCTGCACACTAAACAACACGATCAAGTGCAATTGCATATAATAACATAGCCGAAGCAATAAATGCATTAAATCACCTAATTTAACCATTTATTTAATTATATTAAAATAATCTATTTACATCACTCATGTTGCATAAAGCATAACAACGCAGGAATGAACTAAATACCCATAGCATTAAATCCATCACCTAACATAATCAGAGGTATGTCCAAATACCAGATAACCAAATATCATCAAAAAACACACTCCATCTCAAAATAGCATTGTCATGCAAAATGATCAACCGAACAACATAGTAGTCTAATATCTATGATACTAAAATCAAAGTGTAACATCTAACCCTCGGGTCGTCTCAAATGTAAATCATCACATAAGGAACACATAACTCTCAGATCAAAATATCACAAGGTAAATGATTGCAACACATAACCAAATAATCCCACATGAAAAATCCATTTTAATTACTTAAGCATTTAATAATGATTGATTAAGGAATCAACAAAAAGGCACTTAAAACACATAAGCAAACACAGTCATAAACATGACTAATCACTGCTACAAGAACCTAGTCCAATGTAGCATGGTAAAAAGTACATAGTGCAATCTTTGCACACATCTCAAGGTAATCATGGAACAACCTCATGATACCACATCGATCTTGGTAACCACTAGCACAAACCTCAGTGGACCATAAATCACATCATAATTTCATAGATCAGTCAAAAGCATAATCAAAGCAACTGATACAGAAACATAAATCCAATCACCTCAATGGTGTAGACCACTCATGGTCACAATGACCCATCACAACAAAAGATCAACAAGGTTGCATCCATCAGGATGACTTACAGAAGTCAAATGGGAGAGGCACTACATGAAATCCCTTTAAAACTAGATGCTAAGCCTTTCAGACAAAAAAAAAGGCCAATAAACCCAACCTTGGCTCCCAAAATGCAAGAAGAACTGATCAAGTTAAGAGATGCTGGGATCATAAAGCCTATCAGACATTCTTCTTGGGTATCCAATTTAGTTCCTGTCAGGAAGAAAAATGGAGACATAAGGTTATGTGTTGACTTCAGAAATCTCAACATATCTTCATTAAAAGATAATTATGGATTGCCAAATATGGAAGCCATGTTGCAAAGAGTCACTCACTCAAAGCTTATGTCAATGATGGATGGTTTTTTAGGTTATAATCAGGTGGTTGTTAAAGAATCAGAACTGTTTAAAATTGATTTCACTACTCCATAGGGTACTTATGTTTATGTCAGGATGCCTTTTGGGCTTACTAATGTTGGAGCTACTTTTCAAAGGGCTATGGATGTGGCTTTCACTAATATTATTAACAAATTTTTGGTTGTGTATTAGGATGACCTTACTGCGAGCTCCAAGGATGAAAATGATCATTGCATGCACCTAGAAAAGGTATTTATCAGAGCCCTTAAATATGGAATATCTTTAAATCCAAGGAAATGTAACTTTGGTGTCACTGAAGGAAAATTGTTAGGACATCTAGTTGGAAAGCATGGAGTAAGGATTGACCCTGAAAGGGTAGAATCAATAGATAAGATTTAGAAACCCAAGAGTGTTAAAGGCATCTAGTCATTCTTTGGACAGATCAATTTTCTTAGGAGATTTGTGACAAATTTTGCAGAGATTAGTAAGCCTATATCAAGAATGCTAAAGAGGGGATCTAAGATAAAATGGAATGGTGAACCTAGTATTGCATTTCAGAAGATTAAACAAACTATTAAAGATGCCCCTGTTCTTAGAGCCCCTGATTATGACAAACCAATGCATATATTTTCTTTTGCCTCATTTCACACTGTTGTTGCAGTACTGTTACAGAAAAATGAAGAAGGTTATGAGTAACCTATTGCATTCTTCAGCAAGTCTTTGCAAGCGACAAAGCTTAAGTATGACATCAATGAAAAATAGGCATATGCATTGGTGAAAGGAGTTAAGGCTTTTAGATGTTACTTAATGGGAGCTACTATCATTGCTTTTGTTCCTACTGTTGTTGTGAAGGACATCTTCTCACAACAAGAGGTATCTGACAGGAGATGTAGATGGATTAATAGGATACAAGAGTTTAACATTGATATTCAGATTACTAAACTGGTTAGGGGTCAGGGTTTGGCTGAATTGATGACAGAAACTAATCTAGAGGCAAATCAAATTAATCAACTTGATGATAGTTGCAAGGAGAATCTTTGTGATGTGGATATCTCTGATGAGTACAAAGACATAATTTATTTTTTACAAAACATGAAATCTCCATCAGAGCTAATAGATAACTAGAAAAGATCCCTCAAGTTGCAGGCTATAAGGTATGTTATAGTACAGGGTCAATTATGGTGGAGAAATATGGAGGGGATACTTTTGAAGTGTGTAGATGAAAATGAGTCTAAAAGGATCCTAAGAGAAATGCATGAAGGTGTATGTGGTGGTCACTATATGGCAAAAACTACTACCCATAAAATCCTAAGAGCTAGTTTTTGGTGGCCAACACTTTTTAGAGATGCTCATGAATTTGTGAAAGTATGTGATACTTGTTAAAGATTTGGGGGAAAGTTGAAATTTTCTGGAAATTTACCACTAAGACCTGTAGAAGTGCAGGCACCATTTCAATAGTGGGGAATTGATTTTATAGGTGAGATTACAAATAAGTCCAGTGGAGGTCATTCTTGGATCTTGGTGGCTACTGATTATTTTACCAAGTGGGTTGAGGCAGTCCCTACTACGAATGCAACAAGCAAAGTGGTGATCAACTTCATTTTAAATAATATTATAACCAGATTTGGATGCCCACAGAAGATTGTAACTGATAATGCTATGTGTTTCAGATCTAATGAATATAAAGAATTCTGCAGGCCGGGAAATATGGCATTACAGAATATACATCCTCACCCTATCACCCTCAAGGGAATGGTCAGGTAGAATAAGTAATAAGAGTATATTAAAAATTATCAAGAAGGTCTTAGGAGAAAACAAGAGGGCTTGGGACTCAAAGTTGCCATTAGCTTTGTGGGTTGATAGGGTTACTATGAAAAAGGCCATTGGATGTGCCCCATTTGATTTGGTTTATGGTATATAGGCAAAACTTCCACAAAATAACCTCAAAGAGATGTATAGATTTGTTCAATTGTATGAAGATGATATCATTGATGAGATGCAACTCAAAATGGATGATATATTGCAACTAGAAGAAACAAGGAGAGAATCTGTTGCTCAAAATGCCAAGTTGCAATCACAAATGAAGCATTTATATGACAAAAGAGCCAGTAACAGAAAATTTGAAATAGGTGACATGGTACTGATGTGGAATGCTAGAGTGGAAGATAAAGGAAAGCATGGTAAATTTGACCCAATCTGGCTTGGCCCATATCACATTTGTGATAAAAATGGAGAAGATTCATATTTTTTGAAGGATTTAACTAGAGGTATTCTTGAATTTCCAGTTCATGGACAATTCTCAAAGAGGTACTTTTCTTAAAAGTATCTATTTTCCATGAAAAATAGTTTTAGGGTTCTTGGCTTGTCTGTATATTTTGTAAATCCCTGTTAATAGTCTCTCTGTATAGTTTGGTGTCTGGTTTCTTGTTTCTATGTGTTGTTATGTGCTCTCAGAAGAAGTTTTCATTTTTGTATCAAGTTTGTGGTTTTCTCTCCCAAAGATTCTGAGTTCTTTCATAGACTCAAGTAGTCTATCATCCCCAGATAGAGCCACTGTTGGTCTGATTTTTTGCATGATAATTTTCTTTTGCCAAGGTAAAAAATCAAACTGGATCTACTGATGGAACGAAAACCTTTTTAAAAATATGTGAATATTCTCCATCCTTTTCAAACTTTTTGCCCCCTGAGTCTCCCTTTTTCCTTTTTGTTTCTCACTACCTGATCCCTGAAAGATCTACAACGGTCGCTATCTTGCTATGAAAAGATGCAAGTGTTTTACCCTTAGCGACATAGCGACTGCCGCTAAGTTGGAAGGCGGTGCTGTCAAATAGACGTGTGGTTTTATTGTTATGTCGAAAGCATTAATGAGTTTCAGCCCTGAATTAAGCATAGTCACCGGAGGTCGCTATGTCGCTATCGAGAAATTTGTGTTTCTAGCTATTAGCAACATAGCGCCTTGACGGAAAGTAATCCTGCGACAACTTTTTCAGAAGATGGGTCCCAAAAAATGCTCCATCAAATATCATTTATAAAGTTTTGGCACTCGGTGGCATCTAGTGGGATACACGTATACACTGGGAAAAGTGATAGCATCGGAGGTCGCTATATCACTATCAAGAAACTTGTACTTCTCGCCATTAGCGACATAGCGCCCAACCGGTAAATAAACACATGGTGGGACCTCAAACGACATGGAAAGGGGACTAGGATGAAAGTAAGGTTTTGGTTTGTTGCCAGCAATGCATATTTTTCTGCGTCATCAATACCCTAGACCCACGCCCATTCATAAAGCATATGAGGGATCCTGATCGTCAAATTGATCTTGAATCAATAGTCCTTGCTATCTCGCTATGGAAAGTTGCAAGTTGTTTAGTCTATGCGACATAGCGAGTATAGGACCCACCACTTCTTCAGGGTACTTTATGCAGTTTCTCTACCTTTGGTTTGGTCTCAGATCGACGGTCGTCGCTATCTCACCATGAAGAGTTGCTCGGAGGATATGTATAGCGAGATAGCGAGATAGCGATTCAGCGACACGTGTTCTTAGAATTTCGTGGGCCCAGTTTGAAGCACCAACATTTGAAGGAATAGTACAAATGGAAGCATTTTATTGGGTTGATTGCCAACGTGTTAAGAAGATGGTGGGTCAGCCCAGTTTTCATTCCGTAATCATTGATCTTTCCTTGATCAACGGTTCACGCTTACCCACAATTTTAAGATGCAGCAAATTTAAGGAATGCAGGTAAGCGGTAATGTGACACGTGGCCCCAATCTTAAAGGTATAAAGTTTGCATTGCTTTTTGAATTGGAACCACCCAATGTGGTGAGGATGTATGGATAAAATTTAAAGCTAATTGCAATTTGGAGGTAACAGTTACTGAGAGTTAAATATGGAGCCGAGCTCAAAGCTAGGATACAAAAATCTCATCCAACGATCTAAAGAATTACGATAGGAATTATATAGAAAGGAGGTGCAAATTTAATGTTGCGGATGAAATTGCAATCAGATTTAGATACATTTTCATCTTATTTAACTTCTTCAGCCATTGTAAGGATGAATTAAATGTTTTTAGAGGTGGTTGAAGCAATTGTTTTTCTAGCAACGACACAAGTTGATCTTCATGGTAAAGAAAATATGACAAGTAAAGATCAAATTTTTGGAGCCACAGTGCAGATTGTGATGATTTCTTGATATTCCCTCATGAGACATTTGCATATTTTAAGTGGGGACATAACAGATATTTTGGCATCATTTATGGTTTTCAAAGTGCAGGTAGATGAGGAAGTTCAGTTTCAACAACTCCAGATTGAAGACTCTTTTAGTGGGACACATGTCAAATTCAAATGAGAGACCCAGAAAGATCTTCTCTCCTATATATCTTCCTTTTTGGCTTATTATAAGGGTTCCAATTTTTAGGACTTGTGAGACCACAAGGTTGGCTCCAGTTTTTAGAGTTGTGATACCAATTTTCTTAGTGTTATCCTATTTTGAACATCATATTGTATTCTTTTTGAGGCATTCCATATTACACAATCATTCTTTGTGTATTTTCTAAGTTTTGATATGCAGATGATGCATTGGTTTCAAGGAAATTAATGCAAAGAGTTTAACCTTCTTAGTTTCATTCTGATTCTCATCTTCTTCTTCTGTTATCTGTAATGTTTTGTGTTTGAGAACAAAGAGCTTGAACTCAGTTGCAATCCCTTAAGGTTGTATATTAGAATAGATTTGTTATTGGAACAAAGAGCCAAGTAAATGCTTGTTTATACTGATAGGGTTACAAGTTACACCAGGAGGATATTATCATAAGTACAAGAGTTGTTATGAAGATTGATGTCTGTTTGCAAGTCAAATAGATAGATCAGATGCTTGAATATACGAGTATACTTTAGGTATCCATCTGCATGTTAAGGTTTAGTTGATGCCTAATGGATAAGGAACTAGCCAGCTTGAAGGATGCATGTTCTTTGTTGTTGCATACACGGGTCATGCTGAGAAAATCAAATCTTTAAATCAAAATCAAATTCAAGTCATCTTTACATTTTATGTTGAAGAATTATAAATGTGATGCCCTTACTCAGCCTGTGAATATCATAATATTTGCATTTAGCTACTACAAATCTGTGGCATTGCATAGGTATTAGGAGATATAAGGGTCATAATCTACTTTGTTAGATCCAGGGATATGTTTTGCACTGGTACCATATTAATTGGATCTGAAGGTTCACCCTTAGGTCTAGTAGAGCCTGAAGTGAAGAAGGATTTATCCTTATAGTTGGCCCAAGACTGCAGTCAGGTGCATTCATCATAGGAATTTTCTAGCCTTAGATGCATTTGTCTAGTTTCTTGGTTATTTCCAAAACTGTTAAATCAGGAGCCAACAAAATGGCGACTCTACTGGGGACTTTCATTTAAGTGTTGCCATAAATAGTGAATCATTTAAGATCTATTTTTACCTTGGGTAGAGTTTGAAGTAAGCATTTCATGTCGAGGTTTCTCATGGTTTTGGAAAGATATTTGTACTTTTCCTAGATTATCAATGAAGTGGCTGTGATCTATCCAGAAATTATTCCCATTTTGGTAGAGTGGGTGGCAACTCAAAAAGGTTTTAACTAGTGTCAAGATTCAAGGAATTTATTGTTTCAAAATATGGAAAAGAAAAATACATGGGCAAATGTGAGGAAAAACCCAAGAATCAAATTACAAACTGATCTCCCTCCTAGAGGAAGACAGAACTGGGCTATGAAGGGAAATCAAATGTAGAAAGGAAGCTATTCATAGGAGCAACTAGTTGGGAAAGATAATGCTCACCATTCTGCTATTGAAAATGTGCCTTTGTCCAAGGGTCCAAGATCTCACCCAATTTTGTTTGATGATGATTTCTATAATACCCTTGAGATGATATGTCAGGAAAAGGTTGTGCAACCACATATATTTAGTCTTGAGGATAGGACTAGTAACAATCTCTTTAAGTGCAGTACAAACCCTTTCATGTCAAATTATTCCCCTGAGAAGGTCCAAACTAGACACTTAAAACCTGAAAGTTTTAATGATGAGAAAACATCTGGGTCTAAATTCACTATCCTTGATCCTGATGAGATTGAAATTTTGAAAGCTCAACTTGCTGAGCAAGAAGCTATAAATAGGAGATTCAAAGGGAAAGGGAAGAAAATATTACGAAGGCTTATGAAGAAAAGCAAGAATTACTTAGGCAAATCGCTACTATGAAGAAGGAAAATGAGATAGCAGCTAGTGCCTGGCAGCCTGAGATTGTGGGACAAGTTGAACAGCTTAAGAGGGAAGAGCAAAATTTGCTGGAAACTTAGTAAATGAATCTAGAGGGACCTGTAATACAAAAAATTAGGAACTATACTACTCTAGAAGCTGATAACAATAGAGTAAAAAATGTGGAACCTGTTGTAGGGGCTAAGGACAAAGGAAAACAAAAGGAGATTGGTATTAAGATCAATGAGCCAATAAAGACAGTTCAAATCCATGATTCCATGTCACTTTTTGATATTGAATTGGAAAAGAGAAGGAAAGAAAGGGATGCTTTGGCCAAGAGATTGGAGATTGCAGAAAGTGAGGCTACTATAGTTGAGATGAACAATAAGATCAAATTCCTGGAAAATACCAAGAGGCAATCCGCAGCTACGCCTAAAGATGATGATGGATCTAATGATGCAAATCAAAATACTACTAAGGTACCTGCTTCTTTCTTGTCTTCATCTTCACTAAAGATAGATCTTAACAAATCTATTGGTGATGCTAGCACTAGTAATACTATGAATAATACTAAGAAAAACAATGCTAATCACCCCAAGATTGATTTACAAAGAAGCCCTATTCAATTAGAGGGCTATTGGAAAATATGTTTTGATGGAATCCCTAGTTTTCCAAATCCTATCCCACAAGAAATGAGGAAAAGATTGCCTAAATTTGATGAAAATAATGCTATCTCTTGTGAGGACCATTTAAGGAGTTTTCTTGATATGATAAGTGATTATGAGGTTGAAGCTGAAGATGTCATTATGAAGTTGTTTGTGCAGTCATTAACTGAAGATGCTAGAGAGTGGTTCAAGAGACTTCCTGAATTGTCTATTGTTCTTTGAAAGATATAGAGTGTTGTTTCAAAGAGCAATATGGTGACAAGAAAAATCAGAGATATATTTTGAGTGAATTCAATAATATCAAGAGGTTACCTAATGAATCTGTTACTGAATTTAACACTAGATTTCAGAAAATGATGTACAAGCTAATGCAAGCCATGCGAATTGATGATAAGGTATGTCTGATCACTTATTTGAATGTTTTTGATGGTAAAATGGCATACCGGCTTAGTTATAAAGAGCCTAAGAACTTAAGAGATGCTTTCAGGATTGCCATTAATATAGAAAATAATTTAAGGATTTCAGGAAGATTAGAAAGCAAAAGAGATGATCTGAGGTTATTTGGGAATAAGGGAAATAGAAAGGAAGAAAATAAAGCCATAGGAGGAAAAAGGCAAGAGCCTAGTGAAATGAGTCAGATTCTAAATGCTATAAAAGGTCTAAATATTCCTCAAGTAAAGAATGACAAGAACCCCATTGATATTAGGGTCCCTTATCAATCAAATTTCAATAGACAAAATAAGCTACAAAATTTCCCTTACAATACTACTTGGAAGGATGGTCAGCCTAGTATCCCTCCTCCCAAGAACAACAACAACAAGGTGACCCCTGATCCTTTTTCAAAAAAAATTTGTAAATTTGGTAGATAATCTGGAGTTTGTTGCTAAACCTACATGGTGCTTTGCATGTCAATTACCCCATTCTCCTAAATCTTGTGCAGTAGCATTGTCATTCCCAGGAAATATAAATTCAAATTATATGCTCTAATTTGTTAACTTTAATGTAGTGGCTTGTCTCCTCTATTCAGGTCATTGCAACTAATGTACATGCTAAAAAACCCCATGAGCTACTACAAAATAGAATCAAGACAACCTCCCCATCCATTCTAGACTCGACTTTGCGGCATGTGTAGAGATGAATTAGCAAGATGAGAGTTCTAGCTCATTGGCTGATCGTGATTTGGAGAGCACCATATCATACTGCATTGTTGTCTGACTCATGTTTATCCAATATTGTTGTAGTGATGGTCAAGTCTGATGTCATGAGCATAGTGCCATATCATTCTACTTTGTTGGCCGATTCATGTTTGTCCAGCATTACTGTAGTGATGGTCAAGTCTGATGTCATGAGCATATTCTAGTGATTATGTTGTAACAATGTTGTTTTATACTATAAGGTTAATGTTTTAAATGCTTTGTAATTCTTAGATTCTTATTCCAATATAATAATTAAATAAAAATTAATCTCGAAGATTTTTCTTTGCAACACATCGTCTCCCTATATTCAAAATCAGCATTATGATAGTGAAAGGTATATAAATCCAATATGCATTTGTGTACAGTTGCAATGAATTCTATATTACATGGTCAGCATAGGTTTTTGGCAACGGCTAACCAGCCAGTTATTTTGACTGGCTGGGTATGACGCTGTTTATCCCTCCGTCTCCGTCTCCTTCCTTCCGCGTCTTCCCATGCACGGACCCCGCGACACCTTTTTCCGTACCGGCATGTAAGGATGGAACTAATAAGATTGTAAGGGTTTCCTTAAACTAATATTTCAAATCATGAATAGAATTACTATACTTACTAGGATAAGATAAATTTAAAAAGATAATAAGATTGAAATGTTAAAATTATAATATTAACTATATCTATAATCTATTAATAAAGCCATAGAATTACAGAAGATAATAGAATTTGAATCAAAAGTTGATGATGCAAGAGTGAAACGTGCATGTGTAAGTTTAATTTTGAGATTTTTGGGTTTAATGGTAATTTTTTAACCCAATAATATTGGGATTTTGGAGATTTAAGAGTGAAATGGATAATGAGTATTTTTTTAATAAAAAATAGTGTAATCATAAGTTTTTGTCAATTATGTATCTGTGGCTTTATTTAGATATGGTTTTTTAAATATGTTAAGAGGAGAATGGTTTTGGATGATAGGTCTTTGGAAGGAAATTGGACAATTATGCGTGGAGCTCCTTGTTGTGATAGGATTGATGATAGAATAAAAAAATTGGTAATATCATTTTGGAATGATAATACTCGTCCTTCATCAAATACTAGAGATGTTCTCATACATAGGGTTAGAGCTAGCCTTTATGAACATCATACAAAACATTGGTTGGACATAACACAACATTATGTCTCATTTTGTAGTTAAAATCCTAATATAAAGATTGGGTAAACATTATTTGAAACATTGAAGCCATATTATGTTAGGAGAAATAAAGTGTTTGAAACTTCTTGTTGTTGTTATCATATTGAATTTGATCTCACTGTCAAGTTTATTGAAAATTTATAGAAGAAACTTTTGGTTATAAAATGCCCCTCCTAGTAGATGAAAAGAGTTCATCTCATCTATTTTATGTGACAAAATAGATGATCCTATTGGTCAAATTAATTGCATTAGAGGAACATCTGACACATTTTCTAATTTGTCTCATTTTCTTTTGAATAATGAAGATGTTGATGTCACAAGATGGATAACTTGCAAGGGTTACAAGTATGTAAGGAATGAAACTAAATTTGGGAAAGGACTGAAAAGATTATAATATGTTGAAGAGGAAATGAGTGTTGGATCTTTATGGAAAAATTTAAAAGTTTGATACAACCATACAATTTTTGCAAAGTGGGAAGCACAACAATTTTGAACACCTAGAAATAACTTTCCACTTAAGACAGAAGTGGATGGGGTTCATGGATTACAACTATTTGACCCAAGAAAAGATGATAAATTTGTACCTATTAAGATTCCTAGCACTGGCACAAGGTAGACTAATTCTGTGGGGAAGAGAAGGGATCAATTACATTCTCAAGATGAGCAAGTTTTATCTAAAGCATGGTCTTCTCTTTTTCAAGTTAAACCTACCGGTAAGTCATCCTTTCCCTAGGTCAAGGTCATTTCTAAAGTTGATAAAGGCATGAGAGTTATTATAGTCCCTGATGAGCTCATTGATCATAATATCACTTTAATGGAGCTAACCCTGGTAGGAAAAGTTTTAGGGCCCAGGCCAAATATAGATTTCATTCGTATCTTTGCAAAGAAGAAATGGGACCTCAAGGGTCATGTAGATATATCTCCTATGGCAAAAGGGTTCCTTTCTTGCTCCTAGGGCCTCCCTCTCACTCCAAATGTGGATGACTAATATTGATCTTAATGACTCTTTCTTTAGGAAAGCTCATGTTTGGGTCTGAGTGCTAGAACTTTCGATAAAGTTTTGGTATGAGGATGTCTTCAAAGGCATTGCAAAATCATTTGGGGAATTTCTCTCCATTGTCCTAATCACTTCCTCCAAAAGAAGTTGTTGGTGTTTTTACACTACTAAGCAACAAGATACTTAATACCAAGATGGTGAAGATCACAATAACCTAAGGATTAGCACTTCCTATAAACAACTATATGTTCTTCAGATCTGGACCCAACTTTAATAAAATCGTGAAATATTTTCTACTCTTTTGGCTATAGAAAACCAATGTGGGTGCACTTGAGGGATAAAATATTTACAACTTGATATTACATTCATGTTTCATTCATTTCATGATATTTCACACCACTGTTCATCCCCTATAGCAAATTGGTCACATTTCTTCTTAGATCTACAGATAATTTTGGGTAATAGCAGCTAACTAAAACTTAGGTGTCAAATCTAAATAAGTATTGACCAGCTTCGACATTCTTCATACATTTAAAGTAAAATTGATTTTGATTTTCAAGATTGTGTTTGATGTTTTATTCAAGATTTCTTCATATGCAAACTAAACTAATTGATTAGTGCCTCATCCATTGGAATTCAGAGTCTATCCAATTTCTTGACCTAATTGACTGCATTACAATCAATATGATCAACAATTCTCACTAAAACTCATTCTTACACATATCCTTTTACTGCTTAGAGATCCTGTCGTATTCATTGAAGCATGTACTTCTGCTCCAGTAGTCTTTTGATGCATTGTCATTGAATTAAAAGCAATAATGAACTAGTATACAACCTATCCTGGCTATATTCAATTGGACAAGCTTTGCTCATACAATCTCAAGATAACCAGATGATAAAAATGGAGACAAGATTTAGAGAGAAAAATGTGGGGACAATTTATCTTTGTATTAATTCTCTTTGAAAATGATATAACATTGTAATAGGACTAAAAAAATCAAGATAAGACACTATGATCTTGTAGCATGAATGTATTCTCAGATTTTTGCAAAGAAAATACATCATAGAATGAGTATCAAGAACTAGACCAAACAAAGCTTACCAAAACTAAAGTTGTACAATGACTCAGACTCCTCCTCTAGCCCTAGAATCTCACTTATATAGTGTGAGATTCAACAAGCTTCAGGCATAGAGGATATTGATAGTTGTCCTTAAGGCAAAAAGATATTTACATTGTTAATGTCATAAAAGATCAAAGTTAATACAACAGAATGTCTTTCATCATGAATATTCATTTGTGAGACCACTTTCTATTGCACCTTTTTGTTGCATTTTCTTGTTGATGAGAAGTTCATGATTGGCTTCATTTTTTATGTTGTTCCTCGGAAGATGTAGCCAATAAATTTGTTTGTGATGGACTTGGCTCTGATTCTCATAGACATAATTTAACTTGAGACTCTCCATCCACATCATCATGAACTGACAAGACAACTGTTATATCTGATTCCTCTACTACCAGGTCACCAGTTTGGGCCTTTGTGCTTGTAATTGCAGCTGATTATTAAAAAGATAGTTTTATTGTTTTTTATGTTAAGAGACATTTTTAAGATAATTAGCATGAGGTGAAATATATATTAAATAGATTTAAAATGATATATAATCAAATTAATAAATATTTATGTGAATTGGTATAACAAGGTCATAAAGTTCTCAAGATAAAAATTCGTGTTCAAATTTCTAAAGTGATATCTTGTGATTCAAGTTGAATAAGTGACTAGTAGTTGATTATGTATTCAACTTGATATCTCTTCGCATTTTTTTATACACTAGTGTTATGGTCTTGAGGCTAATTATTGACTTGATCCTTTTAAATGTAAATTTGGTTCAACTTTGAATAAATGATTTCTTACACAAATCAATTAAATATGAGTTCATACAATTTATTAGTATGTTCATTTATAAGTTATTTGATGCATTCATTCTAGATGTCCATGACTTTGAAACAAATGTGTGTTAATCTTCTACATTTACACATCAATTGGTACAATAAAAATATTTTAGATCTACATGAGTATTCCTAAGAGCTTTAAATAGTTTTATTTTTTAGGAGTTAAATATACTCTTAATCTATATGAGTATAATAATCTATATGAGTATAATTTTATTATATGTTTAACTTATTGTTATCAAATTGATTATATATATAATTAATAGTATATAAATATATTATATTATCTAATATTAATATATATTGATATTAAATAAATGTCTCAATGTTTATTTAATATTAAATAAATGTCCCTAATGTTTATATATATTAAATAAATGCCACCAATGTTTATTTAATATTAATGGGTGTGAAAAAAATACAATTTTAATTACCACTCAAGAAGAGTAGAGCAACCTTGTGTACATGTCAAAAATGTTTTTCACAAAGTAATTTACAAATTTGAAAAGAATGGAAAAATGGTAGAAACTATATTCAAAACAAAGGTGGAGATTGTCATTAGTAAGATTCAATTTAAAACAATTTATTAATTACAATTCACAAATCTTTACCATATATCATAATTTTGATGAATAAATAAGGAAAAAACATATATTCTAACATAAGCTTTTTTTTGAACTTTTCAAATACTAATAGAATATAAAGAAAAATAAAGATCTATAGTTAACATAAGTAGAAACATATGCCTTTAAAATGTGTTAAAGTGTTCATTTAAAATGTGTAAACGTGAAAATGCTCATTTATACAAGTAATGCATCAATTATTATGAGCTCGGAGTATTAACTAATATTTAATGTGTTAATTCTCAGATTAGACAAAGCTATACTAATCTTTATATTAGGATTTTAACTACAAAATGAGACATAATGTTGTGTTATGTCCAACCAATGTTTTGTATGATGTTTGTAAAGGCTAGCTCTAACCCTATGTATGAGAACATCTCTAGTATTTGATGAAGGACGAGTATTATCATTCCAAAATGATATTACCAATTTTTTTATTCTATCATCAATCCTATCACAACGAGGAGCTCCACGCATAATTGTCCAATTTCCTTCCAAAGACCTATCATCCAAAACCATTCTCCTCTTAACATATTTAAAAAACCATATTTGAATAAAGCCACGGATACATAATTGACAAAAACTTATGATTACACTATTTTTTATTAAAAAAATACTCATTATCCATTTCACTCTTAAATCTCCAAAATCCCAATATTATTGAGTTAAAAAATTACCATTAAACCCAGAATACTCAAAATTAAACTTACACATGCACGTTTCACTCTTGCATCATCAACTTTTGATTCAAATTCTATTATCTTCTGTAATTCTATGGCTTTATTAATAGATTATAGATATAGTTAATATTATAATTTTAACATTTCAATCTTATTATCTTTTTAAATTTATCTTATCCTGGTAAGTATAGTAATTCTATTCATGATTTGAAATATTAGTTTAAGGAAACCCTTACAATCTTATTAGTTCCATCCTTACATGCCGGTACGGAAAAAGGTACCGCGGGGTCCGTGCATGGGAAGACGCGGAAGGAAGGAGACGGAGACGGAGGGATAAACGGCGTCATACCCAGCCAGTCGAAATAACTGGCTGGGTAGCCGTTGCCTAGGTTTTTCACCCCTAGCTGTTTCCGTGCGACTCGATCCATTCAGTAACAATGCACATTCCGGAACTTCAATAATTATATCATAATGCCAATGCCTTCGACTGCCAATCTCAATCTCACGGCACTATGCAAAGAGGGTTGGTTGAAAGAGGCGCTACACATTCTGTTTAGTACACACAATCCGCCTGCAGAGTCTTCCGTGTATATTCAACTGTTACAGAGCTGCATTTCCGAAAAGGCGACTTCAGAAGGTAAACGTATCCACTCTCTCATCACTGACCAGGGATTCGCATTCGCTCCATGCTCATATTTTCAGAAAACCCTTATTAGCATGTATGTCAAGTGTGGTAATTGGATTGATGGGCGTAGAGTGTTTGATGAAATGACAGACCGAGAGGTTACCTCATGGAATGTCATAATTGGAGCCTACAGAAAAAATGCGAATCCTCAGGAAGCATTGGCACTGTTTTACCAAATGCAACGAACAGGGGTACAACCTGATCAGTTCACTTTTGCCACCCTACTCCCAATCTGTGCCAAAACAAGAGCTTTGGAACAGGGTATGTGTATTCATGCAAGCATCGTTGAAAGAGGATTATCCGATGTCGTAGTTACCAGTGCCCTGATAGACATGTACGTAAGATGTGGAAGCCTACACAAGGCACATCAATTGCTTGATAAAATGACCGAAAGAGATGTAGTCTCATGGAATGCAATGATTGCAGGATATGTGCAAAATGGATTTGTTGAAAAGGCCTTGGAAACTTACAAGCAAATGCAATCGGCAGGTGTAAAGCCAGTCTCCGCAACCTTTGCCAGCATCCTTTCAGTGTGTGCTAAAATGGGAGATTTACAACTGGGTATTGATATACACCGAAGTATAATTGAGAGTGGGTTTATCTCAGATGTTTTAGTTTCAACAGCCTTGTTGAACGTTTACGCAAAATGTGGAAGCATAGCCAAGGCACGCGAAATGTTTGACAAAATACCGCAGAAAAATGTGGTCTCGTGGACTGCAATGATCACAGGATATGCACAACTCAATTTTCTTGATGAGGCTTTCAGGCTTTTCAATGAAATGCCTCAAAGAAGTTTAGTTTCATGGAATGCAATGATTGCAGGATATGCACAAAATGGGTTTGTCAAAGAGGCTTTGGAAACTTTCAATGAAATGCAATTGGCAGATGTAAAGCCAATCCCCCTAACGTTTGCCAGCATCCTTCCAGTCTGTGGCCAAACTGGAGCTTTGGAAAAGGGTATGTACATCCATCAAATCATAATCAAAAGTGGATTTTTGTCAGATATTGTGGTTGCGAGTGCCCTGGTAGACATGTATGCAAAAGGTAAAAGCCTGCATAAGGCACGCGATCTGTTTAACAAAATGCCTCATAAAAATGTCGTCTCTTGGACTGCAATGGTTGCAGCATATGCCCAAAACGGTGTTCTTGACGAGGCTTTGATGTTTTTTAAAGAAATGCCTGAAAGAAATGTGATCTCATGGAATGCAATGATTGCCGGATATACCCAAAATGGATTTGCTGACAAGGCCCTGGAAATTTTTAAGCAAATGCAATCGATAGGGATAAAGTTGGACTCCGCAACCTATGCCAGCATCCTCCCAGCCTGTGCCAAAACGGGAGCTCTGCAAAAAGGCACAGATATCCATGAGAGCATAATTAAAAACGGATTTTTGCCGAATGTTATACTTGCAAGTGCCCTCGTAGACATGTATGCAAAATGTGGAAGCATAGACAAGGCACGTGAACTCTTTGACAACATGCCTCACAGAAATGTAATCTCATGGAATGCTATGATTGCAGGATATGCACAAAATGGTTTTTGTAGAGACGCGCTAGAAGTCTTTGAACTTATGAAGCACAAAGGAACACACCCTGACCATGTAAGCTTTGTTTCCGTCTTACTGGCGTGCAGCTATGTCGGTTTAGTGGATGAGGGCTGTAAATACTTCAGTGACATGAGCAGCTCTTATTGCATTATACCTACAATTGATCATTATGTATGCATGATTGACCTTCTTACCCGTGCTGGCTATCTGGAGGAAACTCTAAACTTTATTATCAAAATGCCAATCAAACCCGTCAGGGTTGTGTGGGCATGTTTGCTTGGTGCCTGTAGACCACATATGAACTCAAAGATAGGAGTATTTGCAGCAGCGCTTCTTTTTGAGTTGGATCCTAACAATGCTGCAATTTATGTTCTTCTGTCAAACATCTACGCAGACGTAGGCATGTGGGATGAAGCTCAAGAAATAAGGAGATTAATGAAAGATAGAGGAATTAAAAAGACACCTGGATGTAGTTGGATCGAAGGCCATAAAAAAGTACATACGTTTTATGTAGGAGATAGATCCCATCCAAAGACACAGGATATCTATGCAAAGTTGGAGAAATTGTCATGGGAGATGAAGGCTGCAGGGTATTTACCTGATTCAACACATGCACTGAAAGACGTGGAAGTGGAGGAAAAAGATTTGTTCCTTTGCCATCATAGTGAGAAGCTGGCAATTGCATTTGGATTGTTAAACACGCCCCCTGGAACAACTATTAGAGTCGTTAAAAACCTTCGAGTATGTATTGACTGTCACACTGCAACCAAGTTTATTTCCAAGATTACTGAAAGAGAAATTGTTGTTAGAGATATGAACCGGTTCCATCATTTCAGGCAAGGACAATGTTCTTGTGGGGATTATTGGTGAAGCTAAATGAAGCAAATTGTCAACGTGTGTACACTGCAGAAGATACACCTTATCAGATCTGCACTGAAAAAGGAACTGACCAGGTTTTATTTCCAGTTTGTAAACCATGCATTTTTCTACATCTCTGGAGATCTAGGCTTCGTTGTTGACTTCATAAAATCAAATGTATACCGTGCTATTTTGGCATATACAAAGCCAATAGGGTGTTTACTGTTTTTGAAAGCCCAGTATTATGATACTATGGCCGTGACATGATATTGAACCGCTTCCCACAAACCTGCTCTTCTGGGCTTGAAATCCGGAGTAGGATATGGAGAATAAGACAAGACAAAAATAGAAAAAAAGAGAGCAACCCTTCACAAAAAGGAAAAGTGAAATCAAATGTGAGAGAATTACGGTCTATCTACTGTTTGGAGATGATGGAGATGGAAGTTGCAGTGCATTTAGAAAGTCTTGTACGAAACAATTGACAGGAAATCCAATTCTTGTTATCGGTAATGTCCCCTCTCATTTAGTAAAACGTAATAAAATTGCTAATTGTTAAATCCTGTCAAAGGCAGGAAAGTATTAAAGGAAAATATTGAATGTAAGAAAGTGAAAGTATTGGAATCATTCAATTCAATTGACCAATCAATTCATAAGATTTAAAAGATTTAAAAATAAATTCAAATGTTTATATCTTTTTCTAATTCTTACAAGTTATTTGCATGTCCCAAATAGTGCATTTATCTGTGTTTCTTTTTACCAAAAATCCCATGAGAAAAACTATGTTTTGGTTTGGCTTTCTATCTGATTCTAGAAAATAGTAGAAATAAAATAGTAAGAATATTTCATTATCATATATATCAGAATGCGAGTTTATTAGCCAATATATATGTAGTGTGAGGTATTAGCCGGGAAGTTGGAAATAAATCACATTTGGACTGACAAAGGGCTGGTTATACAGGGCTACTAGCTTAGTTGGTAGAATACTTTCACAAGTGAAAAGTGCTGGCTTTGAGTTGTAGCTAGTCCATGAAAACTCAACATGGTATTAAAGCTAGGCTAGGCTAAGAAGCCCAAGCACCTGCCGTGTTGCTTGAAGATTGATGCTGAGATCTTCACTACAAACTCCAGCTCCACTGCTCCATTTTCACCATTCTATAAATAATTTTTAGAATACTTCAGTTTAGGAGTAGTTTAAACAAGAAGCATGTTGTACATATGGCATGCATTAGATGATATTTTTGGATGCATTTTTGTCTAGTCTTAGTTACTTCTTCTCCCATCCTTAATCATAGGCATGGAATAATGCTAAAACTACTGTCAGAACTCCTGATCTATATTTTGATCTATGTGTTAGGGATTAGTATTAACAATTTTTATTTGAATAAATTTATTGGCTGAATAGCAATTTGTAGTTGGAATATTATCATATTTTTTTATTGTGTTGCTGCTGTTGTTTGAATCCTACATTTGGTATCAGAGCTGAAGGTGTTTGGAAGACAGCAGCATGGCTCACAATTTGCAAATCCTAGAGTTTGATGGAGTTGATTACCAATATTGGTCAATCAAGATGAAGACTTTTTTGATTGGGAAAGATTTTTGGGAGATCGTTGAATCTGGATATGAAGAGCCTACAGATTGGAATACTCTCCAACCTAATGACAGGACATTGAAGAAAGAAGCTAAGAAGAAGAATGCAATGGCATTGTTTCATATTCAGATGGCTCTTGATAAGAGCTTGTTTCCTCGAATTGCTGATGCACAGACAGCAAAAGAGGCTTGGAAGACTCTAAAAGATGCTTACCATGGCAATGATCAGATCAAGGTTGTGAAGCTACAAACTTTAAAAAGAGAATATGAGAACTTGAAGATGAAGGAGACAGAGAGTGTGGGAGATTTCTGTGTGAGAGTGAAAGATGTGACTCATAAAATGGCCACTTTGGGTGAATCTATTGCTCAAGAGCAAATAATACAAAAGGTATTGAGATCTCTAACCCCAAGATGGAATATTGTAGTAATTGCCATAGAAGAAAGCAAAAATTTAGCTACCATGGAGTATGATGAATTGGTTGGATCTCTTAAATCACACGAGGATAGAATAAGGGACACATCTATCAGTGTTAATGAGAAGGCTTTTGCTTCCCAATTGCAAATTTCAAAGAACGATGGTGCTAGCAGCAATAGTAACAACAACAAAGGCTCGGGAAGGGGCCAAAATCAGAATTTTTCAAGAGGATCTAGAGGAAGAGGAGGTGCTCAAGGAGGCAGAGGTAGAGGCAGATTTGATAAAAGGAACATCCAATGTTATCATTGCAATAAGTATGGACATTTTGAGAGAGAGTGTAGACTGAAATCAGGTAACAATAGTGCAAATTATGCCCAACAAGATGAGGATCCTTCCTCGGGTAATTTATTTTTGTGTTATGAGAAAGGTGAAAGTACTGTGAATGATGTTTGGTATTTGGATTCTGGATGCTCTAACCATATGTCTGGCAACAGAGAAATATTTTCAAAGCTTGATGATAGTTACAGATCCAATATTACCCTTGGTAATAACAATACTGTGGATGTTGCGGCCAAAGGAGCCATGGATGTTCAGACAAAGGAAGGTATGAAAAGTGTTCAAGATATTTATTATACTCCCAAGTTAAAGCATAATTTATTGAGTGTTGGGCAGCTATGTGAGAAGAATTATAGAGTGGTATTTGAGAACATGCACTGTACTATCTATGATAAGAATAAAAAAAATAAAGTGATTACAGTTGTTCCTATGACAAAGAATAGGATGTTTCCTTTGAAGTTTGGTCAAAATGATAATCAGCTTGTCAATATGGCTTATGAGGATAAAAGTTGGTTGTGGCATCTCAGGTATGGCCATTTAAATTTCAATAGTTTGAAGAATCTAACATCAAATGCATTAGTTCTTGGATTGTCTAAGGTTGAAGAGCATAAACAGATTTGTCAAGGGTGTGCAAAAGGGAAACATTCAAGGGAATCATTTCCAAAAGGCAATGCATGGCGGGCCCAATACCCAATTCAACTTATTCATTCAGATGTTTGTGGTCCAATGCAAACACAAAGTTTGGGTAAGTCGTCATATTTGATTACTTTTATTGATGATTACTCACGCATGTGTTGGGTATATTTTTTGAAGACTAAAGATGAAGCCTTTGATACATTCAAGAAGTTTAAAGCTCGTGTAGAGAATGAGAAAGGGAACACAATAAGATGTTTGAGAACAGATCGAGGAGGAGAATTTTGCTCAAACAATTTTCAAAATTTTTGTGAGATGAATGGCATCAAAAGACAACTCACAACTGCATACACACCCCAACAGAATGGAGTGGCTGAAAGGAAGAATCGTACAGTGGTAGAAATGGCAAGGAGCATATTACAAACCAAGGGTTTGAACAATTCTTATTGGGTTGATTCAGTTGCTACAGCCGTATATATTCTCAACAGGAGTCCTACAAGTGCCCTCCACAAGATGACTCCATATGAAGCATGGTATGAGAAAAAGCCTAATGTAAATCATTTTAAAGTTTTTGGTTGTTTGGCTTATGTTCACATCCCTAATCAGAATAGGCAAAAGCTAGATGCTAAAAGTGAATCATGTATTTTTGTGGGCTATAGTGAGGAAAGCAAAGCTTATAGATTATTCAATCCTATTACTAATAAGATTGTTGTTTCAAGAGATGTGATTTTTGATGAAGGGGGAGTTTATGGTCATCAAAAACAACATGTTGGAAAGCCAAAATCAGTTTTGGATGATGATGATATTGTTGATAATGATAATGAGCAGCCAACTAATGGTTCTATTTCAAGATCACCAAGCTCACCAAAAAACCCCTCACCAATACCAAGAGCAAGTCCATCCTCTAGTCCTCCAAGGAAGGTAAGAAGATTGAGTGATATTTATGAGAGGTGTCAAAATCAAACACATGAAGAAGATCCAATAGGTGAGACATTAAATTTTGCATTACTTGCTAAAGCTGATTTTGAGCCATCATGTTTTGAAGATGCATGTGCTAATGAGGTTTGGATGCAAGCAATGAATGAAGAGATGGATTCCATTGATAGGAATGAAACATGGGAGCTTGTAGATCTTCCACATAAGAAGAAGAAGATTGGCACAAAATGGGTCTATAAGACCAAGTATAATAGTGATGGGAGTGTTGAAAGACACAAGGCAAGATTGGTTGCTAAAGGTTTCACTCAAAGGTATGGCATTGATTATGAAGAAACTTTTGCACCAGTAGCAAGACAAGAAACTATTAGGATGCTAATCTCTCTTGCAGCTCAAAAGAAATGGAGTATTCATCACATGGATGTGAAAAGTGCTTTCTTGAATGGGTACTTAGAAGAAGAGGTATATGTGGGACAGCCACAAGGTTTTGAGATTCAAGGCAAAGAAGATTATGTCTACAAGTTGAAGAAGGCTTTGTATGGCCTCAAGCAAGCACCACGTGCATGGTATGCAAGAATTGATGGATATTTTCAGCAGAATGGCTTTCAAAGAAGTAAGAGTGAACCTACCCTTTACTACGAACAAGAAGGTAATGATATTCTCATTGTGAGTTTGTATGTTGATGATTTGTTATATATGGGTAGTAGTTCAAAGATAAAAGATGAATTTAAAGTTGCTATGATGAATGAGTTTGAGATGAAAGATTTAGGTCTCATGAAGTACTTTCTTGGCATGGAGGTTTATCAAGGTAAAGATGAAATTTTTATTTGTCAAGAAAAGTATGCAAAAGATATGTTGAAAAAATTTGATATGGCTGATTGTAAACCTCTTTCCACTCCAATTGCTCATGGAGTTACATTATGTAGAGATGATGGTGCTAAAATTGTTGATGAGACATTATACAGAAGCATTGTGAGGAGTTTGATGTTTTTAACTCACACAAGGCCTGATATTGCTTATTCAGTTTCATTGGTTTCAAGGTATATGACAAATCCATCAGAGGAACATATGAAGGCAGCCAAGAGAATTTTGAGGTATGTGAAAAGCACGGTAGATTTTGGCATTCACTATTCTTCTAATAAGTTTGAGCTTGTTGGCTTTAGTGATTCAGATTGGAGAGGTTGTTTGGATGACCGAAAATCTACATCTGGTAATTGTTTTTCTTTGGGTTCCGGTTTAATTACATGGAGTTCAAAGAAGCAAAGTATGGTTGCTCTCTCTTCTACAGAAGCGGAATATGTTGCGGTCACTTCAGCTGGCACACAAGCTTTATGGCTTAGAAAGCTTCTTGAAGAAATTGGAGAGATATAGGTTCAGCCTACTATGATTTTTTGTGACAACATAAGTGCCATTAAATTGGCCAAGAATCCAGTTCATCACAGCAGGACCAAACACTTTGATCTTAAACAACATTTTATTAGAGATTTGGTACAAAATAAAGCGGTTGAGTTGAAGTACATCAGCACAAAGGAGCAAATTGCAGACATCTTCACAAAGGCAGTTACAAAAGATCAGTTTTTGGTACTCAGAGATCAGATTGTGAGTCCTCTCAGCATCAAGGGGGAGTATGAAGATTGATGTTGAGATCTTCACTTCAAACTCCGGCTCCACTGCTCCATTTCCACCATTCTATAAATAATTTATAGAATACTTCAGTTTAGGAGTAGTTTAAACAAGAAGCATGCTGTACATATGGCATGCATTAGATGATATTTTTGGATGCATTTTTGTCTAGTCTTAGTTACTTTTTCTCCCATCCTTAATCATAGGCATGGAATAATGCTAAAACTACTGTCAGAACTCCTGATCTATATTTTGATCTATGTGTTAGGAATTAGTTTTAACAATTTTTATTTGAATAAATGTATTGGCTGAATAGCAATTTGTAGTTGGAATATTATCATTTTTTTTATTGTGTTGCTGCTGTTGTTTGAATCCTACATTGCTTGAGTGGAGTGTTGGAAATTAGCCACTCTCGGATCGATGATACTCTGATCACATAGAGGTCACTAGCTCAGTTGGTAGAGCACTTCAGCAACAAATGGAAGATCCTTGGCTTGAATCCTAGCTGGTCCTTGAAAAATCAAAGGAAAACTTCCAGCTTACGGATCACGTGTTCTCCTGAATTATTTTTTTACATGGCTGTGACAAGTAATAAGAGACATTGGGGAGGAGGCCTGAAAATTACTGAAGTTGTTAAGTCGCCAGGTAAAGACTGCGAATTGAAGCAAGATCAAAAGAAAGATTATACCTGCCATGTAATCATATATGAAATAGTCAAAACCACAAACTCAGTACCTTCATTTGACAACTAACAATAGAATTGGTTTAGAATGGAATAAAACACAACATAAATTGATCTATTCGAGTACATACAAACCTCATTGAAACCATGGCAATTGACTTACCTGAAGATTTTGAACAAATTGTATTTTTCAGAATGCCATTGAGAAAAAAAGGGCAGAGTTCGCAGGAAAAGTATTACAAAGCTCAATCAAAGCAGTCTTTTGAAAAAAAAGGAAATGAACCTAGACCACTCTCCCTACAACCGGTGCTTCAATCCATTCACATTAAGCAAAATGTAGATATCCAATAAATAACTGTTTTAAAACTACTAGATTCTTGAGAGGCAAGTCAAGATTTTTGCATCTTTTTGAATGAAGGTATTGATTGTGGGTTAAAATATGTTTTTATGGGTGAGGCGAGGAACGTTTCAACTACTCGAAACTTATGATTCTATCCAAAGTCGCAGATATAAGGACACGAGACCAGTTGATCGACCTACAAATACAATCTAAAACCACCTGCTAATTAGAATCTGCAAGCACATCATGTGCATATGCACCCATGCATAGGTGTGTTAAACATTTTTTTTTCTTTTGTTTTAGTTTTTATTGTTAAGATAAACAGTATTAAACAGCGAAAAAAAAAAAAAACACAATAATTTATCCTTGGAAAACCCTCCAATTTGAGGGGCAAAACCTAGCTACACTAGAAAAATATCTTTTTTTATTAAAATAATAAATGCTCAAGTACAATACGTTCAATTGAATACCATATTTTTCACACAAAGCAATCATATATATTTTGAATTGACAGACTCTTTGTATCATTAACGAAAATCTCTCTATTTTCTACATGCAAGTCTCTTCATATTTCCAAATGCACATTTCTTTGTATGTTGCATGTCTTTTTCATATAATAAAATGCCATGTCATGCTTGCTCAGTTATAAGAAGGATACAAATGAATATGAAGGAAATGTCATCATAAATATCTTCTCTAGTTGTTGACACAATATACGACATTATCTCAATTTCAAAATATAGCAATATCAAAGGTAAAGATCTCTATTACTGCTATAAATTTCAACAATCCCTCTTAGTAAGAGAGAGATCTTTAGTATGACAAACACACAACTGCAACCTAATAAATGTCAATAACAAATTCTCATCACAATTTTTCTCAATAAAACATCATAACACTATTTGTCATAGCTACTTCTAGAGGGTGAACCATAGAAGCATAAGATTAAAGTCATGAAGTCACACAAATGACTTCCACTATGCCTACTTGCATAGGGTGGATTTACAATACCTAATTGTAGAGGGTGGAACAAGGGCTTTCACCCTAGACTTATCCTGAGAAGAATGTGTTTCCACCATGCCTATTCACAAAGGGTGGATTGAGGGTTTTCACCTCAAACTTCTCTTAGAGAAGAATACATTTCCACCATGCTTATTTGTAGAGGGTGGCTCCACCATACCTACTTGCACAAGGTGGAACAAGGGATTTTGCCTCGAACTTATGTCATAAAAAAGAACTTATGAGCAACATGTATAAAAATGGATGAGATTGTTCTCAACAAAGTCGCCCTCTCAATAGGAGCAACATTGATTGTTTTGATCATCACCATAAGATGGTTGATTCGAATTTGACAAAACATGGAGCTTTAGCAGTTACAGTACCACACAAGTTTACAAAGAATTACACATTCTCCCTCTATCGTGCAAACTCTCTCGAAAGCTAAATAGTCTCCCTTTGATTATCATTTCTTTCTCCTTAATGAAGATATATATTATCAATTTAGTACCATGACTGCAACAATGTCTCTATATAGCTGCACTGATCAATCATTGTTAGACTTTTTCTCTGCGAGGACGAATACCTAATATTTTTCGTGATGTCTCCTACTTTCTTCTTCTTCTTCATTTGTTGTTCTTATTCTTTTGTGGTCACTGTTTGGTGCTCTGTTTGTCTATTATTTTTTTGATGTAAGCTTCTAGTCCCCTAGACCCTCGTTGTGGTCTTTCATTGGACATTAATATTATCTTATCTTATCTTATCTATGTTCATTTCTATTGTCTACATGACACTGCATATAATCTCTCATCATCTCATTGCTTGTTGATCCATTCTACAATCAAGAGAGGTTTATAATAACCAACAAAATAAATCTACCATAAATAACCCTACCATAAAGAGAAATCTAAAAATCAAGGCTAAAAGCATACACTATTCCCAATGATATAACAAAAATTCATTATCAATATTCAAGATATAATCATAGAATATTTGTCTCTTTGTAGTCTATTGTTAACGAGCACGAATATAAATTTAATACAACATGATCCTTTTTTTTTAAATGAACAATAAATGCATACTGACATCCATATGATAATCATAGAACTTGTTGAATAGAATGTATTATTCATTCATGCCTTAACCATAAAACAAATGAGAATTAACAACTAAAACAAGCAACTTCCCAAAACACGAAAATAACCTACAAGTTCAACCATAACCTCTTGTATAATGCCAAATCAACATGCACACAATAGAAAACATATATTATATGGTTCTATTAATCAGAACAATAGACTTATTGGACTCACCAAAATGAACATAGATAATATAATAATCAAAACAAAATATGATATCATCTACAAATAAACAGTGATCAAAATCTCAGAGTAACACTATAAACAATCCAAGTATATTTCTCTAGTACAAAGTCATGATACTGGAAACCAAACTGTATCTCTATGATACAACATAGTATCTCTTTTTATATTAATCAATATATATATTTAATCAATATCAATCAATAGATTTGATGTCTAAAATAAAGCTAATAAATAAATACTTCTAGAATATATACTGCACATACACTACAAGACTATGGCCAAACATAGAAATAAATCAAGAAAAAGAAATTGCTAGTAATAAATAAATATAGCCGTTGACAAAAAATAAAATACCAAGAAGAAGATGATTGAGGGAGAAGAAGACAATGAATGCCATGTAGGAATGAAACAACAAAAAAGCTCAATAAAAAAAATGGTTGTCAAAAGAAGAAATGATGCACATAACTTTGACATAGGAGATATTTGATATGGGAGAGCTTGAAAACACACATGAGTAGAATAATCTGAATAATATGCACAACAGAATCATATCAAAATGATTATATATAAATTTTAAATAAAATCATCCAAAAATGAATAACCAAAACCAAAAGAGAATTGAGTAATTGTTAGTTTTGGTAGCTTTGGATAATTGTTCATCCATATGTGAATAATTAGAAAATAATTGCTCTACTAATTAATGGGTTAGAGTTGGGAAATTTATTTTTTAATTAATTGACTTCTTTTAGAAGCAACTAGAAACCAACTTGGTTAGGGTTGTTAAGTTGTTTTAAATCTCAACCGTCGATTGAGAATCAATCTCAATCATTGGTTTTCCAACAAGAGTAGTATATAAAAGGGTCAAGGGAGAATTTGGAGAATACATGTTTGAGAAGCATTTGCAGTAATGGAAAATAGTCTTGCAATGTTAGCAAGGGTGTAGTGATAACCTTGTGGAATTTCAACGACAAAAATTGGGAGGTTGTCAAAGTTCTGCCAGTGAGAAGCAAGGAATTTTGTATCTCTTGATTTTCTAAAGTTAATATGTTTCCTCGTCTGTAGAACTGGTTTTCCCTTGGGAGTTTTTCCAGGGACGATTTGTCCAAAAATATTGTGTTAATTGTGTTGCTTATTTATTTTCATATTTTATTGGTGAAGTTGTAGTTGTGTTATTTTTTGATATTAGTTGTGAATTTATTTTCAGTAGTTAAATAATCATTTAAGATAGGAGATTAATAATCAGTGACTACAATAGGAGTTTTCACAGTAATATTGCATCAAACCAAACAACAGACTCTGGCAATAAGTTGCCTATTCAACAACGATACATTTTGTACAATGTAAACACAAGAAAAAATAAAAATAAAATTTTAAAAATGATTTTTTTGATATTAATTGTGAATTTATTTTCGGTAGTTAAATAATCATTTAAGATAGGAGATTAATAATCAGTGACTACAATAGGAGTTTTCATAGTAATATTACATCAAACTAAACAATAGACTCTAGCAATAAATTGCCTATTCAACAATGATACATTTTGCACAATGTAAACATGAGAAAAAATAAAATTTAAATTTAAATTTAAAAAATGACATCAATTGTCTAACTAATGCTAGCTATTAATGCTCCAAAAGTACTTAACCCTAGAATGCATGTTGCTTGGAAAAAACTAAAAGGCTTGATGCTACAGAATGACATGTCAATTATAAGCTCGGTAGTCTCAATAGTCACGATGATACTTCAGATACATGAAAATAAATCTACGATAACAAGCAACTACAAAACAAAGGTCCATTGAGTTCCAAACATCACACGATAATGATGTTGACATTCTTTTCTTTGAAATAAAATTGAACGTATTGAACTCTAATAGCAATATTACAATTTGGCTTGTTGTGGAAAATATTTCCTATTTATCAATTGACGAGCTTAAGGGACTTTTTAATTAATGGTTCATGAGGCACAACACTTGGTGAAGGTTTTGTAAATGGAGTTGCAAGCATAATGCATTTAACCATGGAGGAAACTCTGGAGCTGGAGAAAAATTGTGATGGGTGACCTCTCAGGAAGTCCTGGTGCTTCACCTCTATGAGCATCACCTAGATCCAATGAGTGTTAAATGTTCAATTTCTTCCCACGAGAGATTGGTTCATGTGAACCACTACTCATGAAACACATATCAATGAGTTTGATTCAAAAACTACACAGTTGAATCCTAATAACAATATCACAATTTGACTTGTTGTGGAAAAACATCTCCTACTTAGCAAGTGACGAGCTAAAGGAGCTTTCTAATGAATGGTTCATAAGGCACAATACTTGGTAAAGGTTTTGCAAATGGGTTTGGAAGCAAAGTGGGTTTAACCATGAAGGAGACTATGTAGTCAAGTGTGCTTGACCTAGAGTAGTATTGGGATGAGTGACCTCTAGGGAAGTCTTGTTGCTTCACCTACATCCAAAAAGTATTCAATGTTCCATTTATTTTCAAGAGAGATGTGTTCGTGTAAACCACTACTCATGAAACATGTGTCAAATGAGTTTGACTCAAAAACTACACAGCTGGATTCTAATAGCTATATCACACTATGCAAAATTTGATCCCATGTTGAACTGTAGATCTTAGAATAAGTTACAACAATGAAATGTGAGGCTCATAAATTGTGTACATGTAAGTTTGGTTGGGTGTGGCATATGAGATAACATTAGTGTTTTAGTGGGAAGGATCATGGATCTCACTCCCACAATGATGCAATGTGCAGTAGTCAACTGATATTTGATTACAAAATCATTTTCACATGTTCTGATTGAATCTTTCAATTCCATAAAGAGTGGTGGATACCTTCATTGCCTAAGAATGATGATCTATTCAAAATTGTGGGTTTGTTATCTTTGACAAAGTTATCCTTACAAGTACTTTGATGCCATTAATTTCCAATTGTTTAATTTACATGTGAAAAAACACTATAAGTTGATAAGAGAAAAAATATCAAATGACTTATTTGAAACTACACATGTTATTTCTTCACCGTGTATATGAATACGATATTTATTATTTATGGTTTATTTATATTGTCACTTTGTCAATTGCAAAGATCACACAAAATAAAGTAGGTAGCTTTTAAGTTGGATAATTTATTAAATATTTATATAAAACTAACAAATATACCCTATCCCCAAGCTATTACATAATAATAATATTTCTACCGCTAAGAGCTCCCCTATAGTTACCTTTTCAGAGATTCTTTCTAGTGTAGAACATACATCTATAATAGGTTGTGTAAAAGAATGACTATGGCCTAATTAGAGACACTGAACATTATCTTAAAACTAATTTCTCTTGTTGGTCTTCAAATCAAGGGCCCTATAGACCTTTAATATTATCCATAAGCGTTACAACTGGCAAAAGAAGTGGCAAGACTTTTATATTACTTTAATTTAAAGCATAAACATATTTTGGTTGGGCTTGAAGACAGTGCATAAAAATGAACACTGGTCTATTAAGATGCACTCTTAATAAATTGTTAGCATATTTATTTACACAATTTATTAAGCCGAGAGGCTTTCTACATTGGCAGCAATCTTCAATGTAAACATTTTTCATTTTGGAAAAAAATTGACATTCATTAAGCCAAGAGGCTTTCTACATTCATTTACATGTCTATTAGAAAAACAAAATAAAGATAGACTAAATATAATTATAATTAAAATCATGAAAATTACAGAGAGGAAATGGAAGTAAAAATGAGGCAAATTAAGAATCTCGTTAAGCCAAGAGGCTTTCTACAGTGGCAACAATCTTCAATGTAAACATTTTTCATTTTGGAAAAAAATTGACATTCATTAAGCCGAGAGGCTTTCTACAATGGCAACAATCTTCAATGTAAACATTTTTCATTTTGGAAAAAAATTGACATTCATTTACATGTCTATTAGAAAAACAAAATAGAGATAGACTAAATATAATTGTAATTAAAATCATGAAAATTACAGAGAGGAAATGGAAGTAAAAATGAGGCAAATCAAGAATCTCGAATCATTTTCTCACTCCTCTTAGACTCACATAAATATGCAATCATTAAAATTATGAGATTATGAAAATAGGTGTCTCGAAAAGGATATCTCTCGGCTTATTCTATATATATATATATATATATATTAGTAAAATTACATTGGAAATCACAAACATCTTAATTCTTGAATATTTTATTATCTACATAGAGTTTACTCTAAAGGAGAACTAAATTAATTCAAATTGGAAGTTGAATTGTGTAGAATTTACCTAAAGGGAAGTGCATTAATTCAAATAATAATGTTGATTTATACATAACAATAAATTGGACATGCAATAATAAATTCTAAAGTCATTTCCTCTTTTGTTAATATTACCTACCAATTTTTTTTTCTCATTTGAAAATGCACTTATACATTTTATTTAAGAATGGTGGTTCATAATGATATGTTATCAAGGAAATCTAATAGTTTTCCATATATTTGAGAATGGTGGTTCATAATGATTTGTTATCAAGGAAATCTAATAGTTTTCCTTATATTTGAGGGGAATTAACTGGCAGTTTATTAATTTACAACAATCTTCTAAATTATTGTGTAGTTTATGGCATTTATCCTAAGGATCATACTAGAAGATTAAAAGATAATCCAAAATTGGAATAAACTCTCTAAGTATTTTGAACTTATTTTTTAAACCAAGGTTCAATACATGTGGCTTGACCAAAGCTTATCAACCCAAAAGATTGTCTTTGATTTCACAAATAAAATAAATTATAAAAATATGAAAAAAGAAAAATAATACATAGGAACATAAAGAATGCATTTAAACAAAATATTTCATGGTTTGATGATTTTTATTTTGGCAAACTTTTGTAAATTGTTTATTTGTTATTATTTATAGTTAATATTAAATAACATTTTAATTTAATATAAAATACTAATATTTTTCATATTCAAATATTATTGTTTTTCTTGATATTTATTTCATTTTAGTGTTTAATAGAGTTTCTATAGATTAGGTTACAAATATATTTTTCTTATTATATTTATAAATACATTTTTACTCTATGTATGATAAGATGTAATTTCTCTTAATATAAAATATGTATAACTATCTTTGAATATTCATTCTATTTTTTAAATCTATTTTGTATGTGTTATCATTTATATCTTGGTGATGGGTCATAGAATATGAATGAAAATGTTGCTGAAAATTTGACACAATTAGAAGTATCTTTGTATTTTAAAGTATAGCCATAAATCTTTTCTCAAACTCATTCAACATATATTTGGTTTATGCTTTTAAAAAAGGTTGTATGTAAATGCTTTGGATATTTTTCTTCAAATTTATTACATACAAAATAACATTCAATACAATCATCTCCACTTTTCTTATCAAAACATAAACTTTTATTTCTCCCTTTTTTAACTTTATCACATATTTCTCCTTGTATGCTTCTTAAAAAATATTTTCAATACAATCATCTCCACTTTTCTTATCAAAACATAAACTTTTATTTCTCCCTTTTTTTAACTTTATCACATATTTCTCCTTGTATGCTTCTTAAAAAATATTTTCAATCTTAGTCAATTAAAATTGATTATTTTTTAAATAATATTGAATTCTAATATTTCATAAAGTAAAAAATAAAATATTTAACTTTATAGATTTTAAAAATTATTTTTCTTCGTTCTTATTGGTCAAAACAATTTAACATATGAACAATTTTAATGAACATGCAAAGATTAAGACTCAAATCATGAAAGACAATTGTTTAAATTATATTATATTTTAGCAATGTAAGCTTTGAAACACATTTGTTTTTGTGTCTTTTTTTCTTAAAATATAATATTAGAATGCTCTTGCGTATGTGGTAATAATTTGTTTCTAGTTTGTTTTTTTTATATCACTTTTGTCTTTCCTTTTAAAGTTTTTTTAAAAAAATTTGTTTCTTCATAAATTATAGGCAAGGGATTGTATTAGCTATTTATTAGCATCAATATATATTTTTTGGATTTGAAGTTAAGGGGAGTTAGAAAAATAGGAGGGTGACCATCCCAGGAGTCCTAACATCAAACCAAAATTTGACACATCATGATTGTCAACACCTAGGAGTTAGTGGTAGGTTATAATTTTGGCCCAATCCTAATCCTAATTGTCACACCACCTCCAGTACAAATGAGCTAACAAGACCTTGTAAACCAGAGTAATAGATAAAAAACTAAAACCCTTAACATGTTTTAGTTTATAGTCAAAATCTCATTTTACTAAACTCCACTTAGAAGAAAGAAGATTATTGGACCAAAGAAATTGACAAGAAAGACCATCAAATTCTCTCACAAAGTTGGAGGAGGAACCCCCAAAAAACACCTATATATGGGAAAAACACGCACTATGATCTTTAGGAGAATCACTTCCCAAAACAAGATAACCACTCATAAGTCCATTTACTAACCTTATCTAAAATTTGTTCAAAATTCCTTGCCAAAAAAAATATTTGTTAAGGTCTTGTTGTGGTTTCACAATGCACGCTTCATTTTTGTATAGAAAATGGGGACCCCCTAGTTAGAATTTCCATACCAGGCTCTTAGTCCATAGCACTGGTCATTTTGGACCCTCCAAGGGGTTTGGGACAAACCCCAGTGCCTAACTGGGGAGGTTTGGGCAATCAAAAACTAGAGAAAATGAGTTTTTTGTACTCTAAGTTTTCTTTAAGTGCGCATACGTGCATGTGCACATATGCACACTGCATCCCACTTTGAGGATGCAGACCTACACATGTGTGCAACCCCAGAGGGTGCGCACCTGCAAAGGTGCACCCCAACAGGGGTACACACTGGGTTTGGGGTCCATATAAGACCTTGACCCCCTTACCACTTCTCATTTGCATTTTTAATCTCCCCATGAGTGCACCTCCACATCTTTCCCTCGTGCACAGATCTACCTCTCCTCTCCTCTCCCCTCCACAGGAAAACAAGACAAGGTCACACATCTTCATGAAGGTGCACACATGCGCACCTCCACATAAGTATAAAACCTTGAAACAATTAAAAAGAAAACAAACCTTCAAGGCTCCATGAAGGTGTGCACATGTATACACCTCTGTACCCATATAAGAAAAGAAAGACAAAGACCTTTCCCCCTTTGATGAACTACACATGTGCGTGCATGCACACCTCACCAAGGTGCACACAAGCATAACTATGAAATTATCCTTTTTTAAGGATAATTCAATGCACTAGCATACCTGCAAGGGTGCATTGAAGTACATAATAGGGCATTTTAAGAGGGGGATAACTATTTTTGTTGTGCTTTGACTAGTTTTGACCTATTTGGGAGTCTGTTTTAGGTCAAGTTTTTACCTTCAAACTAATATTTCCCTCTCTTGTGTAGATAAAATGGCACCCTCATCCTCTTCCATGGAAGAGAAAATGGCTCAAAAATTGGTCGCATTCAAGTATCGAGGGGCACCAAAAAAGTCAAGCTTTGAAGATGGACATGCGAAGATTAAAGACATAGAACTTGGACACATGGACTAGAACACATTTCTCACAATCTACAATAAGCCCAAGGAGAGGTCTACTATGGTATCAACACTCATTCAATAAGGCCTTGTGAATGCAGCATCTCACCCAACATCAATTAAATCCTCTAAACTGATAATGACCCTTGTAGATCACTATGTGACCAAAGAGAAGGTTGTAAAGAGTGTCATAGGAGATCTAGTACTAGACTTCCAACCATAGAACATAGAAAATGTATTTCACTTCACAAGGGTGGATCAATACTTGCAAATCTCGTATGATGGATCAGAGATATGATACATGGATAATGAGAAAGAGGTAAAGGAAATAGTGTAATCCTCCTTCTTGATTGACAAAACACCAATGGGTCGTAGAGTGGGAAAATTTGATATGACAAGGGGATACATGAAGAATGATATCGGATATACAATTGTCCTATTGAATAGAGTCATGGGTCTCCTAGTAGTAGATCACCTTCAAACTTGGATGGTCCACTTCATTGAAACCATCAAAACAACAAAGATTCCAATTGATTGGGCTACCATCCTAAGTGACAACTTGGATGAGAAATTAGTAGCCATCAAAGCCAACTCACACTTCTATATGACATCATACATGGTTTATTTACTAGCGGTTAGAACCACATATTACCCAAACCTTTATAGAAAGGGAAGCATGTAGGATGAAAATGCTTGGCCTTATGTGGCCTATCCACAATTGGTAAAGAAGAAGATCCAACTAAAAAGTGTGGAATATAGAGTGGTGAATGATGGGTCTATCTTTGCAATCATCAGGTTCATTGAAGGTGATTATGCCAAGAGAATGTTAGTAGAAGTAGCAACCAAAATCACAGAGATCAACATCGACTACATTCAATTCAAGACCTTCACCTATCTTTGGGTAGTTGGTACTCTATTGTGCCCGAATAAGATCCCAAGATACCCATCAAACAAGCTCATACTCCTAGAGATTGCACGACAACTCACTTCTACATATGACAGAGTGAGAGAACAACACAAGAAGACATGGTTCTGGCCCATCATAATTGCTGCCTTCGAGGTGAAGTAGAAGCAAGATACAACACCTTTGACTTTGAGTGGGATCAATATCCCTTAGAAGAATACAACTCCCCTCGCCCATCTTTTGATAACATTGGGATGATACAATACCTAGCAGGGAAAGAGTTCATTCATGAAGAAACATTAGAGGATAATTGGATGAACACTATAGATGACTAGATGTTTGTATAAGGGACTATTGTAGGATAACTCTATACTTAGTAGAAAATGTGCTAAAAATGAAGATCACTCTTAAGGTCATGGAAAGGGATACCCCATAAGTTATGGATCCTTTATACTATAGGGATAAAATCTATGATTAATCGATAATGAATGATGAGAGAGGGCGGGATGAGAATGATGACATAGCTCATTAGGCTAGGTATATAGTAGAATTAACAAGGGAATGGATCTAAAAGCTATTTTAGATGGATCTAGTTCCTCAAGCCATGCCATAGTGATAACTAGCAAAGGTAAAGGTGCAAAGGTCACCGTACCAACCTTCCCTACACAATCCCTAGTAAGGTTAGAAATGATACATCAACATGAGTAGGAGGTTGAGTACTTTGAACAAAGAAGAGGAAAAGGCTACGTCCTAGGGAAAAGAAATAGGCCGCTCAAGTTTAAGCACCTCCACAATAGGTACAACCTGAACAGGTACAACATGAGTCAATACAAGAGCCACAAGAGTAGGCACAACCAGAGGAGGAACAACAAGAAGAGTAGAGGGTTCTACTAGTGAAAACTACAAAGGAAGAAGCCTCTCCCTCTTTTCCAAAAAAAGGCAAGAATTGAAATAACTGTGGTGGGAACATGAAGGAGGAGACTAAAGAAGAAAAATAATCCATCCCCATAAGTTCTTGAGGCCATCCTAGAAGCTAAGGATGAGGAAGAAGGGGAAAAAATGGAATCTGTTTGCTTAAGCCAAAGGACCTACTTGACCAAAGTCGCAAAGGAAGAGAGGAGAAGAATCTCTACAATGACACCTCCATCTTCTCGAAGAGAGCCTATCCAAGTGTCAACCTTAGAAGATGAACAACAAAAATGGATAGCAGAGATGGAGAGTGAAGGAACTAATGTGTTTGACCTCTCTAATATTGATTTTATGCTAGTACGCACTAAGATGGTGGAAGAGAAAATCAGAGATACCCCCATGAGTGAACTCTTAGGAGAGGACTAGAATCAATTTATGCCTCTACCTCAAGGACATTGGGCATTCCACCACCACCATCTCATGGCTTGGCAGTTTTGGATAAAGGGTTAGTGACTCCACTTCCTCTAGTTACCCAAGTAGAAGAAGAAGAACAAGTAGTAGCCAAGGAAGGGGATTTCCAATGGCTCTATGTCAATGAATTATCTGAGGAAGGATAGATACTAGAAGAAACTTGATAAACTCCTCAGGATACAGAAGTTGGAACCTTAGCGCAACAAGACACAGAGACTCCAAGTGAAGATCTTTCTCAACATGAGAAGACTCTAGAATGGACTGATAAGGGAAAGAAGCTTGTTGTAGGACCAACCTCTTCAACCAAGTAGGGGTCGAAGCACAAACTTGTGTCACCCTTTGTGATATCCATTGGGGTTTCGACCAAAACATCTTTGGCCATATATACATGGTGCTTTCCCGCATTGACGTGGCAAAGGAGGGTTTTGGCCAAAACCCTTTCAACCAAAAGGGTTTCGGCCGGAACCCCCCTAGGTTTATAAATACTGAAAAATCACTATCGGTGATCATTTCATTGTTGCGGTTATCAAGCGGTTAGGGTGTTTTGACCATAACAGGTAGGTGCATTTTTTATTTTTTATTTTTTGGTTTTATTTTTTATGTTTTGTAGTTATTACATGATAGTGTTAATTAAATGAATTGTTTTTAAGTGTTTTAATAACTAAATTAATTATATTTTAAGTATTTTTTTAGTAGTTGATTATTTAGACTAGTTAATTTTCTTTATATAGTTAGATGTTGACATGTTAAAGATAGAAAATGGTATAGTATTTTTTAATTAAATATGTACATTTAATCATAAATATAGATTTTACATGATCTCAAGCATAGAAAATTCAAGTTGAGACTTAGATAACTAAAGTAATTACATTTGATAAAACATTACCATAGTACAAACCTATATAATAACATTTTAGTTACATTTTAGAAAACATTAACATAGTAAACATTAACAACAAACCTATTAGTTACATTAACATAGTAAACCTATATGTACTAAATAACATTACATTTTACAAACCTATTAGTTACATTTTAGAAAACATTAACATAGTAAACCTATATGTACTAAATAACACTACATTTTACAAACCTATTAGTCACATTTTAGAAAACATTAACATAGTAAACCTATATGTACTAAATAACACTACATTAGTTACATTTTAGAAAACATTAACATAGTAAACCTAGATGTACTAAATAACATACATGCATATTTTTTATTCACTTACATGAGCTAGATGTGCATATTTGAGCTAGATGTTCACATACATGAGCTAGATGTACTAAATAACATGTGCATATTTTTAGTTACATTCAACTTTGTACATATTTATATACATACATGTTTTAAATTAAATTTAACTTTCAGTTTTATATGTACTTATGTGTGTATATCTTTAACTCTGCATTTATAGATAGAGATCTTTGCATATATCATTATGGCATCTGGTACTGGTGGAGCACCTACGTCCTCAAGGGAGACTAGTGTTCAAGGAGGGGGTCCTAGTGCCGAGTTAGGCACAATACGCAGACCATCATCTGCTAAGGAGAGACAATGTTTATTTGCAAATACTATTGCTAGATTATCTCGTGCTCTCAACTATCTTGATTCTACATTGTTGGATTCTACCACTCTCCCTAATAGGGAGAAGATTGTTTCTATTAGAGATGAGTTGTGCCAGATGTTCGAGATGATCTCTGTGTACAACCTATTTGATGATATGGGTATGTACAGGATCATGGTCAACCAAACTATGCTTTTAAGTGGCAATAAAAAATTAGAAAATCAGGGTTATGTCAACTTGACGTGCAATTTCTACTTGTTATTAACTTTATATCAAAAATTTGATAGAAAAGAATCTCTAGAAAATTGAATCTAGTTTCTAAATTACTAGGACTTATCTCAAAAAAAAAAAATTGATTGGTCAAAATTTTGAATTTTAATGCAATATTACAAAAATTTCAGAACAAAAATAAGAAGTAGACATATGTCTAACCACCTTAATCAAAATCAAATGATAATATTTTCTAATAGTATTCTAGATATAAGTAGTAGACTCATACCTATATGTGACACATATTTTTAGGCATTTTTATTCCAAATAAATAATAATTAATTAATTTTTGACTTTAGTATTTTTGGAATAAAAAACTCTCGTATCTGACCACCTTAACTAATTCAAAACTTTGCAAAATTCAAATTTTCATTTTTTTCCTGTTATAGTAGAAGAAGCATAAAATGTGATGCATCTTTTGGATTTAAAAAATGTTATATTATTTGAAAGTTATAGTTGTTTTTCAAGTAGCATGTTAGTCAGCACTTTGTAACTCCATTAGAAAATAAGTAATCATTACTTACTAAACTCATAATTTGACAAACCTTACATTTATGGAAAGATAAGAACATTCTTAAGATACCCTTTTCATTTCATCAAATTTTGGTGAAAAAAAAAGTCGTCAGTTATATGTTTGAAGTAAAAATCACATAAAAATAGGCCAAAAGCACATTTTTTAGATTTTTCAAAGTTTATCATATAGGTTTGGTATCAAAAGATATAGTAGACATTATAAATATATTAATTGTTTTCATTTAGTATCTGGGGGGTTGGGAAAAAATTTGGAATAGATTTTGAAATGGTTTGAGATATTTCAGAACTATAGATTTTTTAGATCGCCACTTTTTGGCACACCATGATCCTGCACATACCCATATTAGTATTGAGATATTTTACTCTTCCCTTTCTCACAATGTTATTGGCACTATGAAGTATTCACAAATTGATGGTGAGGTCACCATCGCTATGGTGAAGACCATGTTTCCCTCTTATACAAATAAGCCTAGGGTTAGAGGTTATTCAACAACAAAGTGTATAGATCAGCTCGTTGCTCCATTTATATATCCTTGGTGGTTAGCTGCACATCATAGGGGGCCACAAAAGGATGAGTTTCCTCTTTATTTTTGCAAACAATTGTTTGCAGAATTTCATTTGTATCATGATGTCGATTATACAAATTTTCTAGGTCATGTTGGACAGGGTCAAGGCCGATTGTCAAAGAGATTTAGACCTGCGGACACCCCTGCGCCCGTTAATAAATGGGCAATTGTGGGTCCAAACCTTTTGGTCATGTCGAGAGGTCCACAAATAATTGCTGCAGGTTTGATTGTTCCTGATGATACAGTCAGGAGTCAAATATTTTCTAGCATTGCCACAATTGCCACACACTTCCAGGAGATATCTTCAGATAGATGTGGCAAATATATGTTACGATCTCATAGTCCCATTTCGATAGGTGCATCCTCTAGCATAGGAGCTGATGATCAGTATGAGATAGTAGATATACCATCACCACTAGAGGTTTTAGCTATATCAAATGTGGATGCATTGCACCATATGGCATCTTATTTAGCATCTAATCTTCTTAGATCATATCAGGCATTGTCGACAATCATGGGGATTCCTCTTCATGACATTGGTGGAGACATCAGTCATATTTTGTCACGCACAACAAGATCACAACCCTCACAGAGATAGGAGGATATCATTGCACATTCTACAACACCTACTCCTATAGAGGGCCATACAACACCTATCCCCACAGCTACTCAGGATCCTGTAGCACCTACTCTTGCTCCTGCACAACCTAACCTTAGAGCACCTGCATTTTGTTATTCAAATATTACTCTATCACTACATGAGTTAGATATCAATCAGATTGGTAGAGCATTACATGATTCTATAGTAAATATTGTAAATTTATATATGTTTATATTTATTTGTTTATGTTTATATTTATTTGTTACTATAATTTACACATGTATACAGTTTGTTTAGTGTACTCAAGATCTTTTATATGTATGTGTTTAGGTCTATACATACATATTCTTGAGTGATTTAATTTAACTTGTGTATGTGTACATGTGTGTTCTATAGGGTCTTAGTGATAGTCTATTGTGTTTTGGAGATCTTCAGACCCCTACAGATCCTACACAACATGAGTCACAGGTATGCTATGTATTTTTTTATTATATATTTGATAGATATATATTGTACATATGATATAATACATGCATGTATACATATGTATAATTTTATAATTTTACAAATTTCTTTCATTTGACACAGGGTCTAGATCTAGATCGTAGAGCCTTTTGGGGTTAAAGATCAGGAGGGCGATGTGGTTGATCTTAGTTTACACATGTGTCTATTTCATTGATGTTGGGATATATATATATATATATATATATATATATATATATATATATATATATATATATATATATATACATGTCATTTCAAATACTTTGATATCCAAAGATGTATGTTATTTTAGATACATGTGTTATTTCAGATACTTTTATATGGATATGTATGTTATTTTAGATACATGTCTAAGTTTAGATACTTTTATATGAATGTACATTTTATTTTGGATACATTTGATACATGTGGTATTTTAGAGATATTTGATGTGGTATTTTGGAGACATTTAATATGGTATTTTGGATACACTTTACATGAGTATGTATACATTATTCCATAGATGTGTTATTTTACATAGATGTACATATTATGTTTGAATGTCTTATGTTCATATTGAATGTATGTATGTTTTGAATATTTAATCAATAAATTTAATACATATTTAAGAACATAAAGAGTACTAGTTAATGCCTTATGTACATGTTAAATTGATCTTTTAATGTCTTAATCTTTTATGTTTATGTATGTGTTATTCATGTTTCTGTATATGTTATTCATCTTAATACCTTATTCATGTTTTCAATATTCATGTCTTAAGGGGAGATCATAAATTATACATAAGAATGTAGATTAAAATGTATTTTTATTTTATTAAATGCATTTAAGAACATAAATATTACTAGTAAAGAATACATGATGTGAACTACATTTAAGAATACATATAAGAATACAAAGAATACATACGAACATAAAGAATGTAATACACATTTTCAATATTCATATTTTTATTAATGTTTATGTACATGTTATTAATCTTTTAATGTCTTAATATTTTATGTTTATGTATGTGTTATTCATGTTTCTGTACATGTTATTCATCTTAATGCCTTATTCATATTTCAATATTCATGTATATTTTATTTCATAGATGTATGCAAATATGTTCATGTTAAATGTAGACATGTATGTTTTCAATATTCATGTTTGTGTATATGTTATTGTTTTCAATGCCTTAATCTAAGTATAATTAACTATATTTAATGACATGTCTTAAAGGGGAGATCCTAAATTATACATATGTAAGAATGTAGATTAATGCATAGGTAAGAATATAGCATATACATGTACATAAGAACATATAAAGAGTATGATCTAAAGAATGCATGTTACAACATTTCATTGATAAAAGTTAATACATATAAGAACATAAAGATTATATTTACATAAATACATAACAACATTAACAATCATAAGAAAACATAAACAATGTATATAAATACATACCAATACTAAAGGGGTTGTCTTAAGGAGAGGTCCTAAAAGGTGGTACTAAGGGGATGTCCTAATAGGTGGTATTAAGGGGAGGTTAGGTAATAGGTAGTCCTAAGGGGAGGTCCTAAGAGGTTGTCTTAAGGGGAGGTCCTAAGAGATTGTCTTAAATGAGATATCCATGTCTAATTTAAATAAAAATAACAAAACATGTCTAATTTCACATATCCAAGATAAACGATCCAATGTATACAAATTTTTTTTTTTAAATATCCTATCAACATTAAATGTGAAAGTATAAGAGCTATATAGACATAGCTGAACTAGAGCTCCACAATAAGTACATAGGTAAACTAGAGCTCCACAGACATTGTATTGTTAGGATCCTCTCTAGTTTTTATTATCTCTAGAAGTTTTTCATGTTCTTCAATAGACAGTTTCCACTTTTGATTTCCACAACATCCTCTTCTTTGTATTGCTTCAAATTGTAACTTGGTTGCTATAACATGGTTACTATAATGTAAAACTTTTCCTCCAGGCTTGTATTCAATAAATTCAATACCACTATCAGTTACCCTTATTTGTTGATAATATGTTCCTTCAATAACAACTAATCCAATTGGATATGACTATTCATCAGCATCTATAGTTCCTTCTAGAAAGTGTGCATCTTAAAAGATAATAGTCCACATTTTCCATATTATTTAGTAAGGCTTGAACTACAAAAATATCTCCTGCATGTATATAAAATAGATAAATATAAATTAATTTTAAAATGAATATACATGTATATTAATTTATATATATCTATATGCACACAAACCTACCATAACTAAATTAGAAATGCGCTCATAATCAACTGAATATACATGATCATGAATGTCAATGTCAATGTTAGCATCTTCAAAAGGAGGCTTTCCAACTATCTCATTCAAATCCCAATGTGAAACATATCCATTCACAATATTTTCACATGCACTCACTGGATTGTCCTTAATGCAGTCATCACAAAAATAGGTTTTCTCCCTTACTTTAATTACTAGAGGTTTATGGTTTCCTACAGTCATCACTTGATGTAAACTTCTAATACCAGGAATCGTTTGACAATTGTAAGGATTAGATTGATCTAGATCTGTTACAAATACAAAAAGTAATTGTCATATTTCAAAATAAATATTTAATAGAAAACTCAAGAATTTGAAAAATACATTAAAAATAGATATAACTTAGTTCACCTTTAACTTCTCAAAAGTAATGCTTATTGTATTCAGTATCTCGAGTAGCAAAATAAACTTTTCACCATTCAACAATTTGGTTTGCACTCTCTATCCTATTCCTTGTATATACATACAACATGCATATATATAATTTAAAATATATGCTACTAGTATTAAACATGCACATTATATGCATATTTACCTGCAAGTTCATGTTGCCAAAGCATACTCTTTATACATGCTCCTGCTCCATCATGCTCTCCTTTTTTGTCTCCATTTTCAAAGAAATTCCATAAAAACCCAACATTGGTTCCAACATGTTGCATTGCTAACCAATTAAATGCTTTTGCAAATTTGAATTGTCTTGTAAACATGAAACATGATAAGTATCTACAATTATCTGCGCACATGTATCAAATTGAAATAGGCATGTACAAATTATAAATATAAGTTAAAATAAAGTTAAATAAATGTGTAAGTTCATGTATACTAATCTACACATCCATCAGACCAAATCCAATGCTCTAAAACATTTATTTCATGATTTCTAAGATCTTCGGAGAACATTGCAAAACAATGAGCCACATAACTCTTATCATGAACTCTATCATCATTAATATAGAAATGAACCTCTTTGATGATGATGTGTTCATTTTCATCCAACCCTTCTATCTCATCCACCTCAAATTGTGCATGTCTGTAGGTTACTTGCACAAATATTGCAACTTGTTTAGAATGATAATATTGCCCTTGAAGCTTTGTTTGAGGTGCAAATGTATAATTCTTAGAAAAATCTACAACTAAAAGTATACAACTAGGTGGAAAACAATTTTTGGAATCACAAAACTATTTAGCTTGCCATCATGCACCATGACAATGTTGGATATGTGGATATATCAATGGACAAAACTTGGTCATAAACTCATCATAACGCAATCAACTCTCCTTCAATACATTTTTTTTAAATTCATCTCCTGTCTTATTTTGGTATGCCTCATATTCCTATCTCATCCATGAAACTGGTGTTGATTCATTAGTATTCTCAATTTGCATTTCAAAAAATTTGCGTAAATCTCCACAATCTTCACACTGATTTTTGATGCATTTCACTTTGAACTCATTTAAAAATCTTCTAATTATCACATAATATGGACTTCATAAATTGTGTTGTACTGCTAGGGATGACCGAATTAGGATCAAGTACTGCCATAACTTTTTTATATGATTGCAAGTGTAGACCAAATTCAACATGATTTTGACAACAACAAGTTTAATGCATCTTATTTATGTGTACAAAGGAAGGACGCAAATTCTCAAACATTCTCTGACATATTTTGACATTTGAAAATTCTTGCTTGAATGTTTGAAATAATTCACTTTGAGTTATATCCATGAAATGTTTTGGATGTTCAATTTTGGCCCCTATCTCTTGATCTTTAATTTGTATAGTATCACGTCTGTTGGAAGAAACACGAGAATGTGGGGTCCAAAATTCAATAACTTGTCTTTTCACATCTTTAGAAATTTTGTCTTTTTGAGAAACTCTACAAATATTCACCCAGTTATTCCCAATGTTATCATCTAGCATATTTCTCCTCTTGATGTATCTCTAAATAGTTCTTCTATATATATGTAGTACATCAAAAATTGTACATACCTATTTTCTATGTGTCAATTTTCTACTAGATATAGTAGTCATCAATGCTCTACGTGCATTACTCAAATCACCTCCTCGAGTTGTGTTGTCAGTTTTGTTATAAGCATTTTGCAAGTTTTCAACTATTGTTTTATTAATATTATGCACATTGCTTTTCCTGTTATCAACACCCAACAACTCCAAAAAAAGTCTCATGTATTTTCTCCTAAATAACTTGACAAATAATTGTGCCTATCCAAATATACTTTTATCTTTGAAATATTCATCCCACATGTTCTGACAATGCTTTCTAATAGTGTTATCATTTATCATATCTTTAGATGGAATTTGGTTTAAAATTAGTTCCTCATCCAAATCCATCAAAATTGTTATGCCTTCTAATTTGTTTCTATTAGTAGAACTGCCAATTTCTTCCTCTTCATTACTTTCATTCTCTTCATGAATCTCATCCTATTTAGGAATTTTAGTAGGTTGGTTTTGGTTATGTTTTGTATGACCTTTCATTTCGTCATCTCTTTTTCTATCATATTTCCTTGATCTTTTCCTTTTACTGCCCATTGAATACTTTAATCTATAGAAACAAAAAAATTAATTTATATTTTGAACACTAAATACCAACTAATGCTTCAATTTAGAATACATAAAAATGAAAATAAGTAGATAGGAAAAAGAACCTTAAAAATATTTGATTCTTTGCAATTTTAATTAAATCCGTAAAATAGTTGCTAAAAATGGCTTCAAAAATCGTTGTCTTTTGAAAATGCTCTTCTATTTTTTGTTGTTTTCTATATTTCTTTTTTTTTTTAAAAGAAACAAACACAAATCTTATTTTATACATGAAACAAACAAACTAACTACTTGTGATTTGATGGGCTGATAGGGGTTTTAGCCATAACTATCTAGGTGGCATCCTAGGTGGTAGCCACACAAGCAAAAATAAGAACTTCTGCAAACATCTCACTTTGAAAGCCAATTTGACCTAATAAATTGAAGTTTTTTTTTAAAACTAAAAATATACTTTTATAGGTCTTGTAGTCAAGATTATGATCATATAATTTTTTTTTTTATTTTGATTATGGATAATATGTTATAATTTGAAAATATTGCAAGTAGATATTTTAAGATTTAGGAAGATGTCTATTCAAATAGAGGAAAAAAATAGTAAATCGTGTTCAAAATTTATTATTTTTTAATGTTGCACTAGAGGAGAGAGTCCTCTTCAAGAAGATGTAATTTTTTTTAAAAAAAATGTAGATTTGATGGAAAAAGTTTGATGGGAGAAAAAAAAATACCAATTTCTAATGAATTTGACTTTGACCAGTTATAACTTGAAAAATATTAGCTGAATTTCAATTTTTCTTTTTTGGTGCACGAGGTATACATGTCAACTTTAACATATTCCATAATTAGACCAAAATATTAACATTTGCATATATTTGTTTGACGGGAAAAAAACTCTATATTTTCAGCATTTTTAAAAAATTAAAAAATAGACTTTAAAAATTCAAAAATAAATTACAGACATAAACTTCATCCAATTTTACACATTTCATTAGTTTACATCATCTTCAAATTCTAAACACAAATGCCACTTTTATGTTTTTAAAGTTGAAGAGTTTAAATTCTAATACCACTTTTCCTTTATAAAAGGTGACACAGGTTTGTGCTTTTACCTGTACATGTCACCCATGGGCACCACACTGGTATGGTTGAAGAGGGAGGTTATGTTTTGCCAAAAAAAATAGCTTGACCTGATAGCTAAGGAGGGAATGAAGGAATTAGTAAAATAAATCAAGAGGCCTGAGCCACCTAAGGGTGATATAGGAAAACTTGCCCTCATAATAAAGAACCAAAATTAGGACCTACTTGCACATATTGCCATTCCTCCTCATGCTAAAACCAAAAAACTGACTTTGAAAGATTTCCAAATCAAGGAGGTCATTTTGGGAAGACCCACGGTGGATACAGCCAAAGTGATGATCACTGCATGCATGAGAAGTTGTTCTGGCATATGAACTAGGATGAGTCAGAGTTGATAATGTTGTAGAAGAAAAACAAGCTACTAAGAGACTATTTGAATGAAGTTGTTAGCCCCATTGACCCAAAGAATCCAAAGATCTCTTTGTAGCAGTATTAGGAAGAAAAGGAATAGGAATGTAGTTGGATCCATTTTTGGAAGCATGTTTGTAATGGGGTGAAAGTTTTGAAGAGACAAGAGTGCAGATAATACAAGGAAATTTGAACCTATTGTACACATCCAATCAAGTTCTAACAAGCTGGTTTCCATAATGAACCAAAATTTTGGGCTGACGGATGAAGTACATGGGCCAAGGACTTGCATGCGTTAAGATCTATAAAAGGTCAAAGGTATCGTATGTTGATTGAAGTATATATTGTGGAAGAGCTAGATAAGCTCGATGATTGGATTGAGAAAATATTAGTAGGGAATAAAGTAATGGAGGGATTGCATAAAGAAATCCAACGGATTAAGGATAAAACTTGAGAAATTTTTGGAAATGGAGAGGTACTACAATGCCGCTTTCCTTGAGATTTTTGAAGATAAGTCCAAAACCAAGCTTTTTGTGGTGTAATTAGTTGTCCAAAAATTTAGAGAAACATTTAAAGATGCTTCATTAGATGATGACATAAGACAATCATTCAAGACCGAAGAGCTATTGTTGGAGTTGGACACCAAGCTTGAGGATTTCACTAGTACTTAGATAGAAGTTAGTAATTATCGATAGCTAGTAAAGGATAAGTATGGAGCTCTAGATTTACTAGAAGCTACCCAAGTGACTAAGATAATAGTGAACTTTAAGAATAAACATCCAGACATTGTTTTGGTGTGAAGGAGAAGAAAACCTAGATTTTGGAAATTCAGTTTTGACACTTAGAAGAATTTTGGATTTTTTAGAACCTATCAGCAAGGTGCGTAGGTGCGCGGTGCGCTTATCATAGAGGTGTGTTGATAGTTTTGAAGAAGCAGCAATGCGCCAACAATTAACTGTTAGTTGCCATTTTAGAGCATTCCATGCACCAGAAATGGATTTTGATGGAAGTTCAACGCCCAAAAACACCTATAGAAGGCCAAGATTCCATTTTTAGAGCTCCTAGAGGCTTCTAGATCATCTTATAGCTTCCTTCTTATCTTCTCATTATTTTATTATTTTGTGTCATGTAAAGGCTCATGCACCCACTAATTGATATAAACAAGGGTGGAGACCTACTTAACACCATTTAGAGAGTCAGTTTGTATATAATTAGATTTTTTGTATTTATTTTTAGCATAAGTTTACATTTTAAGAACTCTCACTTCTAACACAAGGGAGGAGATGAATTCTTATAAATACATGGATGTAATATGTACTCCAGGCCATTATTTTGATGCAATAATATCTGCTATTTATGCTCTCACTCTTAGTGTAGTTATTCTTGTCAAAGTGTGTTATTTTTGTGAATACATACTCATGAATAATAATGGAGCCAATGGTTTTATAGTTTTGTTATGATTGTGTGACCTTTTAGTTCTGATGTTTGCCTCATGTTAACAAACTCCACTAATATGATGAATTGGAGAAAGGATCATCTACTTTTCTTGCATAAGGCTTGTTTTGCATGAGTACACTTTCTGTGACCTTGCAATTTGATGAAATGTCAAACATTTTTCGATTTATATTGAGTTCCCATCGATGATTACATTACATTAGTGGAGTTAAGGAAGTGTTGCTCCTAATTTCATTGGTTTCCTACTCGATCATTTTAATAATTTAATTCACAGACATATTGTTACATTGGTTTATGTATGTTCAGAATTTTCCCTTTCAAGTCATTTTCTTTAAATCTCTTGTTATCCTATCTTTGTTAATTGCTTTTCTAATACTTGGTTAAAATAAGAATTCATATAGTTGCATTGATAAATTGCATTCATCATAAAACAAAAAGTACAAAAATATATATCTTTTGTGTGTACTTTTTCAAACAATAACAGATTATTTGAAATTGGTTTGAACCAACAAAGGCCCCCTCAACAAAATGCACATTTATCTTCAATTGAGCAAATTCCAATAGGTTGCAAGACCACCTGAAACCTCGGAGTTGGTCTTTGGTCATTTTTTCAAGAGATAAATTTGAAAGGATTCTTGATGTTCATAAAGAGTGTCAAACCTACTGGAGAGACATTTACTAATAGTGTAGTGTGCCATATCATATGATTGATGAAGAGGATTTGAAAAGAAGTGATATCAAGGTGAGCTAGTGTTGTTGAGTGATGTAAAGTTAAGTATTATGGAATTACAATGGGCACTTGATAAGTTAGTTCTTGAAAAGATAATTTGTTTTTTAATCATTACATGGAGTGAAGAACCCAAGTGAATTTATGTATGAAAGAAACGACAAGATCTAAGTTAAACTCTAAGCTTGAATGAGAAAAAATATTGGTCAGCCAATGAAGCAAGTGAAGTAGAAGATTAACTAACTAAAGTAGAAGTTGGACCAAATAGTTCGAGCTAAGTGATAGTTATTGCTAAGAAAGTTGGTGAAGAAAAGTTTGTAGCAACTGAACATAGTAATGATCAAGAAAACCAATTGATGTCAACCGAAACTTAATAGTGTATGTCAAGATACATAGTGCTGACCAAGCAAAAGAACATAGTGATTGTTGAGTGACATCAAAAGTTGTAATTGGTGAAAGAATTGAATTTGAGTTTGATGTTGTTGGAATCTTAGATTAGTCAAAGTGTGTGGATGATAAGGATTGATAATCTGGAATATTTAATGCATGAAGAGAGTTTTTATGTGATCAAAGTCAAGGATTTGATTATAAGTTTCTAGAAGGAGAAGGAAAACAAAATGATAGATTAATGATTCGATGAATCCAACCTAACCCTAGATGTAAGATGATATTTAACTAGAAAATTATCAAATTACCTATTTAAGGAGGCATAAGGAATGAATTTTAAGGTTGGTTCATTGTTCATTGGAGATTTTAAGGAGAACTATGAATAGTAGAGAAACATAGGAGAAGTGTAAAGAGTTGGGTGAAGCTTGATTACTTGAAGAGATGTTAAGTAGGATTGGTGATGAAGATGATAATAGAGACCAATCAATGAACTAGCCGATGAGAGAATGATGATCTAAATTTGCAAATTGAGTTTAGTTTGTAGATCAAACCTATTGTTACATTCTAACCATTGTATCAATCAAAATCATTTAATCAAGGTTGACCTAACAGTCATTTTGTAAATCCTTTAATCAAGGTGACATTTTAATGGAATGATCCAAAGTCCTCTGACAATGTCACTCCTAATAGGGTGATTGATTATTTTTAAAATGTATCATTTAATTGTGTGTTGTATAACCTTTAAAAGAGGTGGCTCTTAATTGAGCTCAATTCAAAAGAGTGAACAATTAGTAGCATGTTACTTGGTATTTTTTCCCAAATTGGGTTTCCACTATTAATCCTAGTCTCAAAGTGTTATTTACATGTGTCGATGCTTCTTTATGCATGTTATTTTACAATTTCTTATTTTACTGATAGTCTGTATATATAGGAAATAGAGAGTTAAAGAATGTTAAATAGCTTATGATATGTTATATGGATCAAGCTATTTTTTTGGGATTGATTAAGTTGTTAGAAGTTGTTAAAAGTTGAGTTGGTACATCCAGACCTAAGGATAATTGATTCACCTCCCCCCCTTCCTTCTAGTTATTCTAAATCATTATAACAATTGGTATCTAAGTAGTGGTACTTGTAAGGAAAGTTTGAAGGAACTCAAGTCAAAGATCAAAATGTAAAAGAAAGAGATACCTAAGATGAACAATGATAACTTCCTAGCATGGCAAAGACTAATGAGATTGCACTTGTTTGGTATTGGAGATTCTACAACATACTACTTGGATAATGAGTACATTGAGGTACCATACCTATGACAATTGAACAAATTAAAGAGAAGTAGGAGCACAACCAAATGATGATTGAACTTTAAAAATCCATGAGTTATGAAGAATTTGATGATGTGAAAGATTGCAGTACTCCAAACCAAATGTGAGACAAGTTGGCACAAATCCATGGAGGAGATGATAATTTATTAAGAGCTTAGGCAGAAAGGTTGAGAGAAAAGTTTGATGACATGAGAATGGAAGAAGGTGATATTGTTACATTGTGGCCAAATCAAAGAAGTGGTGAATGCTATGAGAGGAGCTAAAGGTATTATATCTTGTGAGACTATGATAAGTAAGGTATTGAGGACAATACTTTCTATATATGCAACTAGAGTATCTGTAATACAAGAACTAAGATGTACACTTGGTATTAATTTGATATTGGATAGTTTGATTGGTAGACTCATTGCATTTCAATTGTCAAACTTTGATAATTATTCACCATCTAGTGTTGAATCTACATTTCAAGAACAACTAACCCTTGATTGATCTAAGAAAAAGAAGAAGAGAAATTATGTAGAAAGTGACAAGTAATATGATGATGACCTTGATGAACTTGAAGCATTATTGGTCATAAGAATACCAAAAGGAAAAGAAAAATAGAAAGGTAAACTCACTATTATCTATTTACATGTAACAAATTTCTCATATTGTAACAAGATATCCTAATAGAGATGAAAAAGAGGAAAGGAAGTATTCCAAGTACAAAGGAAGGAGAGGTAAAAGAAACAACCAAGGTAACAAAGATTATAGAGACAACAAGGATAAAGGTAAGAAATGATGTTACATTGCTGAAGAAGATGGTTCTCATAGTAACTTTGATGATCATGATGAAGAAGTTGTTTATGTTACAATGAAAGATGATTCTGATGAAGATGAGAAAACTTGATTTCACATGTAAGTAAGAATGATAGATGGATAATTAATAGTGGTTACTCACATAATATAACTATTGATACAAGTAATTTTTAGAAACTAGAGCATTATAATAGAAGTAGTGTTAAGTTTGGTGATGATGCACCATGTTATGTGAAGGGTAAAGGATCAATTAAACTAAATGAAAAGATTAAATGTGACAATGCATATTGGGTTGATGGTTTGAAATATAACTTGTTGAGTGTGGTAAAATTGATCAATTCAGGCTACAATATTGATTTCCAAAATAAGAAGGTAAAGACCTATGATGCTACAAATGAACTAGTTGGAAGTGGAAAACAAATAAGAGGTAACTTGTTCTAGCTAGACCTATCTAAAGACGTGTATATTTGCACAATTTGAAGATATTTGGTTATGGCATAAAGGAATATGTCATGTGAACTTTAATAATATGGTAAGAACTAGTACGATGAAAAGAATTACAAGGTTACCAAAATTAAGAAAACCTAATAAAGTAGTGTGGGAATAATGTCAAAAGGCAAAAAATGACAAAATCTAGTTTCAAGAGCAAGACCTATTCTTCTAATGACATTTTGGAGTTGGTTAATACTAACTTGTGCAATACTATTAGAGTGCAAATATATTATGGTGATAAATATTTCATGACTTTTCTAGAATGATGACTGTGATGTTTCTTAAAGAGAAATTTGATGCATTTTAAATGTTTAAGTGGTATTTGGCTAGAGTTGAGAAAGAAACATGAAAGAATCTAAAGTGATTGAGATTAGATAGAGGAGGTGAATTCACATCAAATGAGTTCAACATATTTTGCAATGACAAAGGAATCAAGAGACAAATGAGTACACCAAGAAATCCACCACATAATAATGTAGTTGAAAGAAGTAATAGATCAATTATAGATTGTGCAAGGACAATGATGATTGAGAAGAACATTTTACAAAAGTACCAGAGAGAAGCTGTAAGTACTGAAGTATACACTTTGAACCAAGTTCAAGTGAATAAAGGAACAAAAAAAACACATTTTGAAATTTGGCATGGTTATGTGTCTAATGTGAATTAGTTTTAAAAATGTAGAATCAATGGTTAGATATTAAAATATCTGAGAAAAGGTAAAATTGATGCAAAGAGTAATGAAGGTGGCTCATATTTCTAGGCTTTTCCACTAAGAGAAAATATTATAAATGTTTAAATTCTAACACTAACAAGATTTTGGAAAGTGCAAATGATAGATTTGATGAATTTGTAGAGAAGAATGAAAAAGAATGCAAGAAAGAACTTGAATAGTATAGAATTTATATATATATATATATATATGAAAGTGAACCTAGTAAATTACCTGAACCGGAGAAGGTGGTTGCCAAGCATTAGCAATCAAGTAGTGTCAAGGTTTTGTAGAATAATTATGTCAAACATTAGGCTATAGGAGTCGAGTCATAAATAGACACTACTGACCATCAGATAGAGGAAGCCAAGTTACAACCAGAGACAAATGAAGAAGTTGAACAAGCTAAGTCTATTGAACATCAAAAAGAAGAAAGAAGACGTGAACCTATCTTGGAAAAGTATGTTAGAAGATATCATGCACTAGATCAAATCATTATAGACAAAAATTTAGGAGTGATGACAAGAAGAAAATTGAAGAATGATACATGCTTACTATGTTTTGAGCCTAAATCAGTTAGAGATGGTTTGGAGAATCAACACTAGAAAGAAGAAAAGAATGAAAAAATTGAGAAAATTGAGAAAAACAAGAATTGGACATTGGTTCCTAGAGCAAAGGAAAAGAATTTGATTGGAACTAAGTGGATTTTCATAAATAGGTTGAATGAGAAAAAGTGAAGTTACAATAAACAAGGAAAGTCTAGTTTGTAAGGGATATGCACAAGGAGTTGACTATGGTGAGACTTTTGCCCCAGTTGCAAGATTGGAAGGAGTGAGAACTTTTCTTGCGTATGTTGCTTACAAAGGATTTAAAGTGCACCAAATGGATGTTAAATATGCATTTCTAAATGAGATTTTGAAGGAAGAAGTCTACATTAAACAACTTGAAGGATTTTTTGATCCAAGCAAAAAGAATATGGTATATAAGATATAAAAATCCTTATATGGTTTAAAGAAAGCCCCTACAGCATGGTATTAAAGGTTGCCCAATTATTTGGTGAAAATTGGTTTTGCAAGAACTAATGACAATAGCAATTTGTATATGAAAATAGAATATAAAATAAAGATATTGCTAGCTAATATATATGTTGATGATATCATATTGGGAGGAAAATATTCATTGAGAAAATCTTTTTCCAATGAAATGAAGAAAGAATTTGAGATGTCAATATTTGGAGAAATAAAATTATTTCTTGGATTGCAAGTTTATCAGAATGAATAAAGGCACTTACATTATACAATCTAAGTATGTCAAATAAATTTTGAAGACTCTTAGAATGGAAGATTCTAGACCAGTTGGAAAACCTATGGTGACTAGACATAAATTTTCAAAGAATGATAATTCTATTCAGGTGAATCAAACATTATACATCTCAATGATTGAAAAACTAAAATATGTTGTACATAGAAGACCTAACATTGTATTAACAATTGGTATTGTTTCTAGATTCTTTTCTAATCCAAGAGAAAATCACATGATGATAGTAAAATGGATATTGATATACTTGAAAAGAAAATAAGATTATGGACTATAGTACAAGAAAAGTGACAAATTTGATTTGAAGGTTTATACAAATGCTAATTGGGAAGACGATGTTGATGACATAAAAAGTACAAGTGTAGGATCTTTCTTTCTAGGAAGGAGAATTGTATTTGACAGTCTACAATGGAGGCTAAATATATTACAGCAATAATAAATTGTTCTAATATTGTGTGGATCAAGAGATTGTTGAAAGGTATAAATGAAGAGATCATTGAACATGTTGTTATTTATTGTGATAACATAAGTGCTATAAATATATCCAAAAACCTTGTGATGCATACACAAACTAAGAATATTGAGATCAATTATCATTATGTGAGAGATCCTTTAGAAGACAAAGAAGTAAGATTGGAATATTTGAATACAAAGGAATAGTTAGATTTCATATTCACTAAGACACTACCTAAGGATTCTTTTAAGTATCCAAGAGGTAAACTAGGGGTCATTCCCCCACCTAAAGAAAACTTATCATAGATGTTGCATTGAATCAAATGCTATGATAAGAATATATTATAGATTGATGTAGGAGGTCACACTTTAGGAGTTGTCTAAAGGTGTGAAAAGAAAGAAATTGAACTATTAGTAGATGAAGTTGTAAGGAATCAAAGCAAGATGAATATTGATGTGGTATTTCTATATCAATCAGAATAGTGACATGAAGTTGTATGTGAATAGTTGATGTCTTTGACAATAATGTCAAAGAAGGAAATATGTGAAAGTTACCATTCCTGCCTATAAGAAGGAGAGAATATCAGATGAAGGTGACCATCCAGAATGAAGAAGATATATGGTAGTTGGGTATGTGCAGGGTCATGGTGGGTCAAACAATACCCTTAAGTGGTAGCCTAAAATCAACAAATCAGGTTTATATCAAATTGACATGCAATTTTGAGCTAGTTGAGAAAATAAAGTTGTGAGAATAGAATTTGTAGGAAAAAGAATGTAGTTTCTAAACTACTAGGCCTTATCTCAAAAATAATAAAATTTGATTAGTCAAAAATGTGTATTTTAAAGTAGTAGTCCCAAAAAATTAGGACAAAAATAAGTAGATGTATGATGGACCACCTTCATCACAATCATATAATGATATTTTTTTATAGGATTCTAGATATAAGAAGTAGAGTCATGCCTATATATAACACATATTTTAGAATATCTTTATTCCAAAAAACTAATTAAGTATGAATTTTCTGCTACAACATTTTTAGAAAAAAGGCTCATGTCTAACCACCTTAACTAATTCAAAACATTACTAAATTTAAGTTTTATTTTTTATTAAAGCAAGTGAAGCATACAATGTGATGCATCTTTCAGAGTTTAAAAATGTTTTACAGTTTGAAAGTTATAGCCATTTTTCAATTAGTATGTAAATCAACACTTTATAGATATCTCTGCTTAAAAATAAGTAATAATTACATATCGAACTCATATTTTGACAGCAATTATATTGCTAGAAAGCTAAGAACATCCTCAAGAAACCCTTTTTTTTTGTTTTAACAAATTTGGTCATATTAAAAGTTGTCATGTACCTCCTCAAAGTATGAAAGTCACCTAAATGGGGAGAAATCACATTTTTTGGGTTGACCAAAGAGGCTTGGTAATTACCATGCCTAATCAAGTCTATGATATATCAGATATCGAATATCTCCCACCTAAATATCTAAAGGAACCTTATGGAAAATGAAGGGTTAGGATTGATAGTTAAGGAAGGATCCTCATTATCTCATCCATGATCCATGTGATATCTACCAACAATATTATAAATGGTATTTTTGTTTGTGTTATAATATATTCATATTATACTTTTTTATATTATATTATATTATATATTATTATATTATATTATATTATATTATATTATATTATGTTATATTATATTTTAATATATTATATTATGAATTATATTTCCCTAGGGGTTCTAGGGACGTATTCTAATTGATCATATGGGTCGAAAGGGGTCCACTAGTAGATTTGGTGTTAAGTTTTTACCTTAATTTTTGACCTTATGTCATTTTCCATTTGATTTTAACTTATTTTTTGTTAAGCTCCTGAGTTGGTCAAAAATTCAACCAACATGAGTTTTTTTGGTCAAAATTTCAACCAACATCAATTATAAACAAAAAAGAGAGAAAAGTGTGGGGGAGGAGGGATTTTCACTACATCTATTCACTCACAGATGTGGGAGGAGGGATCGAGCTACAAATGTGTTGCCAATTTCTCTAGTAAGTCATCAAACCCATGCCATTTCAAACACAAGTGAATGCAAAAGAATGTAGGATTTTGAATGCAAGTGATGTAATCATAAAGAAATCAAGCTCATTTTATTTTTTAGTAATGGCAGAAAGCAATTGAATGCAAAAGGAGGTTATAAGTTGCAGGAGGTTATCCAGTCTCTTACTATTGCTACTACTATTGTTATTACTAGATCCAATACTACCGTAGGATATGAAATTGGATCTTCTTCTATCATAGGTGCCCTTGCCTCTACTTTGGCAATGATAGGTGATAGGCAACTATTTGGCTACTTGTGGTAAATAAACATCGACCATTGCTTCCACCTATGCTTTTGTCTACTACTTGGATACTTCCTTTGCTTCATGATCTCGATCTGTATCACCTTAGCATAGTAGGGCATCTGGATCTTGTGGGAATGCATCATCCCTATATTGTGTTCTCCATTTTTTTCTAGGCGGGCCCTTAAAATATGGGGAGCAAAAATAGGGACAATAATCTACTCTTACAATAATTTGTTTGGGGACCCTTACCCTTACCCTTAAAATAGTGGGGTGAGGTGGGGTGGGGTTATAAGTTGTAGGAGGTAGAAAGGAAGTGAAAATCAAACCCTCTAGTGAATGGTAAAAAGAAAGTGAATGCATAAAACCCTCATTTCAAACCAGAGCCAAACCTTGGCAGCCATTAAATGAAAAGAAAGAGAGCTTGAGAGAAAAAAACTAAAACCCTGTGGATTTACTAGCTCATGCCTGCAGATCAGTGTCTCTTATCTATTTCGATTCTTATGCCAAATCTCATATGATGTTTCATTTTAGGAGCTCCTACAGGCATTTCAGTGTTGAGCAAGTTTCAAGCCACATTCATAATAACAATCTTGTTTTGTTTTTATCTTGGTTTTATTGTCTTTTATATCATTATTTAAAGTTTGGATATTATTACATTGCATTTCAATTTTGGGTTTGAAGATCTGTTAGAAAACGAGGCTTTTGTCTAAACAGTAAGTGATTGCTTTCTCAATCTTGCAGTTGTTTCATCAAAGTTGTTTGCAAGGAGGAAATGAGTTTGTACACTTTTTATCTATTCTCAATTGTATAGATGAGTTAATAAGACTATCATATATATACTATGCTCAAATGATTGCAAGAGAACCATAAATCAATTTATTAAATTTTGAGATAGATAATGTAGGCTAGATCTTAGTGAGTTTGGGACTATTCGATCTTCCCATCTATGATAAATAATTACCATAGCAAGTTCAATAATCTTAAATTTACATTAGAAATAGGAAGAAAAAGCTCTGTCATAATGATGTTCCCCATAATTTTTACCTCCATTGAAAACCATTTTTTTGGTGACAAGCTCCTTGTAAACTATGAAAGTATACACATAATTTATTCTCTAATATTCAATGTGTTTTTTTCTGTATCCCATACATCATCTTCAAATCAATTCTCTTTAACTATCCCATACATTATCTTGCCAAATGAATTTTATTTAGTTTTAAGAGATGTTATTAAATGGATGGAAATACTATTAGGGAAAATCTCTAGATTTTTAATTAGAGTGAGTTCATATGGACCTATTTAAGTTAAATTTATCTATCATTATTCATCATTATTTGATTAATCTTCTATAGGTGGCGATAAAGATAATATCATGCTGATTTTTTATAATGCAACTATCTATTTGCTAATAGGAAACTACACACACACACACACACACAACTATGGCTGCATTTATGTTGTTTGATGTGAACATGGGAACACTTGAATGGTGTGAAAAAATTTGTCCTTTGATGTTCAATCTTCCTAATGAATACCTCTTGTAATGGTTATAATTGATGGGTGATTATGATGATCATTTGAGTAGTACATAAGGTGATAATCTTGACATGCTTACTAACTGATATTTCATGGTTAACATTTCCATTTATTATAGATTGGTTTGGCAATTGGTGCTCTATTTGGTTATCTCCTCAGTGATAATAATTGTTAGATGATCATGCTTCTTGTCTTATCATGTTTCTTGCTAACTTTATTATCTCATCTTTGCATGATTAATGATAAGGATTTGTATTCATATATGATCAATGGATGGATGCTATGATGTGACAACCATATCTTCATTAGGAATCATACTTCATGTTTTCTTGATGATTATTGATAAAGGATGTCATATTAAGGACATGACGGATTCTAGAATTATCATTTATTACTAAATTCATGATTTACATATTGATAAGGTGGGTGTCAGCCATCCAAACGATTGTTATACTTGATAACATGTGAACTCAATGTGTGGATCATACTTTGGCTCTATGTTGATGAAGATACTTGATATCTTCAACCCTGGCTCACATCACTTGATCTGAATTCTCTTGTGAACTTACTTGAAGCTATATAGGAGAATTGGCATATATATAAGACTTCACAATTTTCCTTGATAATACCTTGATGCTATTGAATTTATTGAAAGAGCATACAAATTACCTTCTTGAACTGCTAACTACTATGTACAATTCACCAATTTCTATTTAGTATCTTGAGGTGCTCAAGCTCTTCCACCCCTTGACCACATATGTGTTTCATTGCTATCTTGTTCTTATGTTAACAATGAGGGGATCAAAAATATAAATAAGTATGAGTGATGTACCTTCTGATTTTCTGATTGAATCAAAATTGGTCTATGGTTTTTCCATTCATAAAATGTTGATTCTTTTGTACAACTTGATGGTTAGTTGTGAAATGGACACAATGAGTCTTAAATACCTTCATCCAATTGGTTCAAACCAATTTTTGATGGTTATGAACGTTGGGAGGCCCAAAAGACATTTTTGACAACTTTTCCAAAATTGCATTTTTGCATGTTTACAATTTCTTGTCAAATATGACAACTTTTTGCATTTTTTATCCTAATGGACACTAACTGATTCCAAACCTTTAGGAATGGTAGGAAATGCATGTCTAATGTGAAAAAAAAATTCTCCATTATTGAACACCAAAACACTTAAAAACCAAGAATTAGGTGTTTTACTGATGAAGTTTAGGAACTAGTGAAATAAAAAAATTTAAGAATTTACATCTTCAAGAAGAATTAAGAATGAAGTGACACAAAGGAGGATATTAACAAAAAGAATTGTAAGAAGACAACTTTTCATTGATTATAATATGGGTGAATTTGAGCAAGGTGACCAACTTTTTCTTTCATACCCATATGTGCAGATATAAACATTAAGTACAATATGTTCAATATTTTTGTAGATATACACATTAATTACACCAAATTATTCTTTCAAAATCATATGTGCAAATATAAACATTAAGTACAACATGTCCAATATTTTTGCAGATATGCACATTAATTACACCAAATTTTTCTTTCAAAACCATATGTGCAGATATAAACATTAATTATAAAATGTCCAATAATTTTAAAAATATATTTTCCTATGAAGAAAGACCATGCCTAACAATATGAACCTAGAACAAAATAATGAGACAATTGCTAGATTGTGGTCTCAGATCTGAAGAAAAGTTGATAAATGTAATTGTCCTTGCAAAAAGTGTAAGGGATTAAAGAATCAAATAATTCTAATCACAACACCCCAAAGTGATTGTAGGCAACATGGTCACATTGAAGGGGGGCACAATTCTCGTCAATTGGTGAATGTAGAGGTGGCAGCAAATCAAAATGATATTGTACATGATATGGCTTTGTTAGATAATAAAAATGCATGTTATGTTCTATTGGTTAATCAAATACTTGTAACATTTAAGAAAAAAGAAAGAGTATGCTAATTCAACCCATTTACTTGTTATTGCAATAGAGCCCCCTTTAGTGCAGTAACCTCGTGCTCCTCAAAACAGGAGGAGACATCATGATTTGACATTACATATGCTACAAGAGGAGGAGAATGAGGAAGATATTGATGCTCCTATAATCCTTTTCCTTAAGAAAGATAAGAAAAAAAAAAAATGAATGCTCTTTGATAAACCTTGTTTTATAAACTTTGTTGGATAATGAAAGATCGTTGTTTTAAGTAATTATCTATGAATATTACTTATTAATATTGATTTTTATTTCATGTTAATGAATATTTTTATGTGTTAATGAAGCCTTGATCAGTATTGTGTCTTAATGAATTTGTTATCATATTAATGAATGTTATGTGATCGCATTGATTAAATGCTATAGTTTATAAATAGATGAATGAACGGATGATGTCTATGTATTTAGATGTTAATGGGAAATTTATATTGATGTTAGGTGTTGCGGGGTGAGGCTAGATGAGCTTCCACCTTCACATGCTTGGCCTTGTTAAGTAGAGAATATCAAAGTATTCTCGAAACCAAGTGAAGCTCAAACTAAGATACCTTCATTAATTAATCAATTTCATCATCCTAGGTCTAGAATGATGGGATGATACTCTATGTTATAAATATGAATCTCTAGAGGAAGATTAGGTACTTAATATTCTAGCTTCAACATATTTACCACTTGCCTCATTTTGGGTCTTGCAGCTAGATCAAAATGGGAGCACCATAACCCTATCCCTACCAATTGTCCTATTTCAACCTTCTCAGACTCCCCATTTTAAATTTATATCTGCAACATTCAAAAACATTCCTTGACCATAGAGATTCGTCCATACCCACTCCACAAGCCTCATATGATGCTCTTGTAAGCTCACATCTACTGCTCTCTTTCCTAAAGCAATTTCCAAGGCCACAACCCCAAAACTATAAACATCTGATTCAAGGCTTGTTATTCCTATCATCACACACTGGGGAGCCAAGTAACCATGGGTTCTAGCTACAATTTTAATCTAAGACAAATTATTGTGCTCCAACATCTGGACTAAACCAAAGTATTAAAGTTAGAGCTTTCATCTCCTTTGTTTGATACAACTAGAGCAACATCGATTTTCCATAAGCAAGCATCTAGTGCATGTATGTAACTTGGGCCCAACTATGCATTAAGAACCAACTCAATGTTAGGGTGAAGGAGTCAATGCCTAATGGTAGCAAGTATTCAAAGCATCTCAAACTCACCAAAAGAAAATATGGCTAAGCTCACAGAAGCTACATAACCTTTCGCTCGAACAATGTTTCTCAGCAAGAAGAAGTGATCATATATTTGAAAAGCAATAGTCACTAAGATTGAAAACAAAACCTAACATTTGAACACCTAGAATTATTCCATTTCATTCATCCCAAATTATCCAAACAACTAGTGGGCTCAACAATGAACCCATAAGCAGACTCACACCAAGTGATTGGAGCTATGCCATATCTTTTCCTTCAAGGTTTTGGTCTTTAATGAACTTTCAGTCATAGGGAATATAACAAGAGTGTGTTCCCAGAGAAGTTTTCTAGAATTATCTCCTTTCAATAGTGATGCCTTTTGAAAACTACTATGCATGCAAGAATGTACGCTACATTAGAAATGGGTAATGGTGGGTGGCAACAAGGAAAATATGCCCCATGTTATGAAATAAAGTGGACTTATTAAATATAGAGGTTGTAACCTTGTATAACAAATATTAGGAACTTGGTTTAAGTAACTTGCTGAGAATAAATTAACATAATTTTGTCAAACATTAAAACACATAATGTTACTACCCAACTTCCCTTTTGAACAAACATTAGCATATTGGGATATATAATAGGCTAAGTACATCACCAAAAAGGCTATGCTAAGGAAGGGGACAAGACAAGAGACAAGACCATTATACATAGGATTGAGAGTGAATATATTACTAAATATAACAATTATTTTTCCCATTTTAATGGTGACTACTTTTTTTATTCTTTTGTGCAATTGTCTAGGGGCTACTCATTCTTAGTTTTCTCATGTTTCATTTTGACTCTTAGTTACTATAACACAACTTTTTTTGTTTTTGTTTTTTCATAAATAAGTATTTGAACTTGTTCTTTGAGGGCATGATAAGATTAAGCCAACAATTTATAAACAAAGGAAAAGATTGATTGGTTCATTTATCCTAGAGCCTCTTTATTGTATTCTTCTCTACATGTTAAAGTAGTCTAGCAGTTTGTTGAATTGCTCAACATGTTCTAGTTTAATTTTCTTTCAAAATTAAGTAAAGTTTTTAGTTTTGGATTCATAACAAAAATCTATTGATACCATTATAATTCTTGCAATATATGAATTTCATATTTTATAGAGAATCATTCATAAAGCACATGGCACAACTCATGCTTTAAGGACACTTGATACAAAAGAGGTATATTACAATCTTGACATTTTATATCAACTTTTACTAATTAAATTATACACATATATACTTTATATTATGATGTGTGTGACTATATGTTTATATGTTTGAGAGATGCCTTCTTCATTGAATTTATTTTTTACCAGTGACCTCCTGTTGATATTAATTTGATAATTTGGTTCATTACTTTCGATAGCTAATAGGCACTTTGATGCTTTTGATAGTTGTTCTTTAAATCCAAGGTTAATTAAAAAAATGCATCCAAATAGAAATCAACTTAGATTAACTAGTAGGGACCAAGAATTCAAAATATTAAAATTATCTACTCAGTTAAATGCAGGAAAATAAATTTATTTATTACAAGAGTACTTAGCTATGTTACTTGTTGTAGAATTATGTTTAGGTATTAGAAATGTTTGTATGGCTCTAAATCTGTGCGTGGGTATTTCATTGCATGGACATATCTTATGAAATATGAGTTTAGAAGTTGAGGATTTGATCCAGTGTGTGCGATAATGTATCAAGAGATTTGGAATGACAATTTGGGGATCAATGACAAAAGGGATTTGGTATGGGATGTCAGCCAATTTCATGCACAAGTATGCCACTTATAAGTTGATCATTGCATTTACATCTGTAATCAAGTTGGGCCCAAAGAAAAGGGTAAAGGACTTGTATGCATTTTTGCCATTCTAATCATAAATTTCCTTTGGTGTCAGTTTTCCTTGAAAGCTTATTTCTACACTTGCAATATTTTTCTTAGAACAGAGGATTTTTTTTGTTTTGTTTGTTAGGAATAAGGTGTCTCAACCTTGTATAATTTCTATTCTTATTATTTGTTTTGTAAAATGTATTTCTTGCAAATAATGTTAATGTGTTGACATCTTGAATTGTGTGTAAGGAGATCATGGCTAAAACGGCTATGACGGATTCCTATGACATGTAAGAGCTATGTTAGGAAGATTCAATGATAGATGAAGACATGTGGCAACTAAGATATTTGAGTACTGTACACTCTACCCCAATAGTGGGGTTCAGGGTATTGCCTCAAAAAAAATTTTGGGGTTCCTATTTTCTCAGAGAATGGTAAAACCCTAATACGGTTTACCTTTGGGAGTAGCCCTAAAGTGAAGTGCATGTTATAAGTGTTTTTAGGGTTACGAAAAAGGTGTATTGTTGCTACTACAAGTAGCTACTGGAGTCTTTTGTTGTTGATGTTGAACTTGCATTGCAACTGTATTGTAACCTTGTGTTGAAGATAATACATTGTGCAGGTTCTAAAGGGGTGGGGTTGTTTTACCGAAAGGTTTTTCCCCATCAGAAAATCTTTGTGTTATGTGTTCCTTTCTCTGTCTATTTTTTGTATGCATGGTTGGCTGCAATATTGTTGTTTACATGATATTGAATCTGTAAGTGAAGAAGATTTTAATAGGATTTGCATCATACTTTCCTTATGAGATTAGTGTAGGAAGTTGTTTATGCACCTGAGTTTCCTTTCATTGTTTACCCAAGGATAGTGACTTATCTTTGCCAAAATTATTTTTCTTTATAGAGATATTAGATCTTGTATTCATCTTGCATCCCAATGTGTGATTTAATGGCAAAAAAATATATGTATCTTTTGACTGAAAAGACAAGATCTATATGATTTTTAGCAAAAATTTACATGTTTAATGATTTAATGTATTATAGCACAATACAAGATAGAACATATCTAAGGAAAGAAAATATATAAGGATGTTGATTATCGTGAATAAATTGTGAGACTTCAATGCACACCTTTTTAGTCTTCTTGCCTCCTCTATACAGTCTTCTCTTATAGAATCTCTCTCTCTCTCTCTCTCTCTCTCTCTCTCTCTCTCTCTCTCTCTCTCTCTCTCTCTCTCTCTCTCTCTCTCTCTCTCTCTCTCTCTCTCTCTCTCTGTGTGCACCCCCACTTCCCCTAAATGTTTCACAATTAGTGTTTTATGATAACCCTTCACATGAGTTGTGAGACACCCAGACTTCAGAGGTCACTATCTGAGTACTATTCTAAATAATGTTAAGAATGTAGCTTCATTTGGATTGAAGCATGTAATAAATCATCATTATTGTTGTTGTTATTATTATTATATGTGTGTGTGTCTATTTGTGTGTATGTATGTATGTATGTATGTATTTTTGAATTACAATTCAAGGCAATGCATTGTTATCATGCACAATAACAAGCATAATTAGTATCGATGTTTTTGGGATATTCATTAGTTAGCATAACATTTGGTTAAGGCCATGAAGGGGCATGAATACTCATGGCATAATCCATAAGGGGCATCATGTCTCTTCATGGACTAAACCCCTTACAATGTATATATTATGAACATCGATGATTGTTGGATAAAGAAGATCAATAAAAGATGTAATACTATTATCTATAGTAGTCATTCGATATACCATACTTCATTATTATGCAAGACAATACATTGTGATGATTCAAGTCATAGATTAAGAAGATATTCTTGGTACAGTTCAGAATAAATATATCGACAATGACAATATTGTTGGAAATAATTGATTAATTGTGTATTGTCTTTGATGTTACAGAAAATTTCATATCATTGTCAATTAGTGTATGCTAAGCTCACTCAAGCATTGAAGATAGTTTCCTATGTCTATCGAGCATTCTAAAGTTTGCCTAGTTTAGAAGACAGTGTCTACCAAGTTCATTCGGTCATCAAAGGAAATTTTGCAAGAAGTTGAGTGTTAACCAAGCTCACTTGTCTAATGAAGGAAATTTTGGATGGAACAAGTATTAACCAAGCTCACTCGATTACCAAAGGAACTTTTTTAATGTACAGTGTTAACCAAATTCACTTGGTTAACATAGGAGAATCACTTTGAGTTAGTATATACTGAGCAAGGTCGGCTAATGAAGGATTTTCTTGTTTTGGCATATTGAGTTCAATTGAATTGTGTGGTGGTTCTAGCCGGTTGAGGAGATGAATATCAATTATTCTAAGTTGTATTCAAGCCAATTTGACAATGTGTAAGATATGAATATAAGGTAAAGTTGAGGATTAAATATGTGGTACAAAATAGAAGATTTGATAACTCTTCAAGGAAGCAAATTAGAAGGATAAGCAGAATATCCTTGTTGAGTTGCAAAGATACATTTGACTAGGAAGGATCAAGTATACAAGCCAAAATTGAGATTTTTAATCAACAAATCAGTTTCATAAGAAATCAAGTCATCTCATTGTTACCTCCTAACCATTATAGCAATGATCTAAATCTCTTAATAGAGTTGGCTTAACAACTATTTGTAAATCCTCTAACAAGGTGGCATTTCTAGATTGAATTGTCTAAAGACCTCTAACAAGGCCACTCCTAATAAGGTGATTAAATCTTCTAATAGGGTCACACCTAACATTGTGTTTTGTAACCTTTAACAAGGTTGGCTCTTAATAGGGCTCACTTCAGAAGAGTGAAAATTAGTAATTAGTTGCAATTGGTATTTTTTTCTCAAATTGAATTTTTGCATTAAACTTGGTGTCAATTGTGTTCATGCTATTTATTTTATGTGTATGCAACTAAGTTAAAGTAAGATTAATCACCTATAATATCTTAATATTTTCATGGTAAGCATTTGTTGAGTTGTTTTAGTGCTTACCGAGTTAAAACATTTTCTAGTGTAAATTAAGTGCATGTATCTTTGCTGAGTTACAACAGAATACAGTTTAAATAGACTTTTGATTTGACATCTAAGGGATCTGGGATTTATTTTTATGGTAACTGATTCATCCCTCCTCTCTTAGTTACTCCTCTTATATTTCCAACAATTGGTATCAAAGCTTCTTGGTGCTTGCAGATAAGGTTTCAAGGACCTAAGCTAAAGATCAAGATGTCTTACAAAGGGGAGATCCCAAAGTTGAACAAAGAAAAATTTGTAGCATGGAAATAACTTATGAATTTTCATCTAGAAACCATCAATGATTTAGGTTTGAAATTCTTAAACACTACTTACACATCTCCTACTGGTACAATATTTGTAGAAGAAATTGTTGAAAAGAAAAATCATAATATCATGATGATTGACATAGCATCAGCTCTTAACTATGATGAATTTGATGAAGTCAAAGGATGTGCTACTACTCATCAAATGTGGACCAAATTGAATGATATCTATGGAGGTGATGATAATGTTAAAAGAGAAAAGGAAAAAATCTTAAGAGGTTGGTTTGATCAAATGAAAATGAGAGAAGATGAAAGCATTGCAAAATATGTTGATATAATCAAAGCCAATGTCAATACTATAAAAGCCTCTGGATGAAAAATTGATGATGTAATAGTGGTACTTACAACCCTTCTTCCTATCTATGCAATCAAAGTGTTTGCTATTCAAGAAATGAGATGTGATCCAAATAACAAGATAACTTTAGATGCTCTAGTTGGAAGGTTGAAAGCATTCAAACTAGATAGCTATGATAATTATATTCTTAGTTCTAGCAATCTTGAGTCTACATTTGAAGCCAAGGTATCATTTAAGAAGAAAGCCATACAGTCTAAAAGAAAATATTATGAAAGTGAAGAGGAAGATAGTTCTGACAATAATCTTTAAGCCACTAAAGCATTACTTGCAAGAAGGTATCCCAAAGGCAAAGGAAAGTATAAAGGTAAAATTCCTTTAATCTATTTCTCTTGTGAAGAAGTTGAACATATTGTTGCAAGGTGCCCAAACAAAGAAGACAAAGATGAAAAGAAGCACTAAAACTTCAAAGGTAGAAAGGATTTTTAAAACTACAAAGACTACAAAGACAAAGGTAAGAAGTTGTGTTTCATAGCTAAAGATTCAGATAGTAGTGAAGATGATGAAATGGTATATATTGTTGTAAAAGATGAATCTAATGATGAAGGAGATAAAATGGTATTTATCTCTCATGTTAAAAAAAATGATACATGGATTATTGATAGTGGTTGCTCATGTTATATGACTAGTAACAAAAAAAATTTTAAACACATGAAACATTATAATGGTGGTAGTGTGAGATTTCGAAACAATGAACCTTATTACATAAAGGGAAAGGGTTGTATCTCACTAACCAATGAACTTATTTGTGATAATGCTTACTATGTTGAAGGACTAAAGCATAATCTACTAAGTGTGGCACAGTTGAAAAATATTGGATTCAAGGCAGAATTCATAAATGGGAAGGCCAAATTGCTAGATGGAAAAGGAATTTTGGTTGGGCCTAGAAAATAAACAAAAGGTAATCTATTCTACCTAGATCTTAGTGAAATTTCATGTTTTATTGCTCGAATAGAAGAAAGCTAGTTATGGCACAAAAGATTATGTCATGTAAACTTTGATAATATAATCAAGATAAGAAAGAAGAAAAGAGTAAGAGGTATTCCTAGCCTGAGGAAACCTAATATGGGTCTATGCAAAAAATTTCAAATTGGTAAGATGGGAAAGACAAGTTTCAGAAGCAAGGACTATCGTTCAAAAGACATCCTAGAGCTAGTTCATACAAACTTATGTGGACCTATTAGAATAGAGAATTACAGTGGAGATAAGTATTTTATTCTATTTGTTGATGATTATTCTAGAATGATAACTGTAATGTATCTAAAAGAAAAATCTAAAGCTTTTCAAAAATATAAGTGATATCTAGCAAGAGTAGAGAAGGAAATTGGAAAGAAGATAAAATATTTGAGATCAGATAGAGGTGGTAGATTCATTTCCAATGAATTCAATGAATTCTAAATTGAAATAGGAATTAAAAGACAAGTATCATCCCTCGATGCACCTCAATAGAATAGTATAGCTAAAAGGAGGAATAAATCCATCATGGATTGTGCAAGAACATTGATGATAGAAAAGATTGTTGCAATCAAATACTGGAAGGAAGCAATTAGTACTACAATGCATATGTTGAACAGAGTATAGTTGAAGAAAGACTCAAATCAAACTTCTTATGAACTATGGTATTGCTACAAACTTAATGTAAGTTACTTGAAAGTATTTGGTAGAAAATGTCATATCTTGAAGGAATCTAGGAAAGGTAAATTTGATGTCAAAGGTGATGAAGGCATATTCCTAGGATACTCCTACATAAGTAAAGCATAAAAATGTTTGAATTTGTCTACTCATAAGATCATAGAAAGTGCACATGTAAGAATTGATGAGTTTGTAGAAAAGAGTGAAGAAGAAAGTGACAAAGAACCTAAGGATTATAGAAGATTTGTTTATTATGAACTTGATACATTGCCAAATCTATTTGGAAGTCAAGATACCTCACCTGTCGAGTTCCCAAAATATCCAAAAGCTACCGAGTTGCATCCAGTGCAACTTGAGTTAGAATTAGAAGCTACCGAGTTGTTGCTAGAGAAAATCAATTATGATGAATATGAGTCACAAAGAGTGGGACCCAAGCTTGATATAGAAGATCATGAAGAGGTTAGTGGAACAAACTCCAAATCCAAAATACATGTGTTAGCAAGATATGTTAGAAGGAATCATGCACCTGATCAGATCATTGGAGACAAGTCAGATGGAATAATGACAAGAAACAAATTGAAAGGTACATGTTTGTTTGCTAAATTTGAACCTAGAAATGTTAAAGATGCTTTGGTTCATTAAAGTTGGATTGAAGCTATGAATCAAGAAATAGAACAGATAGAGAATAATAAGACTTGGACTCTTGTTCCAAGACCCAAGGATAAAAATGTAATTGGCACAAAGTGGGTATTCAAAATTAAGTTGAATGAAGATGGAAAAGTTACAAGGAACAAAGAAAGGTTAGTATGTAAAGGTTATTCTGAAAAAGAAGGTATTGATTATGGTGAAACTTTTTCTCCTTTTGCAAGATTAGAAGGTGTTAGAACTCTACTAGCATATGTAGCACATAGAGGATTTAAAGTTTATCAAATGGATGTAAAATCTGCATCCTTGAATCAAATTCTTGATGAGGAAATCTACATAGAACAACTTGAAGGTTTTGTAGATCCTATAAAAAGAAATATTTTCTATAGATTACACAAAGCATTGTATGGTCTAAAGTAAGCTCCCAGAGCTTGGTATGAAAGACTTCATAACTACTAGATTAAGATTGGTTTTCAAAGAACAAATGATAACAATAGTCTGTATATCAAAGAAGGATCAGACAAGAAGTTTGTGTTGGCTGAAATCTATGTGGATGACACTTTATTTATAAGAAATGATGATTTGTGAAAGGAATTTTCAGAAGAGATGAGTAAAGAATTTGATATTTCTATGTTTGGAGAGATAACATTATTTGTTGGATTGCAAATCCAATATAGCAAAAATGGTATGTACATTAGTCGATCTAAATATATCAAGGAGATACTAAAGAAATTTGGAATGGAATATTCAAGACCAGTTGGAACAACTATATCTCCTAGACATAATCTTTCCAAAAATGATGATTCCAAAGAGGTAGATCATACCACAATAGATCAATGATTGCAAAATTTCAATATGTAGTACACACAAGGCCTTATATTGCATTAGCAATTGGTATGGTGGAAAGATTCTTAGCAAATCCTAAATAAAATCACATGATGGAAATCAAGAGAATCATGAGGTATCTAAAAGGTACTGAAGAATATGGTTTATGGTACAAAAAAGGAGGCAATTTGGATTTGAAAGCACTCTAAGATGTTGATTGGGTAGCAAGTGTTGATGATAGAAAGAGAACCAGTGGTGGAGCATTCTTTCTTGGTAAAAGACTAGTGCCTTGGACAAACAAGTAGCATAATTGTATTTCTCAATCCATAGTAAAGGCAAAATATGTGGCAACAGTAGTTAATTGTTCAAATGTTGTTTGGTTCAAGCAATTGTTAGCAGGTTTAAAGATAGAAATCAAGGATCCAATGGTTATCTTATGTGATAAAACCAGTGCAATTAATATATCAAAAAATCTTATGATGCATACCAAAACAAAGTACATTTCTATAAAATATTATTTTTTGTGAATACTAAAAAGAAAATTGTAGATATATTCACTAAGCCATTACCTAAGGACACATTTTTGTATCTAAGAGGTAAATTAGGGGTCATTCCCCTATCTAAATCTCACTAAATGAAGTTTAGTTATCCATCAACCAAAACATGTTGAAGATCTTTTAGTTGATGCAGTATTAACAAGGGCACATTACAAATGAATTAGTACATGAGGTACATTGATATTCACTAAATATTGTCCTTGGCATGAGATGTCAAAGAGGAAGAAGTTTATTTTCATACTTCACAAAAAAAATTATAAAGAGGGAGAGTATATATTTCCAAAAATGGCATTAAGAATGAACTTGGTATTATATTAAAAAAAGGGAAGTTTTCTATCAGAAGAAGATGTTGGAGACAGAGTTTTGCTGACAGAGGGAGAAACTAAAGGCAGAGGGAGTTCACTCTAATAGAGGGAGTTCCCATGGATGAGAATCAGAATGAAACTAAGGATATGTTCTTTACTTTATTTTTTCTCTAAAATTTCATTGCATTATGACATGTTGTGTTGCCATCAATGCCAAAGAGGGAGATTGTTGGAAACAATTGACTAATTATGTATTATCTTTGATGTTAAACAAAACATCATGTCATTGTCAGTCAGTGTATGTTGAGCTCACTTGAGCATTAAAGATAGTTTCCTATGTCTGTCGAACATTCCAAAGTTTGCCTGCTTCAAAAGATAGTGTCTACCGAGTTCACTAGGTCATCAAAGGAAAGTTTGTAAAATTTGAGTGTTAACCAAGCTTACTTGACTAATGAAGGAAATGTTGGATGGGACCACTGTTATCTAAGATCACTCAGTTGCCAAAGAAACTTTGTGAATATCCAGTGTTAACCAAGTCTTGAGCTCACTTGGTTAACATAAGAAAACTACTTTGAGTTAGTATCTACTAAGTAGGGTTGACTAACGAAGGATTTTCTTGTTTTGGCATATTGAGTTCAATTGAATTATTTGTTGATTCTAGCCAATTGAGGAGATGAATATTAATTATTCCAAATTGTGTTCAAGATGACTTAACAATGAGTAAGATATAAATATAAGGTCAAGTTGAGGATTGAATATGTGGTACAAAATAGAATATTTGATAATGCTTAGAGGAAGCGAATTAGAAGGATAAGCAGAATATCCTTGTTGAGCTATAAAGATACATTCAATCAGGAAGGATCAAGTATACAAGATAGAATTGAGATCTATAATCAACAATTCAATTGCATCAGAAATTAGGTCATCCCAATGTTACCTTCTAACCATTGTAGCAGTGATCTAAATCTCTTAATAGAGTTGGCCTAACAACTATTTGTAAATCCTCTAATAAGGTGGCATTTTTAGATTGAATTTTCTAAAAACCTCTAACAAGGCCACTCCTAATAGGGTGATTAGATCCTCTAATAGGGTCACTCCTAGCAGTGTGTTTTGTAATCTTTAATAGAGTTGGCCCCTAATAGGGCTCACTTCAAAAGAGTGAAAATCAGTAACTAGTTGCAATTGGTGGTTTTCCCACATTGGGTTTCCACATTAAATCTTGGTGTCAAATGTGTTCATCCTATTTCTTTTATATGTATGCAACTAAGTTAAAGTAAGATTAATCACAGATAATATCTTAAGATTTTCATGATAACCATTTTCTGATTTATTTCAGTGTTTACCAAGTTATACCATTTGCTAGTGTAAGCTGAGTGCATGTATGTTTGTCGAGTTATAGCAGAATACAATTTAAACAAAATTTTGATTAGACATCTAAGAGATTTGGGATTTATTTTTGTGGTAACTGATTCACCCCTCCCCTCTTAGTTAATCTTGTTATATTTTCATCATATATATATAATCTCTATCAAGTCTGAGATATATATAATACGAAGTCTAGTCATAGGTGCATATATTTTATTCAAGGAAGAATATCAATATATAAATTTGTGATAATCTAATAGTACAATACTATTAAAATTCTCTATCACAAATCCATATTCGTTAATGAGTAAAAGCATGATAAAGTTATAAACTACATGTCTCCTCTAGGTCTATGCCTGCATAGCTTGCTACCCCATGTGATGAAATGTTCTAGTCACAGATATGTACCATATCTAACATCCATGTGGTGTATATTATACCCCAACGTTGTATGCAGATTTGTGTGATTAGAGCTTGTTACCCATTTGACCAAAGCTTCTGCTCACAGATATGTTCTGCAAGAATCATCCATTGTCTTCATGGGGTGACTTATGTAATATCATTTTATCATTTTAGAACCATTTAGCTTGACCATTTTTTTAATAGATATTCATCTCTTATGAATCTTAACTATTCACTCAAGATTAGAAATTGTTTGTCTCCAAAGCTTCTCTGGGTATTATAGGCATACTAACACTTAAAGGAAATGATCAAAAATTAAATTTTATTGAAAAATGTAGAAAAAAAAAGTTAAACTTATTTTCATGTTGTATGTTCATATGAATAGGACTAATGGACTAATTGATGATTTAATTATTTTCAAAGGAGAGCAATATGACAGTTTGTTCAAATAGTTCTTGGATTCATTGATGTGTTGAATGTATTGTGCTTTTGACTCATTTAATACTATGAATTGTCCTATATTGGAAGGGTTAATAAATGTATTTGTAGATTTTTTGAGTACTTGTGGTTATTTCAACTTGGTGAGTTCTCCTATTTAACTTGTCAATCTTTGTAGATGAGTTTTAAAGGAAAAATCTCTTGATTTTAATGTCGATTTTCATACAATTTGTTGGAATTCTTTTAGAATAACTAAGAGGGGGGTGAATTAGTTATTCAAGGTCCAAATGTACAAATAAAACTTTTCTTCCAGCTTAGTGAACCCATAAAACATTCATACTCATGCATACATCCATGGGAAAATGCAATCACTAAAAATTTGTAGCTTATTATCAAATCAACTTGCACAAATACACAACTTGAACCCTTCTAAAGTGATGCCTTGTGAAAGGCCAACCCTGTTAAAGGCTACAATACACACTATTAGGTGTGACCTAGTTAAAGGATTTCAATCACCCTGTTAGGAGTGAGCCTTGTTAGAGGACCTTAGGCCATTCACTTGGAATGCCACCTAATTAAAGAATTTTCAAATGATTGTTAGGTCAACCTTAATCGAAAGGATTTACCCTAGACCGATACAATTGTTAGAGAGTAACAGAAGAGCTTTGATCTAATACAACTTACAACTTCTCTTACAGATTACAGATCATTGTTCAGTCATCAATTCTACTTGGCCTTCATAAAATCTAGTTATGATAGTTGTTTTCTCGTTAAGCATATATCTTCTTAAGCCTTCTTGCTTAGCACACCAATGTAGACACCTTTTAGGTCATCTGATGAAGCAGAGTCCTTGACTTCTTGTCTTCCTTGGATTTTCGCATCCAATTCTCGTCTCTCTTTTCCACACACACACTTTTTACTTCATGACCAGCTATTCCTATAAATAGGAAATTAAGATACTTTTCCACTCATTTTCAATCATTTATTTTAGGGTTCGAATGGATTAGGTAGGATACAATGTATCTACCCCATATTCCATCTTACTTCTAGAAATTTCTCCTAGAATCCTCTTTGAATTCATCTTAAAATGGTTTATCTTGAATTCTGTGCCACCCACTCATCAACTTTATCTTCCACTTGGTTCACAAATTTCAAAAAAACAAACTTGTCATATTGGTTTTATCAAATTAATGATCTTTCAAATAATACAATAGCTCAGCATTATCAATCTTCTAATTCTTAGCACATATTGCATTGCTCGACATCCACTATAATATCACTCGGCATCAACTAAATTTTGTTGGTGCTTGACATCCATTAAACTTTACTTGGCATCTATTATTCTGCTCGACATATGCTAGAATTTTCTTTTACTCGGCTCCAACTGACTTTCTGCTCAGCTTGTACTAACTTTTCTCGACACCTACTATCCATTTCATCAAGCTTGGTAGACAAAATTTGTGTAACTTTTTCTTCTAAAATTTCTTAGTATAATCAGCCTATGTAACCTTAAGTAGATTCTTAATACATCATGTCATCACTATCATAACTTATCCTTGTACTTTATTTCATAATCATAACTCAATCTTTCCTCTAGGTGTTATTGTTACATCTTATTGATCAAATAATCTTCCTCAATCAACTAACAAATAGTACTTGATGTAGACACCTAAATCCGATTACATCAATAAGTAATCATATTTAGTCATCTCTTAAGACATTATTGATTGAATATTTACTATTTAATTAATTAATTGTCATCCCCTAGTTACTTAATTTATTTAATTAACTATAGTCCAATTGATAAAATTAAATGATCATCCAAAATCAATTTATCAATTAAATCCCTCTTCCCCTATTTAATTGAATAAATCATCAAATCTATTCAATTTAATTCCATATGCTCATTTTATTGAATAAATCATTTAATAAAATATCTAAAATCCTAAAAGCCTCCCTAAACCCTATCCTAACCCCTAATCCAACCCATTCACACATGCAAAACTCATTTAACCACCTAACTAACCCATCCCATCAAAACTAAATCACTCACCCTTAAACCCCCCTTCTAAGCTAATCCTAAATCCTCTTCTAATCATGTGCACAATCATAAACATGGGTTAAGACTTGCTAACCCAAGCGAAAGTGAACAAATATCTTTTCCCCTCACGCACCAAACATAAATGACCCTTACACATCTCTTACACCTCTCCCATCTTCATTTACATTTCTTAGATAACTCTTACATACTCAACCTCCCTCATTACTCCTTTGACCAACCCTTGTCCTACTCTCACACTCATTCTCCTTGTGACAAGTGTCACCTCCCTATTGGTGCGAAACAAGCACAATCCATGTGCTCCCTTTTGAGTGCATCATGACCCTCCCTCGCCATCTCATCATCTTGACATCTTGGCCCTCCATTCCTCCAATCCTTAGCCTATAAATTGAACATCCTCCCTTCACAAAATCATCCACCTTTCATGCAAAGTTATAATGCTATTTTGAGAGCTCATAAACTACCAAAATATCATTATAATGTTAGAATCACTTCATGAATCCATTGTAAAAACCTTGCTTCATTCACTCCATCCATGCATCAAAAGCTTGAGCATAAACTTGTGAGCATACATATCTTAAATCAGGGACAAATCCATTGGATCATGATGTTATACCATTAGGAGCCTACCATTTTTGGTTTGTTTCTTTTTGTGGTGATAACAATTGGTCCTATCTTAAGTGTTTGCTTACTTAGTTTTGTTAATGCCTTCCTTAATAGCTAGTATTCATTTTACACTACTAAACTAGGTGATACATTTTGGCACGCCCAGTGGGACCCCACATTTGGGTCAATCTAATTAGTTTTAAGTTTTTTTTTTTTATGAACTAACCAAAATAACATTATTTTCTTGTGATTTTTTGCTTGTGGTTTGCTAACATCATCGTAGGTACACAAGTCAATCTTTGGAAAATGCACTCTCGACCATCTGAATGTTTTTAAATTTTAAACAATTCAAAACCCCTTTTGTTCGCAATCCCGCTACCACGAGAACGTGGCTATTAGTCGACGAGAACACGAACCCGCAACTACAAGTTTGCAGTTCATCTTAACCAACAACTGCCATGCTAGCAAAACCTCTTTGCATCCCTATTGGACTTTCCTTTTACGGGAACGCTTTAAACTCTTGCGGGATCGCTAACATTTCCTCGCGAGAACGCATCTATTGCCCAATCAAACTTGCTAACTGATTCCTACTGTTGACCTATCAAACCCACCAAACAAATTTCCTATGGGAATGCTTAGAATTATACTCGTGGGATCGCTAGTTTGCGGGATCGCACTGCATTTTTTAACTTGCGGCCTAAATTTTTAGTTTTCACCAGTTATTGTCCCGCATTCCCGCTGACCTTTTACTCATTCCCGTGCCTATGAGATCACTGCCTTAACCTACGGGATCATTACTTCTTTGACCAACCCTTATCATATCCTCTCACACTTATTCTCCTTGTGACAAGTGTCACCTCCCTATTGGTGCTAAAAAAGTACAATCCATGTGCTCTCTTTTGAGTGCATCCTGACCCTCCCTCACCATCTCATCATATTGAGATCTTGACCCTCAATTCCTCCAACCTTTGACCTATAAATTGAACCTCCTCCCTTTACAAAATCATCCACCTTCCATACAAAGTTATAATGCTATTTTGAGAGCTCATAAACTACCAAAATACCATTATAATGTTGGAATCACTCCATGAATCCATTGTTGAAACCTTGCTTCATTCACTCCATTTATCCATCTAAACCTTAAGCATAAACTTGTGAGAATACATATATTAAATCAAGGACAAATCCATTGCATCATGATGTTATACCATTAGGAGCCTACCATTCTTGGTTTGTTTCTTTTTGTAGTGATAAAAATTAGTCATATCTTAAGTGTTTGCTTACTTAGTTTTGTTAATGCTTTCCTTAATAGCTAGTATTCATTTTACACTACTAAACTAGGTATCTTAAGTAGTGTCTTGGGTGTTTTCTTTGTACAATCTAATGACACCATCCTTAATAAGGCCTTGTTTGAGGCCCATGCCTTGTTCTTTGATGTCTTTGTACATTTGCAGACGATTCATAACCATATGATGGGCGAGGCTAGGTTGTGTGTTGTTTATGAACATCTTGACAAGATGACACTTAGGGATGGTACAAGAAATCCTTGTTGTAAGGATCTGCCAGCGTTGCAACTATTCTGCGAGGAAATCTTTGCCTTTCGATTTAGTATGGACTAGGTCTACTACAGACAGTTCATTTTCAACGAGATGGGTATATTGAGCAACAAAGGCCTCAGAAAGTTTTGCAAAAGTTTTAATAGTACCTTGAGGGATACGACAGAACCATTCCAAGGCTGGTCCTGCTAGGCTCTTGGGAAAGCGTCGCATGAGGAACACATCATTATAAGCTACCTCCTAACAATGCATATAGAATTCTTTAACATGTGTGACTAGATCACTTTTCCCCCTAAATTTGTGAAACTTGGGGATCTCAAAATGTTTAGGAAATGGAGTCATCATGATAGTCCTATCAAAAGGGTATGGGAAATCATTTTCAAACTTGAAATTTTTGGTGTCTATCCCATCCTTGAGAGCTTTGAGATCATTTTTCATCTCTTCTCATTCAAAATTTGCAGGTGGGGGAGCGGGTGCACCCAATCCAGGTGCCCCTGGTGTAGGATATGTGCCAAAATTTGAAGTCTGATATGTAGAACTCTGATGACCATATGGTGTCTATTGAAAAATGGTTCACATAACTAGTGGAATTGATGCTATGGGTTGTTGGAATGTGGGTTGCGCATATTGTTGCATCTGCTGAGGTTGGTGTGGTAGATAACAATGAGGTTGTTGCCCTATGAGATAGTTTTGTGTGGGTGCTTGGGCATACTGTTGGTGTAAAGACTACGACTGAAATGGTGGTAATGCTGGTAATGTTTGTGTCATGCTCTGGTAATATATACCATGGCCAACATATGTGGGTTGTGCGCCTTCTTGAGAGTATGATTGATTTTGAATAGGCGCAAGGTAGTTAATCTGTGGCAAAGTGTTTACTGTAGGGAATTGCAGTGGCGGTGGATTGGGGCTATTGCCTAGAGTTGGCATGGAGAAATAATTAGTGAGGGGTGGGAGTGAATAGCTATGTGAAGTGGTGGATGATAGTGTCATAGGTGTGGATGTGACTACAGTGCTAGGGGGAAGACTAGTGATAGGTGCTTGTGTCGGAGCAGTATTCCAAGGTCCCAAAGGAAATGCAGCTGATGAACTTTGGCTAGTTGCAAATGGGTTGATAGAGATGTCAGGTGGGATGGAAGATGAAGTAGTGAACCCTGGTGGCAGTATGTAAGCGGTAGATAGACTAGATGTGATTTGGGGTGGGAGCGAAAAGGTATTGTTGTTGGATGCAAGTGGAGGATTTGGTGGAGCAGAAAAGTGAGTGGTAGCAATAGATGCAGACGGTATACTTGATGTTGGTTAGGAAGTAGTACGAACTAATGGTTGAGTGAGAGTGGGATGAGTGTTCTGTGGAATGGAAACTGGCACCTGGGTCAAGGGTATATTTGGGTCTACTGGTTCTACCTGAGGTGGTTGTCATCCAAACAATGGGTGAGTAGGATTTGTTATGTCGATAGGTGGTGGACGTCCAAACTCAAAGATAGAAACATAATCCCGTAAGAAATTTTCCATGATGGTTTACCTATTGCGATCTATGATGGCATTTACGATGGTAGTGTGACCAAGTTGGTTCATGAAAGTCTCAATATCTATGGATGAACTTGGATCCTCGAGGGTTTGCGGTGATGGCTCTGACGACGGCATGGGTACTACAAGGTATGGCTAAGCTCAAGATGTGTTACCACTATGACTAGGATCCATATCTTTCTTTTTTCATGTGTTCCTACCAAAGCATGAGGTGGGTGGCATGAAAGGATTCTTTTCCTAAAGATGAAAATGCAGTGAGGGATGATACTAAGGATGTACAACACTAAAGAAGTCTAAATGATATGGTGCTAAGTGCAAGAGACTTGTGTTTTCCTAAAATATGAATGTGCAAATGTGATGGTGATGCGAAATGTGTGACCCTAACCTTCAGCTCAAGGTGATTTTGGGCACTAATGAAAACTTTATCTATAAAAAATGGTGTGTTTCAAGGATACTTAGGATGATGAGAGATGTGATGCAAAAAAGTTTCTAAGTGAGTGAGGATCTAATGGGGAGATGCTAAGATTTTTAGAAATGCATGCGAAGGATTCTATTTTTAACAACCTAAGATGGGAGGGGATGATCTATATTCAAATGTTTGCATGGGATAGTGCAGTGCCTAGTTATGAGACTAACCTATAAGTGTGCAAGTGTGTGTGGAAAGAAAAGGGGAGACCTAATCAAAATGAGTAACAGTAGAATTGTCGATAAGGATCTAATTAACACCATGTCTTAGGGTTAGGATTTGGATTTTGTAGTCCCATTCAGTTTGCAATGCTACCTCAGCTCTGTCTTTCTCAATTTGATCCAATTTGGAAATCCTAGGGTTAAGGGTATGTTTCTTACGCTCTGCTTCGATTTCTTGATAAGCTGGTATTTTAGGGAGCTTGGCCTTCTTAAACTTAGTCTTAAGATGGCCTGACATGAGATATTTCCAAGGATTTGAATCACAACTGTGGGGTTTTGGAGGTAGTGACTACACTAAGTATACCTTCTAGACCTTGGGTTGGAACATAAATCAATTGAGAAATAGCAAGTTTTGGATTTGTTCAGGATTAATTTGGCTAACTATCTTTAGGCAAGGAAAAATGTGTCATTTTTGGTCAAGTAGATTGGTAGCAAAAAGGTATTTTGAAAAGAGAAAATTTTGAATTTTTTTAGAGCAAAAGGGGTTTGTTGGTAACTAGACTTTTGTGGGGTATTTTCTAGGTAATAACTGTAGGCAAAAGGTAAACTAAAAGTATGGTGTTGCAAGTGGGCTTGCTAACAACCATTTCTTATATATATAGGTGAGGTCTCTCAAAGATAAAATTTGTGATATTTTCGGTCAAGTAGGGTAAATGGCAAAGTATTTTTGAAAAAGAGCAAGACTTTGGGCCAAAAAAGGATTTATAACTTAGTTTCTGCTTAGTGATTCTTGTATTTTTGAGGGAACAAGTAGATCATTATTGAGGCAAATGGACAAATTGGACCAACAAGACAAGCAGTTGTTGCAAATGGACTTGCTAACAACTGTTGTTTTCAGATGTCAAAGGTGAAACTTTCTCTCTTCTGATATGGGGATAAAGGAGAAAACAATTTATGAAAAGGCAAAGCAACTTTGAGAAATACAAACAATTGATCTCTTTAGCAAAAGGATTTTTTGATAGTAACCACTAAATTGTGTATGTTCAACAAATATTTTTCACAAGTCTTGAGCACAATTTAAGATAGTTCAAACACACACTTTATCCCTACAGTCAGAATTTGATTGTCATATGTTACTCAATGACCCACAGCTTGATGTCTCTTGGTTCTAGTGTAATATTTCCCTCTAATCAAAAAGGTGAGTCAATACAAGAGTCGATCGACAAAGGATACACATCAGACAACCTTCAAGTCATGACAAATAGAAGTTCCCCTTCTGTGGGAACAATGACCCTTAGAGATGAAACTCAAGTGGCCTTATGCCTCTACCAGGGGAGCACAATTGTGAGTAATCTTGAGGGATGCTATTTACCTTGCATCATGAATAACATACCATGAAAGAAAAGCAAGATACTTTAGACTAAGAGGGTTGTAAATGGGTCTATGAAGTCTTTGCAATGGTTGTTACTGGCTGTGATCCACTTAAGGGTCTATTTCGGACATGCTAAAATTGTGAGAAATTTTTCCCACCTCAGGCTACCCCCAAAAACATGCCGCCCGAACTAAAGAGATGGAGCGAGAAGGTTTACCCTTTCCCTCATTTATATATCGGCCAGACTATTTACCGGTTTGAGCTTCTCACCAAAGGGGACACAGTACCCAGAGTTGGATGAACTCGCTAAAAGTACTCCTAGGTTGTTGTGGATGATCTTGTTAACAACTTTCGGTACATGCATCACGTACTTTAATGGTCTTATTTGGCATGAAAAGAGAGAAGTCCAAGATGCACAAAAATGCACAATCTCAAAACATGCAAGACATGGGGTTCATTGCTATTTGGACACTTTAATGCTCTATTCTATGACTTTTTGAAAACACATGTGTTTAGCATATAAGATTTGTTCCAACTTCACAATGTCACTAACAAAAGTAAATTGAGTCAACAAAAGGGAAATCGCGCGCCAAAGCTTCAAAGAGGAGGGAAAAAGAGCATTTTAAACCTTTAGGGCATTCAAGATTTGATGAAGTTTATTTTAAGTCTAAATTTTGAAGTGTTTGCACATAATATTCTTTAACGCCTTAAAATAAAGTGTTCATGGCAATGGTTAATTATAATCACTAATCATTCATTCCATGAAAAAAGCAAGATTTGTTCAATTTTAAGCCATTCAAAAGATGATTATGATGATAAAACCTGCAAAAAACACGTCAACATGAAACCTGCAATGAAAAACTATCAAAATTTTGAACAAAAAAAATTATAGTGTGAACCCGCGAGTTTTGGAAGCAATCCTACTGGCGCGAGAACACGGAAAAGGATCGCAGGAACACAGGATGGAAACTGGTGAAAACAGTAAAAATTTAGGTCGTGGGTAAAAAAAATAGTGCAATCCCGCAGGGTAAGGCAGCGATCCTACAGGCATGACAATGAGTAAAAGGTCAACGAGAATGCGAGATAATAACTAGTGAAGACTAAAAATTTAGGCCGCGAGTTAAAAAATGCAGTGTAATCTTATAGACTAGCAATTTTGCGAGTATAATTCTGAGCGTTCCCACAAGAAATTTGTTCGACAGGTTCGATAGGTCAACAGTAGGAATCAGTTAGCAAGTTTGACCAAGCAACAGATGCATTCCCATGGGGAAATGTTAGCGATCCTGCAGGAGTTTAAAGCATTCCCGTAGAAGGAAAGGCCAGTAGGGATGCAGAGAGGTTTTGCTAGCGTGGCAGCTACTGGTCACGGGTTCATGTTCTTTGTCGGCTAATATCTGCATTCTTGCGGTAGTGGGATCGCATTCCTGGGGTCATGGGATTGCGAACAAAAGGGGTTTCAAAGTGTTTAAAATTTAAAAATGTTTAGATGGCTAGGAGCATGTTTCCCAAAGATTGACTTGTGTACCTGGGGTGATGTTAGCAAACCACCTACAAAAACCCACAAGCAAAAAATGTTATTCTGGTTAGTTCATTAAAAAAAAAACTCAAAAACTGATTAGATTGACCCAAATGCGGGGTCCCACTAGGCGTGCCAAAATGTATCACCTAGTTTAGTAGTGTAAAATGAATACTAGCTATTAAGGAAATCATTAACAAAACTAAATAAGCAAACACTTAAGATAGGATCGATTGTTATCACCACAAAAGGAAACAAACCAAGAATCATAGGCTCCTAATGGTATAACATCATGATGCAATGGATTTGTCCCTGATTTAAGATATGTATGCTCACAAGTTTATGCTTAAGCTTTAGATGGATGGATGGAGTGAATGAAGCAAAGTTTCAACAATGGATTCATGGAGTGATTCCAATATTATAATAGTATTTTGGTAGTTTATGAGCTCTCAAAATAGCATTATAACTTTGCATGGAAGGTGGATGATTTTGTGAAGGGAGGAGGTTCAATTTATAGGCCAAAGTTTGGAGGAATGGAGGGCCAAGATATCAAGATGATGAGATGGTGAGGGAGGGTCAAGATGCACTCAAAAGGGAGCAAATGGATTAGCTCTAAACCTATGTACTCTAAAGTTCATCAAACAGGCAAGATATACTGAAGTAGATATCGTCAATGAGGTCATCACCATCAAGGCATATGACAATTTGGAGTGTACTACTGAAGGAACCATCTTGCTCCCTATCAGAGTCAGACCAACCACTCAAGAAAAACTCTGTCACATAGTTGATCTTACCCTTCCATATAACATCCTCCTCGGTCACCCATGGATTCATGCCATGAAGGCCATTCCGTCCACATATCATCAATGTGTAAAAATTTTTCATAATGGCACTAAGATAACCATCCACGCAAATCTTGAACCATTTGCTTATTGCAATACAGTTGAAGCTTCATACACCAATCACTGTCCTGGGATCAAAATTGACACCACCATGGCTAGTTCCTCTGGCACCTACCACGCTCTGGACACCATTTTAGCCTCCACTCTTTTCATAGTTAAGATCAACTACCAGGGTTGTGGCGAGTATAATCTCACAGATGCTTTTGTTGTCAGTGCTCTACCACTTGATCCATATACTCAAGGATGCCCGACACATCAAGGGCTTATATCGAAAACCACCTCTCAACTCCACCAACTGGGCCCTACCACATTTTCCACCAAAGGTATCCTTGATGGAGCAACAAACACACCAAACATTAACAAATGGCTATACAATGAGCCACCTCTAAAAAGTGAAGCACTTCCTTATCACTTTAAACAGAAATATCCCTAGTCACATCGCTTGGCCACGGAGCAATGGGATTATCAAGGAGGTGGTTTAGGCTACCAGGAATCAGGTATGAGATAGCCTATAGAAGCACACCTAGGGCAGAAAACCAAAGGATTGGGCTATGGAATCCTCGCTACTGGGTCACTACAACAGAAGGCCATCCCTTTACAAACGTCCAAAACACTCTCATTGAGGTTGAAGACATCCCTAATGAAGTTGAAAAGAAAGCTTACAATGATATTTTCCTTGACGAAATAATCCTTGGAGCCTCTGTGCTATGTGAATTATCAGGGCATCAATGTCTCTCTGGTGCGCAACACTGTTGCAGGCTCTCATCACATTAATATCTTCAGTTCATTAATCATCGAGGTCAAGATTTGCATTGATTTAAGGGATCTTAATAAAGCTTGTCTGATGGATGACTTTCCATTACCAAATATCGACATGATTGTGGATCTCACCGTAGGTCATGAACTCTTGTCACTAATGGATGGCTCCTCTAGATATAATCAGATTCATATTGCAAAAGAATATCAACATAAAATGGCATTCACTACACCTTGGGGCATATTTTGCTACAACATGATGCCATTTGGGTTGAAGAACATTGGTGCAACCTATCAGCATGCAATGACAGTCATCTTCCATGACCTAATCCATCAAATACTTGAGGATTATGTGGATAATATTTTAGTCAAGTCTCTCAATGCTTTGGATCACTTATCTCACCTTGAGGAAGTGTTCAATTGGCTAGTAAAATATCATCTCATGCTAAATCCAAAGAAGTGTGTCTTCAATGTTACTTTAGGAAAGCTCCTAGGCTTCATTGTGTCACGATGTGGTATTGAGATTGACCCTAAGAAGGTCAAAGCCATTATGGATATGGCTCCTCCTAAGACACTCAAGCACCTTCGTTCTTTGCAAGGAAAACTCCAATCAGTCTGGCGGTTCATTTCTCAGCTTGCTGATAAGTGTCAACCCTTCACTCGCTTGCTTAAGAAAGATCAAAATTTCAGATGGGACCCAGCTTGCCAGCGCAATTTTGAGCTCATCAAGCAATACTTAGCTAATTTTCCTATTTTGGTTCCTCTAGTTGCAAGGCACCTTCTCATATTGTACATCACAGCTACTCCCATAGCATTAGGTGCTCTTCTAGCACAACTTGATGATGCAGGAAAGGAAAGAGTTATTTACTATATTAGTCAAACATTAGTGGGCTATGAGCTTAACTATACACCAATGGAGAAGACATGCTTAGTAGTGGTGTTTTCAACCAACAAGCTACGTCATTACATGTTGAGTCATATTGTGCAACTAATATCAAAGATTGATCCATTGAAATATATGCTCTCTCGCACAGTACTCACCGGACGCTTGGAAAAATGGGTTATGCTTCTCAGTGAGTTTGACATTCAATATGTTGATAGAAAGGCCATCAAAGGCCAGGCTATTGCAAATCACTTGGCTGATGCACCCTTAGTTGTAGATCACCCACTCATCATGGAATTTTCAGACAAACACCTCTATTTAATAGAAGAACAATCACTTTGGAAGCTATATTTTGATGGCTCCTATACATCTCATGGCTCCGACGTAGGCATACTCTTGGTTACACCTCAAGGCAATTATATTCCTAAATCTTTCAAGCTACAACTTTCGTGTACCAATAACATTGCAGCATATGAGGCCCTTGTTGTGGGACTCAAAATCACCATTGAATGGAATATCACGGAGCTTCAGGTCTATGGTAATTCTCAGCTTATCATCAAATAAGCATTGAATGAATATCAAACCAAGGATGACAAGCTACTACCTTACAAAGATCTAGTTGATCAATTAAAGGAGCATTTTACTCAGATCCAGTTCATACAGGTACCTAGACTCCAGAATAAGGCAGTTGATGCCATGGCTACTATTGGTTCTCTCTTGAAAATGTCATGCAAAGCTGTGCAATATGAATTCTTGGTTGAGCAGCTACATGAACCTACATATGAGAGTGATGAATCAACATGGATCTATATCTTAGTTGGTCCCCAATCTCCATAGTACCACAAAATTCATGCTTAGCTACTAAATGGTATCATATCTCCTCACCTCACACACACCCAATGCCAAAACCTTATTCGCAGAGCTTCCCATTACACTATCATCACCTAAACCCTATATCATCGTGGTTATCATGATACTCTCTCTCAATGTTTAGATCAAAATGAGACTACAATGGCTCTCAAAGAGGTACACGCTAAACCTTGTGGTGCTCACACGAGCAGGATGGTGCTAGCAAAGCATATCCTTCAGGCTGGATACTATTGGTGTACGTTGGAGGATGTAAGTCCAGGTATGGGGTAACCTCACTAGGTAGCCTAGTCCAATCGCCTTGATCCACGCCCAATCGGCAGGCATCAGTGTCTCTCTGGCACGCAACACTGTTGCTCACTACTCCCGTGACACTAACACATCCAAGGACCACTGCACACCACCAAACCCAATCCAAAATTTTAGTTTTCTATCTCAATTTTTTATCCTCCCACCCTCCCTTTCCTCAACCCCAACTTTTTCTACATTTTTTTAGCCACACCCTCATGCCCGCAAAAATGCATTCTTGCGAAGCCTACAAAATAGCGTTCCCATAGAAATATATTCCAGGAGGATCGCTACTTCGACCTTAGCATATTCAATAGTTGACTAGCGATCTTGTGGCCAACGTTCCCGCAACATAAACATCTCCTATTCCCGTGGATATATCTTTCGATGGGATCGCAATGTTGACTATGGCCAAACCCCTTGACCTTTTAACCCTGACCCCACTAGCACGTTCCCACAGTAGCTACACCTAGTGATCTCACTGATCAGTGATCCTGTAGGATCATGTTTTCACACTTTGCCCCCATTCCCACTTTCTCGCTTTGACAACCCTTCGACCAGAGGCTTGCGTTCCTACGACCTGACTCGCATTCTTGTTGGCGGGGATGCGATCCTGCCAACTGAACCTCGTTCTCGCATATCCTTCCATCACAGGCTTTCTCTCCCGTGAAAAATTGTTTGAACCCTTGAAAAACTACCAGACAACGCTACTTTCACAAGATCGCAATCCCACTGATCCCGCTCGCGTTGCCGCCGGACCCGTGCCTATGGGATCGCATTTTTTCTTTTGCAAGAACGCACTAAAAAATACATACAAAAAAATCACACCAAGGTTTTAGACCCTACCAATCGATCGGGCATCCCTCATACTTGTACTCGTCGCACTATGTCTACTCAATGATTTGGTTGCCCAATACCCACCATCGTAATCTCCAATGTAGATCTCCTAACTCGCAATATCTCCTCCTCAATTTGAATAAAAATGACCCCTTCTAGCCCCTTTTTAGCCACTTATAGCCCCCCCAAAGCACCCTAGCTGCCCCTCTAGGTCATCTAGCAATCCAATTTTTCCCCGCCCCCTAGCTTTTTTCCTTTTTTTTTTCTTCATCTTCTTTTGTTTGTTTTTCCCTCTTCTGTGCCTTCCGAGCTCTTCCCAACTTCCTACTTTTTTGTCAAGATGTTGTCGTGCCGCTTTTTCTTTCCCCGCCACCTTCTTGAGGGGGCATCATATAATCTATTCTCTCTTTCTACTAGAAATTAGGGCAACCACATTGCTTCAAAAAGTCTTCTTCGCGTCGTTTATACTTGAACTTCTTTGAAATAATGTTGTTTCAACACTATGTCAAAGAGGGACAAAATGTAGACACCTAAATCTGATTACATCAATAAGTAATCATATTTAGTCATCTCCTAAGACATTATTGATTGAATATTTACTATTTAATTAATTAATCGTCATCCCCTAAGTAATTAATTTATTTAATTAACTATAGTCCAATTGATAAAATCTAATAATCATCCAAAATCAATTTATCAGTTAAATCCCTCTTCCCCTATTTAATTGAATAAATCATCAAATCTATTCAATTTAATTTCATATTCCCATTTTATTGAATAAATCATTTAATAAAATATCTAAAATCCTAAAAGTCTCCCTAAACCTTATCCTAACCCCTAATCCAACCCATTCACCCATACTAAACTCATTTAACCACCTAACTAACCCATCCCATCAAAGCTAAATCACTCACCCTTAACCCCCCCTTCTAAGCTAATCCTAAATCCTCTTCTAATCATGTGCAAAATCATAAATATGGGTTAAGACTCACTAACCCAAGCCAAAGTCAACAAATATCTTCTCCCCTCACCCTCCAAACATAAATGACCCTTACACATCTCTTACACCTCTCCCATCCTCATTTACATCTCTTACATGACTCTTACATACTCAACCTCCTTCATTACTCCTTTGACCAACCCTTATCATATCCTCTCACACTCATTCTCCTTGTGACAAGTGTCACCTCCCTATTGGTGTTAAACAAGCACAATCCATGTGCTCCCTTTTGAGTGCATCCTAACCCTCCCTCACCATCTCATCATCTTGACATCTTGGCCCTCCATTCCTCCAACCCTTGGCCTATAAATTGAACCTCCTCCCTTCACAAAATCATCCACCTTCCATGCAAAGTTATAATGCTATTTTGAGAGCTCATAAACTACCAAAATACTATTATAATGTTGGAATCACTCTATGAATCCATTGTTGAAACCTTGCTTCATTCACTCCATCCATCCATCTAAAGCTTGGGCATAAACTTGTGAGCATACATATCTCAAATCAAGGACAAATCCATTGCATCATGATGTTATACCATTAGGAGCCTACCATTCTTGGTTTGTTTCCTTTTGTGGTGATAACAATCGGTCCTATCTTAAGTGTTTGCTTACTTAGTTTTGTTAATACTTTCCTTAATAGCTAGTATTCATTTTACATTGCTAAACTAGGTGATACACTTGAATCTTATAAGCAATTATCTTACCAGCAAATAGCAAGTTTGACATCAGTGACAAAACAGTGATTGAAATACATAATCTTCTTCAACAATCTTCCTTTTTTTAATAATTTCTTTCAACAATGGTCTTTTCAATCAGATCTCAACACAATTATGATGTTAAAATCTCTATGAATAATTGTTATCTTGCAAACATCAATTACAAGAATTGTGGAAAGGTGACATCAATGTAAGTATCTTCCTTTTCAACTTTCTTAAATCTGCAAGTTAAATGTTTTACTAATTTCTAAATTATTTATGTTAAACATGCTCTTGTGCACCTAAGAGAGTTAATCATTTCAAGGTGCACCAAATTCTAGAGATTTCCAATTCAGTAGGATGTCTTAATGTGTTTAAAAAGATGGTAGTCATACAAGGCCACAATTTAATGAGCATTGTAGAAGAATTTGGCCACCTTCAATCCTTTAGATAATAAATGTATAAGACATTTTTCATTTCCATTTATGTTTCATATATAGGTATATTACATCTTTTAAAAATATTAGGTAGAACACTTTTTTTACATATAGCAGGTATCATATCTATTATATTATGTGAATGATGTGAGACACCTATTGGAGCATACAACATTAAAAAGTTAGAACTCTTTCATCAACATCATATGTAGAATTAATGCTTGAGTTGTAGAATTTGCAGAAAAGTCCCCTTTATTACTACAAGCTATGACAATGATGCTCTGATCGATGAATATGGTATGTTATTTCATCTAGATAAGGGTAAAAGATTAATGTCTAATTTTTTTAATGGGGATATTTTTGTTTTTTTTAATTTTTATATATCTTAAGAATTCTTCGCATAACTGGAGATGTTAGAATTCAAGGTAGTGTTAGTAAAGAAAGGAGTGATGAACACTTTGAATTGTATCAAGGGAACAATGGCAGTATTTATAGAGAAAATATTGTTGTAACAAGTCTCAAACCATGTAAAAGCTTTCAATCCCAATCAGTTGAAGAAGGAGAAAGAGACAGAGGAGGCTGAAGTTGAGATTGGGGTTGAGGCTGTAGCTATGGTTGTGGCTAATTGTGTGCCTCAGGAAACATGACCTTCTTCTCCCCTGCCTCCCATTAAGCATGACAAAGTAGTTGTCAATCATGATCTCTTTTTCAATTCACTCAACCAATTCCGTTCCATTGTAGGATCCAAATATTAGTAAGTTTTTAGTTTTTTTCTTTTTTTTCATAGTTTAGTCCTACTATTTTAGTATGTTTAAGTTATAATAGTGTAGTGGATTCAAGATTTTATTTGGATGTACTCTATTGGATTTTTTTCTCATTCTCTGAGCTCAATTGATCTTCCATTTTGAAAGACAGTTATGGCTTTGATGCATTATAAATTAATGCTTGGGTGAATATTGTTAAAAATAGTCAATTTTATAATAAAAACCAATCGGATTATTTTATTAGGTTATTCCCCATAGTTGTTTTTTGCAGGGTAACATTTTCTTTTTAACAAGGTTATATAAAATTATATAGCTAGTTATAGAAATTTGCTAGTTCACCATTGGTTTTATTCAAATTTGAGCTCCTTTACACTATAATTTATTAATGAACACCTTATACATTGATAGAGGAGGTAATAGATAATATTATCCACACCCAAGTCTGCACCCTTGGTTTTATTCAAATTTGAACTCCTTTATACTAGAATTTATTAATGAACACCTTATACATTGATAGAGGAAGGTAATAGATAATATTATGCATACCCAAGTCTGATATGATTTAAGGTAATCTATTTTGAGCACTAGTTTGATATTGAGAGTTAACAAGAGTATGAAGTTGTTGTTCTAGATATATTTTGATGTGTATAAGATAGTACTTATCAAATTTTTTTTTTCTAGTTAAACCTCTATATTGTGTGGTGGCCTACTAGTGATTTATCTGATATAATATCAGAGTGCTAGTGCATGTTTGTTTTGGTCATAAATGGGTCATGTACACTCTTCATTGAATGTGTGCTAGGTTATGAAGCCTTTCCTATTTGAACTCTTCAAATATGTAATTTGTTAATAATTAATGTTCACAATATAAATGAGAGGGTGGGGAGGTGAGTTAGTTATATAATTATCAAACTCAATATTAACTTTAATCCAAATTAATCATGTGAGCAATGTAATCTACAATCATGAAAGATAGATATACATAGTGACACCAGATATGTTGACTAGGGAAACCCTTGATCAGAGGGAAAACCCTAGTGGGAATGATACCCACAAGATGATGTACTAATATAAATGTTCCTTGTGAAAGGCTAGACCATGTTAGGAGTCTAATTAATCATATTTAGTACATATGAGTCCCTGTTAGGAGACTTTGAATCCCTGTTAGGAGATTTCAACCCTATTAGGAGTTGTGGAAAGTAGTTGAACACACTGTCCAAATAGCTTTAGGATTAGATCAACGAACCCATTGTCCAATTGACCTCGGTACTTCTTTTAGTGATAACTTGGCCTTAAAAGCATATTCAACATTTTCAAGTTTGTAATTGTCAAAGTTAGATAACTCAAATGCAGTGAGTCTACCTATTATACCTTCAAAGCTTAGATTATTTCCTAGTATACATCTTAGCTCTTGTATTGCTGATACTCTAATAGCATAGATAGGGAGCAAGGTTCTTAAGAACTTACTATTAATAGTATCTTCATCCAGTTGACCATTCAAGCATCTTATTGCACTTACCACTTCCTTTATTCTTGTACCATACTGAGCAGCATTCTCATTTTCTTCCATTTTCATGTCATCAAATTTTCCTCTAAGACTTTCTCTTTTTGCTCTTTGTACATTATGATCTCTTCCATAGATGTCTGATAGGGCTTTCCATATTTTGAATGCAATATCACATCCTTTGATATCATCAAATTCAGCATAGCTGAGTGCAGAGGTAATTTCCAGCATTGTTCAGTTGTGTTCTTGTTTGTTTTTCATGTCTTCGGCAGTAGGAGCACCTATTGGATCTACATGTTCAGTGATAATTGAATTTTGGGCATAATCTCCTATGGATCCAAGATGTAGCTTCATCAAACTTTGCCATGCAACAAAGTTGTCTTTGTTGAGCTTGGGAACTTCTCTCTTTGGCATTTTGATCTGTTCTGCTAGTAGTCCCTTTAAACTGAATTAGCAGTCAAGCTCTAATACTAATTGTTAGAATTCTTTAGAATAACTGAGAGGGGGGTTGAATTAGTTATTCAAGGTCCAAATGCCCTATTAATACCATTTTCATATGTTCAAACTTAAATCAGTCATATAAGAAAATTACTGTAAATCAACATGCAAAGATAAAACATTCAAGATCAACATATGACACAATGATTTACGTGGAAACCCAATTTGGGAAAAACCACCAGTAACATGCTACTTGATTCTCACTCTTTTGAAGTGATTCCCTATTAAGAGCCTACCCTGTTAAAGGCTTATAGCACACTGTTAAATGTGACCTTGTTAAAGGATTTCACCAAACTGTTAGGAATGGGCCTGGTTAAAGGTCTTTAGAACATCCACTTGGAATGTCACCCTGTTAAAGGATTTATCTAATGGTTGTTAAACCAACCTAAGTCCATAGGATTTATCTTACTGTTACAATTGCTAGAAAGTAACGATAATGGTCTTTTGATCTGACATAACTTACAACATACTTTGCAGATTTCAGATCACTCTTTCAGTTCAATCCTTATGCTTGGCTTCAATCACTTCAACTCTAACTGCTTGTCTCCCTCTCAAGATTCATCTCCTTGAGTCTTCTTACTCATTCTGCCAATGCAATCATCCTTGTGGTCATCTATCCAAACAAATTTCCTGTGTTATCTTCTCCTTAGCTCATTCTTCAGCATTTCATGCTTTTATGCTTGACCACAACTCTCTCTCTCACTATCCCCTCTATTCCACTCTATTTTTCATTAACTTATGTCTTCTTACATACAAGTCTGATTTTCCTTTACCGCTCAATTCTCCCTCTCCAATTTTAGAGTTTCAAAATGGATTAGGTAGGATACAATGTATCTACCCCATATCTTGTTTTCTTCTTGAAACTTTGCCAATTGTATCTTAAAAAAATTCTACATGGTGTTCTGTGCCACCAACTCATCATTCTTATCTTCCTTTTAATTCACAGATTTCTAGATAACAACTTTGTCGGCTTAGATCTAGCGAATCTTCAATTTCCTAAATAATGCAGCAACTTGGTATTATTGATTGCTAGCTTAAAGAATAAATTTGACAACTGAGTGTCAATACACTTAACCAAGATCAAAAGTAAGTGTCGAGTAAGATAAAGTAAGTGTCGAGTAAGATAAAGTTTCGAGTGATAACAAGTGTCGAGTGATAACAATTGCCGAGTGATAACAAGTGCCGAGTGTTAACAAGTGCCGAGTACAACAAGTGCCGAGTACAACATGTGCCGAGTGATACAGTTTTATTCAGGTGCCGAGCTATCCAGGAAACAGCATGTGTCGAGTATTAGAAATACTTTAGGAGCCGAGTAACTCAGTAGATCAGCATAAAAGTTTGAAATTGCACAAACTATGATGCAAACAATTTTTTGCAGCCGACAGAAGGTAAACTTCGAGGGATTTAATGATATAATCGAATCTTTTATTTTTCCCATGCAACTCACATGTAACCAATAAGAAAAATAATAAAGGCATGCAACCAATAAAAAAAAAACAAGTATTGAGCTAGAAATTGAGATTCAATATGGATCTTAGATCCAAATCAAACCCTAAGTCTTTGAAGTCTTTATAAGGAAGACAAAATTTCATTGTAAACATACATATGGAAGGACATACAAGGGTGCATAAGAAAATCTATTTTCAGAAGCAAGGGTTATCAGATCACAAAGGATCAAGATCAGGAGAAAGCGAAAAAGGAGCCTGCATTCAGCAATCAAGGATTGTAATCTATCAGGTTTATTGTATCTAATACTCTCTAGCAATTGTATTAGAATGAAAATCCTATGGTGATAGGTTAGCTTTACAGCTATTTTGTAAGATCCTTTTGATTAGGTGATTAAAATCCTTTAACAGGGTGACACTTCATGTTAAGTGTTTGTAAATCCTCTAATTAGGTCACTATTAATACAGTGTAAAGCCTTTAACAGGGCAGGCCTTTAACAGGGAAAACCATCAGAAGTGGTTGAACAATATTGCTGTAGTAAATTTTTGTGAGTATCATCCCCACCCCAGTTTTACCTTCTTATTCCTGGAGGGTTTCTGGGTTACCAAATTCCAGTGTTATGAGTTATTGATGCATGAGTTTTGTTACATGTTTATTTGATGTATTTACATGCATGCAATTTACTTTAAGATAGAAGTTTTATTGACTAAAGTGTGATACTTATGATTCACCCCCCCCCCCCCCCCCCCCTCTCATAAGTACTCTTTCCATATTTGAATATTCCAACAATTGGTATCAGAGCAAGTCAAGTTCTCACAAGGAAAAGCCTAATAGCTTGGAGGAAAAGATTTAAAGATAGAAGCTTTCAAACTTGGAAAGATCATTGAAAATCAGGTGATAGATGTGCAACTTTCTCTACATAGCTTGGAGGAATTCATAAACAAATTGAGAAACTCATTAAAAAAGAGGAAGGATCTAGCCATAGCTAAAAATGATATACACTACAAGGAGATTGATACCACCAAAATATTTTCCAGTGGAGACACTAAAGAGTTTGATGCAGCAATAGCAGAACTGATGGAAAAAAATAAAATTCAAGTAGATGAGATAAGATCTCTCAAGATGGAACATGAATCACAGCCTATAATGATATGTGAAATTACTAAACAAAAGAAAAGAGCAGTTGATGATAAGGTCATGATGGAAAATGACAAAAGGAATCTTGCAAACAGACTTGAAGAAAAATGTACTGAATTGACAAGGATCTCAAACATGCAGATGGATACACTTGCTCAAATGATGAATCTTAATCATGAACTCAATATGAAAGATATTGAGATCTCTACTTTGAAGATGCACAAGGAACAAATGTAGAATGAATTGAACAGAGAAAGAGAGGTAGCAAAAAATCTCAACAAATCAAGTGAAGCTATCAAATATTTTGAGCAAATACTGAAATCTCCAAGATCAACCCATGATACAATAAGGCTTGGATATAACAGCACTGAAGTTGGAGAATCATCAAAGAGTGCAGAAAAAAGAAGTGAAAAAGGTAAAGATGTTAAACCTACATGTCATTTCTTTGGAAAGAAAGGACATACATCTAATGTCTGTAGAAGCAAGAATGCCCATCAGCATGACAAACCCAAAAGCATAAATCATTGTCATAAATGCAAGAAGCAAGGTCATCAAGCATATAAATGTAGAACCCAAATTATGAAGACATCAAAATTTGATGGACATTTTTGTAATTGCAAAAACTATGGACATAGAGCTTTTGAATGTAGATCAAAGTCTATGTGGACAGTAAATCAACCAACAAAGGCATCAAACTATGAATTTTGGGATTACAACACCAGGTACAGCTGTCACTATTGTCAAGAATATGGACATATCCCACAGAACTGCATAAGAACACATTTTAGAGGGAACTACAAAAGATGGTTGAGTCAAACCACATGTTTCAGTTGCTTAAAAACTAGTCATGTCAGCAAAAATTGCCCAACAAGGTCAAAGGCATCAAGTTCTGAGTTCAGCAATGGAAAGGCAAAGATAGATGTTGGACATATCAGAAGTGAAATGAATAAGACATCAAACTATGAATTTTGGGATTACAACACCAGGTACAGTTGTCACTATTGTCAAGAATATGGACATATCCCACAGAACTGCATAAGAACACATTTTAGAGGGAACTACAAAAGATGGTTGAGTCAAATCACATGTTTCAGTTGCTTAAAAACTAGTCATGTCAGCAGAAATTGCCCAACAAGGTCAAGGGCATCAAGTTCTGTGTTCAGTAATGGAAAGGCAAAGATAGATGTTGGACATATCAGAAGTGAAATGAATAAGACATGGAGGAAGAAAGATGAGTCTAGCACATCAAGTACAAAGATCACTTCACCTAATAAGTCAAGTGATCACACTTCATCAAATTAAGCAAAGAATGAATGTGTGGGATTGATAAACCTAGTTACACCATAAATCAGTCCCAAAACATATAAGAACTACAAAAATGAAATCAGCATAAACAGAGATGCTAAGTCAAAATTGAGAACTTTTGTGAAAATTTGTCAAAGTTGCCTTCAGAAGCCGAGTTGCTAACAACAACCGAGTTGATAGTTGATGCCGAGCTATGAAATATCAATAGGAGCCGAGTAAATTAAAACATAATGGGAGCCGAGTCATGACAAAACTTTTCAAGTGCCGAGTAGACAGTTGGCAGCGTACTAAGCATTTATTACTCCATTTTGAAGGGTACATAAATATGATTTTCGATCATTTTCCCACCATTCGAACAAGAAGCAAAGTTGAAAAGAGCGGAGAAGATCAAGATCAGCTCAGAAGCCATTTGTGAAGATTTCAGCAATGATTCAAGACAAATTTCATGGATTTAAGGTATTTTACTTAAGTGCCGAGCTACGTAAGACTTATAAACTTGTTTAAATTATAAACCCTAGTTTGGAAAACAATGGCATCTGGGTCAGGAACTACTAAGGGTATAGAGAGTCATGAAGTTCAGTTGGCCAGCAATGAAGTTAAACAACCTGAATTTAAGCCCATTCCAGAAGTAGCGTACAAGAATGATCCTGCAGGTGCATTATCAGTTATTTTGGATAAAGTTGTTATGGTCCAAGATGTTCGCAGATGTTATAATTGCAAAATAGGTGCCATAGGAGACTTAGAAATTCATAATTCATATGATAAACTATGTGAAAACAAAGTACTGAAAAATGAGTTTTCAATAATAGAAAGAAAAGGATTGACCAAAACCCTAGCTTTTTTGACTATTTTCAAAACTGAATGGGTATGGATAATTTTGAGTTGAATACATGATGGAGCTTTTTGGTTAGAGTCAGGGCCAGTAAAATTCACCAAGAAAACTGTTCATAGGGTTGCTGGTATTCCAACCCTAGATCGGCCAAAGACCTTGCGAAGTGACAAAAGGGAAGTAATAGAGAAAAATACATGTGCCAAATGGAACAATAGAGGAATGACTATCGACACAGTCATAGATCCCCTACTAGATTTTGCTGTGAGAATCATTTCACATAAATTCTATCAATCAAGCAGGTTAAACAGTGTACCTTGTATAGCAGTTGATGTTGCATACAAGATAATCAAAAGGGATCACACTTATGATTTGGTAGAGCTCATGTTTCAACAAATTAATGAAAATCTGGGATCTATAAGGAAGAGCAAGGGAGCTCAATGCAAATTTGGATCAGTTTTGATGTGCATGTTTTTCTATCTGATGAAAGAATTTCCTTCTATGGGTAAGGTAAGATGGAATCTAGATAAAACAATTGTTGAACAAATTAATGGATACATTGAACAGATGGGTGAAAATTTTGATGCCCAAATGACTGGTTATTTTGAGGACTTCAAAAAGTCCATGAAACAAAGAATGAGAATTCTAGTCTCATTGACTGAGAAATATGAAAAAGACATTTGTTTTCTTGTAGATATAGATTATACTTACATACAAGTAGTTATACCTAGAGTAAGATGGCTTAGGCCACTAGGTTATGAACTTGATGTTGATCAAGCCTCTGCAACAATAACAGCTCTACTTGTAGAAGAAGCTGATAAAAATGCAAAAAAAATTGGAACCTCTGATGTTGTCAAATCAAAGGTGATAACAGATTTGAAGACTGCTTCAGCAGTAAAGAAGAAAGAGAAAATGGTGAGACAAATCAAGAGAAAATTTGGCATGGAAGAAGAAGGAACAGCAGAAGAAGAGGGAGAAGACATTGAAGAAGAAGGAGATAAACTTCAAGGTCAGACTCAAGGGTTTGGAGAAGACAAAGAGGAAAGTGCTGAGGTAGAAGAAGACAAGGAAGCACTAGTTAAGAGAAAGACCACAACTCCTTCTGCTCCTGAATCCAAGAGGAGAAAAGTAGCTGCCTTTGCACCAAAGAGACCTACCACAAGGGCTGTAGCACAAAGATCCCAAGAGGAGGAAAAAGGAAAGAAGAAAGACTCAAATAAGACTGCTACTGAGTCAAACAAAAGGAAATTTATTGCCCACCCTGAAACAGATGAGGAGAAAATAGAGTTAGAGGACAATAGTCAATTTCAAGTGGTAAGACACAAACCCCAAACTGTTGTTGATAAATTATGTTCAAAAATTAGAAATAATGATTTAAAAGGTTTAAAGAAACTGAATTTTTCTAAGCTCACCGAAGAAGAGAAAAATAAATTAGAGGAATCTGTATACTATGATGGCTGAGTATAAGCACACACCTCTAGAATTAGATGAATCTATGCCAAGAGAATTGTATAAAATTGTAGAGGATAAATGGCATTTTTGTTTACAAATGGAAAAATAAATAAGGGAGTCAACATTAGCCAGATTGTTGCCTGATTTGACTAAAGATCAAATAATAAATGTAGTAAAAAGGCATAATAACATATTCACTCCCAAGTATAGAGCATTCAGCATATTGTAGAATAAAATTGAAGAGGTAGTTACTAAATCCACAAGATTGTGGGAAATAGTTTACAAGAAAATTGAAGATGTATAAAATGAAGAATATAAGGCAGAGGCAAGTGCCAAGACAAAGGAAAAGAAAGTATCAGAAACCAAACAAAAAGAGAAGGAACTAGTGGAGAAGAAGAGTAAAGAAGAAAAGGAAGAAGAGGCACATAATGAGGAGAAAGAGGAAGAGAAAGATACCGCTGAGCCACAAGATCAAAGTATGCAAGACATACAGGTATCTCCTCCTAGTCCTCCTCATGCCACCATCACACCTGCAGATATCATAAAAATAAAGGATGTTACAGATACTTGAAATCTAAACATCAATCCATTAACTGCAGAGGATTTGGAAATCCTTGACCAATCGTCACTAGTAGCAAAGTTAAGTTCAAATCCTATATTGGTCAGTGTTGATGAATTACAAAATCCAGAAGTCAAGGTAAAAGCACTAGTGCCACCCTCGACCATACAAACTACTGGTATTCTATTTCTTCCATCACCACCTCCACCAAGTATAGTCACTTATACACTCCAAGTGCCAAGTACAACAGCAGGGGAAATAAAAGAAACATCTGAACAACCAACAAGTTCAACCGCACCTAGCAATCATAAAAGGGATATTCAAGATGAAGAAAAAGATAAGACAAAGAAGAAGGAGGAGACTACAATACAAACACTAGTTGCATTACCAAAATCTGGTACTCCAACACAAACTCTTCAGCAGCCGAGCACAGATGGATTACAGCTGCAAATCAGGACACCAGGCTCGAGCTCATCAAAGGCAGTCAGGAAACTTCACTATGGAGTTCCTGATCTTGATGAAGAAATAAAGATCCCATATTATGAATCTAGCACTCTTACTGAAGAAAAGATTAATGAAATTCAGAGTGCATTAGACAAAAGAAGGAGACAAGAAGCACTAAGAAAAGAATGCAAGCATAAGCTTACCTTGAATGAAATTAAAGACATATTCACAGAAGCTTTTTGCTTACAATCTCCAAATGAGTCAAGTCCAATTATGGAGCAACTAGTTGACCAGGTGACTAATGAAGACTAGGAAACAAATGCCAGATTTCTTGAATGGTCAGAAAAGAAGTTCTAAGGTAAAGTAAATAGGAAAATATCCGGTGATATAGCACTGTCTAAAGAAGAACTGGCAAAGAAAGTTATAACAGTTAAAATTGTACTAGGAAACATCTTTTCCCTATACAACAAGTATCTTGTTTTCTTCTTGAAACTTTTCCAATTGTATCTTAAAAACATTCTACATGGTGTTCTGTGCCACCAACTCATCATTCTTATCTTCCTTTTAATTCACAGATTTCTAGATAACAACTTTGTCGGCTTAGATTTGGCGAATCTTCGATTTCCTAAATAATGCAGCAACTCGGCATTATTGATTGTTAGCTTAAAGAATAAATTTGACAACTGAGTGTCAATACACTTAACCAAGATCAAAAGTAAGTGCCGAGTAAGATAAAGTGTCGAGTGATAACAAGTGCTGAGTGATAACAAGTGCCAAGTGTTAACAAGTGCCGAGTACAACAGGTGTCGAGTGTTAACAAGTGCCGAGTACAACATGTGCCAAGTGATACAGTTTTGTTTAGGTGCCGAGCTATCCAAGAAATAGCATGTGTCGAGTATCAAAAATACTTCAGGAGCCGAGTAACTCAATAGATCAGCATAAAATTTTGAAATTGCACAAACTATGATGCAAACAGTTTTTTGCAGCCGACAGAAGGTAAACTTTGAGGGATTTAATGATATAATCGAATCTTTTATTTTTCCCATGCAACTCACATGCATCCAATAAGAAAAATAATAAAGGCATGCAACCAATCAAAAAAAAACAAGTATTGAGCAAAAAATTGAGATTCAATATGGATCGTAGATCCAAATCAAACCCTAAGTCTTTGAAGTCTTTATAAGGAAGATGAAATTTCATTGTAAAAATACATATGGAAGGACATACAAGGGTGCATAAGAAAATCTATTTTTAGAAGCAAGGGTTATCATATCACAAAGGATCAAGATCAGGAGAAGGCGGAAAAGGAGCCTGCATTCAGCAATCAAGGATTGTAATCTATCAAGTTTATTGTATCTAATACTCTCTAGCAATTGTATTAGAATGAAAATCCTATGGTGATAGGTTAGCTTTACAGCTATTTTGTAAGATCCTTTTGATTAGGTGATTGAAATCCTTTAACAGGGTGACACTTCATGTTAAGTGTTTGTAAATCCTCTAACCAGGTCACTATTAATATAGTGTAAATCTTTTAACAGGGCAAACCATCAAAAGTGGTTGAACAATATTGCTGCAGTAAATTTTTGTGGGTATCATCCCCACCCCAGTTTTACCTTCTTATTCCTGGAGGGTTTCTGGGTTACCAAATTCCAGTGTTATGAGTTATTGATGCATGAGTTTTGTTACATGTTTATTTGATGTATTTACATGCATGCAATTTACTTTAAGATTGAAGTTTTATTGACTAAAGTGTGATACTTATGATTCACACCCCCCCCCCTCTCATATGTACTCTTTCCATATTTGAATATTCCAATAGTTAGGAGTCTAATTAATCATATTTAGTACATATGAGTCCCTGTTAGGAGACTTTAAATCCCTGTTAGGAGATTTCAACCCTATTAGGAGTTGTGGAAAGTAGTTGAACACACTATCCAAACAGCTTCAAGATTAGATCAACGAACCCATTGTCCAATTGACCTCAGTACTATTCTTTTTAGAATAATAGATTTGAAACATGCTTTTACTTCTTCCTCCGTCTAGTATGTCAGACTTGTTCTCCTTCAAATCATGCAATTAGATATGGAAATATGTACTAAGTAATAATAACCCTTAAGGTCACTTACACGCATAGGTAAGTCACTCTGCTTCTATAGCGCTCTACTACTCAATAACTCTCAAGTCTTATTTGGTCTCTATATCTTAAATGCAGAAAACATCTTTCCTTTATACTATGCTCAATAATAAATCCTTGAGTCATCTTCCCACTTAATTATAATATGTTAATTAAATGAATACACATTTAATTAATGCTATTGACTTATAGTTACAAACAAAATTTTACATATGTGACTTTCGTACATGCGCACTCTCTGACATTATCACTGGCCAGTATACTATCTTAAGTTAAATGTGCAACCTTTCATTACATTTGTGATGAACCGCAAAAATCACACAATCGAAACTACTTTCCTAATACTTTTTTTCCATACAGTTCTCTTTAGATCAGTCATATCTTCCATGCACTGTCAATTTAGGTTCTACACACTTACTCTTGTAACAAAGACATATTGCAGTATGAGCTAGAAATTGCACATTAACAGATAAGTAATATATTGTTCTTAATACAAAAATCATAGTTTGTTGCTTTGTCAGTCTTTATAAACTTATTACTATGTTATCATCTTTGACAAACACAATCATGAATACATCATATTAATGTTCTACAATGCTCCCCCATAGCATCAACATTCATGCTAATAATCTCACCCTTGGCATCAATGGCAACATAGATGAAAACCATCTAAGTTCCAAGAATAGCAAATATACATCTACTTCATCTTGCTTCATTTTCCTCAAACAAACATCATGTTATGCTTTCTTCCTAATCAAACTACATAGAATGTTTTCCATGTCACTCTCTCCCCCATTGTCATCAATTTCAAAGGTAATACACAAATGGTTCAATTTCTCAAATAATTTACCAGCATGACCACAAGTTGGTTTGTTGCTTTACAACTTTTGTATATAAATCCATAAATAGCTCAAGTGTCTAGAGACACTATTTCATACCAATTACATATTTCCAAGAGTGCTTTGTTGACTATGTTTATCATAGATACTCCCCCATTGAGGAAGCATCAACATTTAGTCCAGTCTAACAACGGTGCTCTGTTCCATGGATTGATGCACTTTTGCATCTTCTATTCTGAAGTAGGCAAGGGCATAATCCCAAGCATATCTCTTAGGTACTCAAATGTATCCTTTCGTAAGGATTTTGTAAAAATATCTGCAATTTGTTCTTGAGTGTTAACATTCTCTAGTCTGATTTCTTTCTATGTAACTTTCTCTCCCAACACATTGTTCTGCAAGTCATTGTTAGTGATGACTTCCATATTTTCATGGGTAACCTCTAGATCAACAATAGTTACCAAAGCTATCTCTTCTACTACTTCCTTTTTCTTAATCTTAACACAATCACTCAAGAATTCTTATCTTTATCAAAAAGAAAACTCTTTCTAGTTTTTCTCAATCTCTTAGGACATTTACTTGAAAATAACCAAACTATTTACATGTCCAACAAACAAGAAGCTTCATACCTTTAGGTTCTCTCTTTGTAACTAGATCAATACCCTCTTTTGTCTTTGTATCATCTTCTGTTCTGGATCTATCTCTGCTTGTGTTATTTTTCTTTATATGTAGCAGAAGGATTATGGATCTATAAACTCAATATTTTGTTCTTTACACAAATCTGATAACTCACCAAGAATTTCCATAACTCGTGTGTCGAATTTTCTTTTGTTAGATACAAGACTTTCTTCTTGAATATGTTTAGCTGAAGTATGTTACCTCTAGTTTTTGTGCTAGGGCCAAGCAATTTTTCTTCCTTGTCCTTGATGATGCATGTGTCATTACCAAATTACAATTGGTAACCTTTTCCACAAGTTGTCCAACACTTAGCAAATTATGTTTTAGTCCATCCACAACGTAAACATCATTAGTATTTGTTTTACCATCAAGTCTGATAGATCTAATTTCTATAATGTGATAGGCTACATTGTTCCCTACTCTAACAATCCCTCCATCATGACTTTTGAATTTGACAAATTTTCTCATATCGCTAGTCATGTGATGTGAAATCTTCCAATCTTTCCTTTCAACTTGTGAAATTAGGGCACTTTCTTCTCTAATCTCTTTGTCAAGGTCGCCCTCCTTCATAGCTACAAATCCTAATTCATCTTCACTTTTGCTTTAATCAAATTCTTCTTCTTCTTCTTCATTAGCATATAAGCAATTCTTAGGTATTCTAGATTTGAATCTTCCCTTATACTTCCTTTCTCTTTTAGGAGACTTAGATGCATAATGACCATATTCATTGCATACCCAACACTTAAAATTATTCTTACCATCTTTTTCTCTTTCCATAAAAATAGCTACTCCTTCTTTGATCTTTTCCTCAACAGTTTTGCTAGTGATAGCAATGTCTTCTTGTGATCTTGTATTCTTTGCTAGACCAAGTTTAACACTTAATGCACTGAATGCTAGCTCAACTTTTACTAGATCTCCAGATTGTTTTAGATCAAATTCTACAGCTTCCAATCTACCAAGCAATGTTTCTTTGGTGAAATTTTTAATACAGGGTATCATCAACTGAATCATCTATGTTATTCTCTTGAAAGGTGGTGTGGGACTTTTCAAGATCTTCCATATTGCATCATCATCCAATTTGGATCATTCATAAGATCTGATTCCTACAACAATCTCATATATTCTACCAATATAGCTTCTTATAGATTCATCTTCCATCATTCTAGCATCTTGAAATGTACAATGCAAGTTTTGTAATCCAACTCTTTTTGCATGTGTATCACCCTCATGGTTAGCTTCTAAAGTTTTCCAAATTTCATGAGATGTTTTGATTAGTTTTACCTAACTGTACTCACTTTCAAGTACAGCTAACAATATTTCTTCTCTTGCCCTTATTTTGTACATAAATACTTCTCTCTACTCCTTGGTACAACTTTCAAGATCATCTTCTTCCACAATCTCCTTAGATACCTTGGTTTCAAGCCAATATCCTAGACCCATGCACAAAAGATGAGTTTTCATCTTGTCCTTCTAGCTATCGAAATTGGTGCAATCAAATTTTGGTCTTTCCTTTTTTAACATATTTGCAATAGATCTCCTTAGGTTTCTAAACCCTTTCTTCAAGGACCTGATGCTCTAATATCAATTGTTAGTAATTAATGTTCACAATATAACTGAGAGGGCGGGGGGGGTGGTGAATCAGTTATATAATTATCAAATTCAATATCAACTTTAATCCAACTTAATCATGTGAGCAATGTAATCAGCAATCATGAAAGAAAGATATACACAATGACAATAGATATGTTGACTAGGGAAACCCTTGATCAGAGGGAAAACCTCGGTGGGAATGATACCCACAAGATGATGTACTAATATAAATGTTCCTTGTGAAAGGCTAGACCCTATTAGGAGTCTGATTAATCACATTTAGTGCATATGAGTCCATGTTAGGAGACTTTGCATCCCTGTTAGGAGATTCTAATCCTGTTAGGAGTTGTGGAAGGCAGTTGAACCCATTGTGCAAACAACTTTAGGATCATATCAACAAACCCACTATCCAATTGACCTCTATACTATTCCTTTCATAATAATAGATGTGAAACAAGCTTTTACTTCTTCCTCTACGTCGGACTTCTTCTCCTTTAGATCATGCATATAGATCTAGAAATATGTACTCCATAATAATAACCCTTAAGGTCACTTACATGCATAGGTAAGTCACTCTGTTTCTATAGCACTCCGCTGCTCAATAACTCGCAAGTCTTATCTGCTCTCCATATCTTACACACAAAAAGCATCTTTCCTTTATACCATGCTCAATAATAAATCCTCAAGTCAGCTTCACACTTAATTATAATATGTTAATTAAATGAATACACATTTAATTAATGTTGTCAGCTCATAGCTATAAACAAACTTTTACATGCACGACTTTCGTACATGCACACTCTCTGATGTCATCACTGGCTAGTATATTTTCTCCAGTTAACTACGCAACCTTTCATTATATTTGTGATGAATTGCAGAAATCACACAATAGGAACTATTTTCCTAATACTCTATTTCCATATGGTTCTCTGTAGATCAATCATATCTTCTATGCACTATCAATTTAGGTTCTATGCGCTTACCCTTGTAACTAAGACATACTGTAGTGTGCGCTGGAAACTATGCATTAACTAATAACTAATATATTGTTCTTAATATAAAAATGATAATATTCTGCTCTTTCAGTATTTACAAACTTATTACTATGTTGTCATCAATGACAAACATAGTCATCAATACACAATATCAATGTTCTGCAATGCTCCCCCATAGCATCAGCATCCATGCTAACATAATTGATAATTCTCCTCCAATCTGCTAGCTTATATATATGATTTCTTTGTCTTTGATCCTCAATATGATTCAATGGACTCATGTTTGATCTAAGTGAACCAGTGAATGCACGAGTAGCTGTGTTTTGCACTATCACTTCATTGTACAAGTCGCATTTCGTTGCCTTGTATAGGTCACATTAGCTAAAGTGTCGAAGGCAAGAACATTGTAACCCTCATTCAACAAAACATTGGTGGGTTCATACAAAATGTTGGGTTTAGCTTTATTGTTATATCTTTAGAGGTGGATGATTTAACTCACCTGGACGTTGTGGTTAGAAATCATGTAAGCATTAGCCACACTAACTCCACCAAACATTCAACAGATGTTGCAAAACCATGCCTTCACTTCTTTGTATATTTATTTGACGTCCCACCTCACTCAAACCATTGAATAAGCATTGGAATTTGTCATTTGACATTTCATTTAACCGTTAATGAGATTTATTTTGCATAGGTGCATCAAAAATCTCAATCGATAGAAATATTGTTTCTTCATTTAATATTTCATATACCGCTATAGTTACAACGATTAGGCTTCATGAGTCGGGATACAGTATAGCAATAGCGATGAGAAATAAAGGAGGCTTATTGCTATAACATATAGTGATCATCAAAAAATGGAAAACAAATATAATCATTACAACAATGAGTGATAGAGATGTTGTATCGCTATAAGTCATGTCGATGAGTATTTTCGCTGATCAATAAGGACGAGATATTGTTGTAGAATATATTGAACTCTTCTATTGCTATACGGAGAAGGCCTAATCTTGACATAGCGATGAGCAATGAGAAAAGTATATCACTATGACATATAGCGATCCCTGTTATCGCTATGCGAAGAAACTACACAAACAATATAGTGATGGGCAATAAATGAGGCTTATCGCTATAACATATAACGATCATCAAAAAATGAAAAAAAAATATAACCATTACAATGATGAGTGATAGGGATGTTGTATCACTATAAGTCATGGAAATGGGTACTTTTTGTGATTGAAAAGGAGGAGATATCACTATAGAATATAGCAAACTCTTCTATTACTATATGAAGAAGGCCTAATCTTGATATAGTGATGAGCGATGAGGAAATTATATTGCTATGACATATAGCAATCCTTTTTTATCGCTATGTGAAGAAACTGCAAAAATAATATAATGATGAGTGATAAAGGAGGCTTATCACTATAACATATAGCGATCATTGAAAAACAAAAAATAAATATAATCATTACAGCAATGAGCGATAGAGATGTTGTATCACTGTAAGTCATGGCAATGAGTGTTTTTAGTGATAAAAAAAGGAGGATATATTGCTATAGAATATAGCGAACTCTTCTATTGAAAAGGAGGAGATATCACTATAAGTCATGGCGATGAGTATTTTCAGTGATCGAAAAGGAGATATTGTTATAGAATATAGCTAACTCTTCTATCAAAAAGGAGGAGATATCATTATAAGTCATGGTGATGAGTGTTTTTGATGATCAGAAAGAAGGAGATATCAATATAGAATATAGCAAACTTTCTATCAAAGAGGAGGAGATATCGCTATAAGTCATGGTGATGAGTGTTTTTGGTGATCGAAAAGGAGGAGATATCGTTGAAGAATATAATGGACTCTTCTATCGAAAGGACGAGATATCACTATAAGTCATGGCGATGAGTGTTTTCAGTGATCCAAAAGGAGAAGATATTGCTATAAGTCATGGTGATGAGTGTTTTCAATGATCGAAAAGATGGAGATATTGCTATAAGTCACCATGATGAGTGTTTTTACTGATCGAAAATGAGAAGATATTGTTATAAGTCATGGCGATGAGTGTTTTCAGTGAATGAAAAGGAGGAGATATCACTATAAGTAATGGTGATGAGTGTTTTTGGTGAGTGATAAAGAAGGCTTATCGCTATAACATGTAGTGATCATTGACAATTTGGTTGAAATTTTGACCAAAGCCATTAATTAGAATATGTTCCTATAGGTACTAGGACCCATAGGGACATATGTTGTTATCAAATGTGTCAAAAGGCATCATAGATTATCCTGGGACCCCTTTTGATACATTTGATCAATTAGAATATGTCCGTAGGGGTCCTAGGACCACTAGGGACATATGTCATCATCAAATGTGTCGAAAGGGGTCATAGGTTAACCTACAACCCCTTTCGACCCATACCATCAATTAGAATATGTCCCTAGGGGTCCTAGGATCCCTAGGGACATATGTTGTCATAAAATTTACCGAAAGTGGTAATAGGTTATCCTAGGACCCCTTTTGACACATTTGATCAATTAGAGTATATCCCTAAGGGTCCTAGGATCCCAAGGGACATATGTTGTCATCAAATGTGTTGAAAGGGGTCATAGATTAACCTATGACCCCTTTTGACCCATACAATCAATTGAAATATGTCCCTAGGACCCCTTGAGACTCCGAACTAGAGTGTCTCCAAGATGCCCTAAGCATGTTTGGGTTGCGATAATCTGACACTTGTAACTCAAAACTCATGATGTCTATCAATGAACTGTCAAATGCTAGAGGATCGTGATATCAATGCCCACAATAACCTCTTTCAATTTTGGAAGATTTAATTTCATTTGGAATTTGTGTAGTCATCTCGTTTAATGCCAAACCTTGTAGTGTTCTTCAATGAATTAGTGTACCATTGTGCAACATTCAAATTTTTTATCACGGCATCATTTTGTCAGTGTTGTTACCTCCAAATGGATGAGTGAACCCAAATGACACCATTGTTTCGATCACTGAGATCTTGGAATGTTCACGAGCACTCCAAATTGGAGTATCTCCAAGGTGCCCTAAGCATGTTTGGGTTGTGATCTTTCAACACTTGTAACTCAAAACTCGTGAGGCCTATCAAAAAAATATTAGATGTTAGAGGATCATGATATCAATCTCCATAATAACCTCTCTCAGTTGTAGGAGATTCAATTTCATTTGGAATTGGCACAGCCATCTCAATTGATGTCAAACCTCCTAGTGCTCCTTAGTAAATTAGTGCACGATTGCGCAACTTTTGAACCATTCATCATGGCATCGTTTCATCAGTATTATTAGCTTTGGATGGTCAAGGGAACCCCATTGAAATGATTATTTTGACTACGAAGAGCCTAGAACATTCGTGAGCACCATGAACTAGAGTGTCTCCAAGGTTCCCTAAGCACGTTTGGGCTGCGATATTCTGACTCTTGTAACTCAAAACTCATGAGGCCTACTGACGAAATGTCAGATGCTAGAGGACCATGATATCTATGTCCACAATAACCTCTCTCAAATCTAGGAGATTCAATTTTGTTTGGAATGGACATAGCCATCTCGATCTATGCCAAACCTCATAGTGTTCCTTGGTGAATTGGTGCACCATTGCACAACTTTTGAACCATTATTTGTGACATCATTTCACTGGTGTCCTTAACTCTAGATGGTTGGGTAAACCCTAGGGACACCATTATTAGATCCTAGAATGTTTGCGAGCACCCCAAACCAAAGTGTCTCCAAGGTTCCCTAAGCACGTTTGGGTTGCAACCTTTTGACACTTGTACTTGGAACTCATAAGGCCTATTGACAAACTTTCAAATGCTAGAGGACCATGATATCAATGTCCATAATAAGTTCTCTCAGTTCTAGAAGATTTAATTTCATTTGGAATTGTTATAGCCATCTCAATCGATGCCAAACCTCATAGTGTTCCTTAATGAATTAGTGCACCATTGCGCAACTTTCGAACCATTCATTACTAAAAAGTTCATGAACACCACACATCAAAGTGCTCACAATGTGCATTAAACACATTTGAGCAATGATCTTCGAGTGTCATAACTCAAAGCCCTTGTTGTTTTGATTGTTCATTGTATTCGTGGATAGTTGGATGTTGAAAAATATCAAGGGCTTGTCTTCGCTTTTGCCTATTTTTCTTAAGGAGTAATTTTGGTTTTAGGGTTTCTTAAATCCAAGCTTGCACAAGGATGGGGGTACTTGGGGTAATAGTATGAGTACCGGTATGAGTATTTTTTCATAATAGGAGATTGGGCTACTTGGCTATGCCAAACATTATCTTTAATTATACTTTTATAGTTATAGAAAATCTAAAATCATGAGTCATGGCAATGATTTTTCAAAAAAAAAAAAGAACAGTGATAAAGTGTGCAAATGTAATGTATTTTTTTTCAATTTTAGATTTGCTTTATGTTTATAATAATAATGTATGATAAATATTTAGATGCATAACAAGAACCGTGATAAAATTTGAAAATGTAATCTACTATTTTTAGTTTCAAATTTGCTATATGTTTGTAATAATAATACATGATAAATGTTTACATAAATGATAGAGAAGGAAGACTTTAAACATGAACAAGAAGATCATAAATCATATGACAATGGCATATTGCAAATGATAAACTTCTAACTTGAACAGTAATAAAGTTTATTGTTAATCAATATTGTATCAAAGTTTCAAACTGATTAGGTACTAAATTAAGTTTGATAAACAACAAGCTGATACGCAAACATAAAACTTTAAAAAAAATCAAAAATCTTAATCAAAGTCCTTAGCTATGATGCTCTCCATTGAGTACCCGACACTAATAGTATAGATTGTCATATCATTTGATTGATGAAGAAGATTTGAAAAGAAGAGATAGAAAAGTAAGCTAGTGTTTTTGAGTAATGTAAAGTTAAGTATTATGGAATTAAGTCTAGTAGACCTTAGAGGCGACCTTCCAGAGTACCTGATTGCCCTAATGTCCACCTTTCCATTCTGGACTACTTCTCCCCTATGAGGAGTTCTTAGCTGTTGTTATTCCCTTTTCATGGTTATTTTATTGTTTTGCTTTCATGTTCTTTCTGTGGACACCGTTTGGTGCTCCCTCTACTGGTGTTTGCCCCTTTGTATTGTTTCTAGTCCCTTAGACCCTCATTGGTCTCTTGTTGGACATTAATAAATTTATTTTATCTTATCTTATCTTAATAGGAACTTGATAAGTTATTTCTTGACAAGATAATGTGTTATTTAATCATAACATGGAGTGATAAATACAAGTGAATTGAAGTATGACAGAAATGAGAAGAGTTAAGTTAAACTTTAAGCTTGATTGAGTATCTATATTGGTCGGTCAATGAAGCAAGTGAAGCTAAAGATTAAGGAACTTAAGCAAAAGTTGAACCAAGAAATCCAAGGGAGTGATAGTTATTGTTGAGCAAGTTGGTGAAGAAAAGTTAGTGGCAATTGAGCAAAGTAATGGTTGACCAAGCCAGTTGATGCCAAATGAAATAGAATAGTGTATGTTGAGGTACACAGTGTTGACCAAGGAGAACATAGTGATTGTTGAATGACAACAAAAGTTATAATTTGTGAAAGAATTGAATTTGAGGTTAACATAGTTGGAATTTTGGATTAGTCAAAGCATGTGGACGATAAGGATTAATGAGCTGGAGTTCTTAATGCATGAAGAGAGTTTGTTATGCAACAAAAGGAAATGATTTGATCATAAGTTTCTAGGAGGAAAACAAAATGATGGAAGAATTCGATGAATCTAACCTAACCCTAAAATCTACAATGATGTTTCGAGTAAAAAAATATCAAATTTACCTATTTAAGAAGGCATAAGGAATGAATTTGAAGGTTGGTTCATTATTGATTGGATATTTTATGGAGAAGTTGTGAAGAGGAAAGCAACAGAGGAGGAGTGTGAAGAGTTGGGTGAAGTTTGATTGCTTGTAAGGGATGTTAATAAAATCAGTGATGAAGATGATAATGGAGGTCAGTCAATGAGCTAGCAGATGAGAGAATGAAGATCTAAATTTGCAAAGTGAGTTTTACTTTATAAATCAAACCTACTATTACATTATAAACATTGTAACAGTCAAAATACTTTAATCAAGGTGACATTCTAATGGAATGATCCAAAGTCCTTTAACAAGGCCACTCCTAATAGGGTGATTAAATCCTTTAATAGGGTCACATTTGACAGTGTGTTGTATAAATTTTAACTGATTTAGCTCTTAATTGAGCTCACTTTAGAAGAGTGAATAATTGGTAGCATTTTACTTGGTGTTTTTTTATAAATTGGGTTTCCACAATAAATCTTGGTGTCAAAGTGTTACAAGTGTGGATGTTTATTTATGCATGTTATATTTTTACATTTTCTTATTTTATTGGTAGTTGGTACATATAGGAAATAGAGAGTTAAAGAATATTAAATTGTTGATGATATGTTATATGGACCGAGGTATTTTGTGAGATTGATTAAGTTGTTTAAATCTTTTAAGAGTTGAATTGGTACATCTAGACCCAAGGAGTGTTAAATAAATAGATGGAAGATATATTTTCATTAATTTTATAAGTTGATGCTTTCAAATAGATGTCCAAGTCTCTCCTAAAATTCACCACCTCATTGGTTTGGATATGCCCATCAATTCAATGTCATCCACAAACTAAAGATGAGAATAGAGAGGAAGGGGAGTTATATCCTTAAATAAGAACTCGTCTCACCTAAGATATAATAAATCTCCACAAGTCCATAAACCATGACAACAAATAAATAGGGTTATATAGGGATTCCATATTGAAGTACCCAAAAAGCACAAAACAATATGTAATGTTCCTTGTCCATACAAAGAGAATTACGGTGGAGACAGAACCGTATGTTGAACTTTTTGTGAGTACAGAGGGATATATGGATTGTGGTGTACGTATGGTGAAGAGGACCCCCATCCAATGGTTGGTGATAGAATATCAAAAATGAAGTATAGAGGGGATGTAAATGTATGGAATTTGAAATGTAGAATATGGAAAATGGAAAATGGAAGTGCACGAAGAAGTACAAAGGGAGGTAGTACAAATGATAGATGGAGGGAGGAGTACAAAAGGAGGGAGGTAGTACGATGGATGGATGGAGGAGTTGCATGGATACTAGAAAGAGAGTACAAACTTATATGCAAATATTAGAACAACAAATCCATCAAATCAATGCCAAGCATGAATAGATATTAAATACTGATAATATCCAAAAGATGGTGCTCTAATTTTTTAGATCTGAGGAAAGTATTGCAGGCGATGGAATAGGGTGAGGATTGAATTCCACCGAAATTGGAAAAGCCAAGTAGGGAAGATCTCTCACTTTTGAAATGGTGAACAACAGAGAATTGCAACTAGAATTCGTAGTAGTAAGAAAATAATCCAAATCCCATGCCTAAAACTACCTACAAGAAGGCCTTATAACAGTTTTGGGGAAGCTTCCTGAAGGAGTTAAAAAATGTTGACATGTCAACAAGTACTAACCAAAAGTAAAGAGTGGGCCTGAGAGGTTAAAAAAATTGATTTTCGAACACATAACAAAAAAATATTATTTAATAATATTGGGGACATCACAATTCTCCTTGTCCAAAAATTGCTTGCCCTCAAGAAATTGCAAACTTGGATGCTCTAGAATTTGTTCGCCTTCCCAGGTGACATCCTCAACAAGAACATCCTTCCATCGCACAAGAAACTCTTTAATGGTACTTGAGCCTCTTCTCTCAGACATCTACTATCTCAGCTAGCTCTAAAATTAATTTCCCTTCTTCATCAATGGGAGATAATTTCTTCGACACTATGAAACATTGTCCAATAGCCTTCTTCGAACATGACACATGAAAAACATAAGCAACTTCTCCTACCCTTCAAACCACTCTATAGAATTCATAGAATCATGGTTTTAGTTTCCCCTTACCAGATGACTTCAGGGAGGATTGTCTATATGGTTGATTGTCTATTTAACTCCCTTCAAGTAGCTCCAATTCATAAGCAACTTCTCCTACCCTTCAAACCACTCTATACGCTCCGAGAAGCATGGTTTTAGTTTCTCTTTAGTAGACAATTTCAGGGATGATTGTCTATATGGTTAAAGTCAAAGGTATACTAGATCACCCACCTCAAAACTTCTCTCAATCCAATGTCGATGAACAAACATCTTTTGTTGGTTTTGAGCTCTTTGTAGATTTTTCTTGAGAGATCTCATGATATCCAAAAACTCTTGTAGCCAATCTTTAGCCCTCGGTGTGCGACTGTCTCCTGATGCCAAATCCATGAATGATGAAGATTCATAACCATACAATACTTTGAAGGGTGGCATTCCTATTTACATGTGATAGGTAGTGGTGTAACAATGCTCACCCAAATGTAACCAATGCACCCATGCCTTCTGTTGGGCTGAAACATAGTTCCTTAGAAAGCCCTCTAGCCATTTGTTCACAATCTTCATTTGTCCATTTGATTGTGGATGGTATTTTGTACTTGATGAAAACTTTGTTCTCACTAGCCTAAACAACTCCATCCAAAAAGTGTTGAGGAAATGACTATCTTTATCCCTTACTATATTCCATGGGAGACCATGTAAACTGTAAAAAGAAAACCTCACAGAAGAACAACTCGGCCACTTGAGATGCTTGGTATCTAGTGGAAATGGAAAATAAATGGGCATACTTGGTCAAACGAACAACCAAGAAAAAAACACAATCCTTCCCCTGAACTTTGGGTAGCCCAGTGATGAAATCCATTGAAAAACTTTCCCACTTTTGATGAGGGATTGGCAATGGTTGGAGAAAACCTACAGGTAGGGTGTGCTCTGATTTGTTTTGTTGGTAGGTAGAGCATTCTTGTGCATATTATAAGACATCATTCTTGAGTCCCTTCCATGCAAAACATTCTCGGATCTTCCTGTAGGTTTTTGAGGTATCTTGGGTGTCTAGCCAAGGGTGAATCATGCATCTCCTTCAAAATCCTTTCTTTCATTATGGACTCAGGGACTAAATAGATCGTGCCCTTGTAGTAGATAATATCATCTACCACCTTATACCTATCATCTTGTACTTGACCATCCATTAACTAGCAATAAAATATGTTATTGGAGTATTCAACCAATAGGTGTTCCTTCTAGTCCACTAAAATTTCAGACAAAGAGCATATTGTAGGCCTTATTGATAGAGCATCGACTACTACATTATGTTTCCCCTTCACATATTCAATATAAAAGCCAAATGCTTCAATTTTTCTCACCCACTTATGTTGTTGTTCATTTAAATCTCTCTTCTCTAAACATATGTCAAGTTGTTGTGATATGTTCGCACCACAATTTTTGCTCCAAAGAGATATTGTTGAAACTTTGTTAGTGCATGCATGATTGTGACAATCTCTTTGTCATAGATGGAGTACAATTGCTCTTCTCCTAATATTTTTCATCTCTCGAATGCAATGGGGTGACAAGTTTGCATCAATGTTGCCCCAATACCTTCTCCTAATGCATCACACTCCAAGATGAAGGGTAGATTGAAATTAGGTTGTGTTAACACTGAGCATGAACTCATGACTTCTTTCAACTTGTCAAAGATGTCTTGTGCCTTCGCATCCAAATGGAAAGATCCTTTTTTGTTAGATCTATCAGTGGTGCAATAAGTTGTGAGAACCCCTTCATGAACCTTTTGTAATAATTGCACAATCCAAGGAATCCACGTAGATCGGGAAAGTCTGGGGAGGCGGCCAATCCAAGATGGCTTGAATCTTTTCCTGGTATATGTGAACCCCTTTAGCACTAATTATGTGCCCCAAATACAATATCTATTTCATTCCAAACTTGCATTTAGACCTCTTGGTAAACATTCATTATGACTCCATGATACTAATTATTTCATCCAAATGCCTCAAATATTCCTCCCATGTCTTATGGTAAATAATTATGTCATCAAAAAACACCACTAAGTACTTTTACAGTTGCTTGTTGAAGATGTGGTTCATGCATGACTAGAAAGTAGTAGGAGCATTGGTCAAACCAAATGGCATGACCAAGAACTCATAATAGATGTAATGGCAACAGAAGGCAGTCTTCTCCACATCTCCCTCTCTCATGCAGATCTGATGAATAGTCAAAATGAATATCTATTTTGGAAAAATAGAGTGCGTCATGTAACTCATCCAATAATTCATTGATCTTGGGAATAAGGTACATACTTTTAATGGTTTTCTTGTTTAGTGTATGGTGGTACATTCAGAGGGTTCCATCCTTCTTCTTAACCAAAACTATTGACGATACAAAAGAACTAGAATGAGGCCTAATCCATCCTTTCTCTAGGAGTTCTTGGATCATTTTTTCTATCTCATCCTTAAAGCTTTTAGGATGGCGATAGGGTGTAGTGATGACGGGTCTGGCTCCTTCCAATTCAATGGTGTGCTAAAATTCTCTGAGTGGAGGGATGCTTGGAGGGTTGTCAACGAAGATAGTACCATGCTTATCCAACACTATGTGAAGCTCATCATCCTACTAGTTAGTATGTTGTCCCTTCATCAGTTTTGTTGAGATCAAACATTGTGTTGCCCAAACAATGTTGTCATATCGAAGAAAGGCTTCCATCCATTGTGTTGAGATTTCCTTCCGCCCTCCATTTGACATTCCCCTCAAGACCACCTTCTTTCCATCCACTTCAAATGAAAACTACATTAGTTTGAAGCTTTGTGTGTACTCGTCCAAAGTTTCCATCCAAAGTGATGCCAAGAATGACTTTCATGCCATCTAGATCTACTACAAAGAAATCTTCGATCATTGTATGGTTCCCCATGGTAATGCTAAGTTGTGGGACCAAATGGGTACATGATAGGAGGTTTCCTCCTACCTTGACTAGGAATCCTGCATGTGCCTTCATAGCTAAACCACAAGTGATGAATTGATGAAATTGAGTGTGGCCCCACTGTCCATGTCCCGTGCCTTCTTGATTGTTGCCACAACTATGTCAGGGTTAAAACCCTTCACCCAACCCTTTAAGGGTCTAGTCAACCCATCCAAGAATAAGACAACAAGTCATCTCTTTGAAATATTTGTCACTAGTATTGATAGGATCTAAAATTCTCTAATGTAGCTCTTTGCTGCTCTAGTTTGCTTTAGTTGTGCCAGCTCCTTGAAGTTGAGCTCTGGATCCTTTTCGTCAAAGAGGTTAATAAGTCTCTCTATGAAATTGGCATATGAAGTGATTCGATCATGACTGAGGGTGACCATCCCATGGTGTCACCATTCATGAGCGATTCCCTCCAAGTGAAGTGTCACAAACTTGATTCCCTCTTCTTCAAGCATGAGGTTGAGCATGAACCCATGCTTGTGTTTATGTATGCCTAGATACATCAAAGCATGAACCCATGCTTGTGTTTATGTTGCCTCCTAGAATATCTCATCTGCAAACCCACATAACCCTTGAAGGATAATTTTGCACCAAAGCCAACATCAAACCAGTCTTTATGGAATTGATGTTGCATCTTGAGGAAAGTAGGCTCTTGTTCCCTTGGTTGTTCCAACTGTTGGAGAAATTTTGATATCATTTGTCATGTTCACCATGCCCATTGTATCCTCTATTTTTCCTTCCTTCTACCAAAAGTCGAAGGGTCTCACCAATTTGTTCTTGCCCCTTCTCCAAGGTCTCACAGAGTTGTCGTTGTCCATTTAGCAAGGATTTACTGAGTTGTTGTTGTCATCTTGTTAGCTCCATTAGAAGTTGCATCATCTTTGTCCTCGATTCATCCATTCTTCCTATTGATCGGGATCTTAGTGGCAGCCAGTGTCCCTGACAGGCTGGCAAGATCACCAACTCTGATACCACTATAATGTTCAATGTCTGGACAAAGAGGAGTGTAGTGGAGATAGAACAATACATCAAACATTTTGTAATTACGAAGGGATAAATGGATTGTGGCATACATATTGTGAAGAGGACCCCCATATAGTGATTAGTAGCAAAGTGTATGGAGGAGTATGGAGGAAGGAAGTACGAACAGTGGATGGAAGGAGGAGTATGAATGGAGGGACGTAGTATGGTGGATCGATGGAGGAGTTGCACGAAGATTAGAAAGAGATTACAAGCATATATGTAAATATTAGAACAACAAATCCATCAATTCAATGCCAAGCATGAATATATATTAATTAAATATTGATATTTTCCAAAAGATGGTGCTCTGATTTCCCAGATCCAAGCAAAGTATTACAGGTGATGGAATAGGGTGAGGATTGAATCCCACTGAAACCAAAAAAGCCAAGTAGTGAAGATCTCTCACGTCCAAAATGGTAAACAATAGAGAACTCCAATTGGAATTTGCAGTAGAAAGAAAATAATCCAAATCACATGCCTAAAACAACCTACAAGAAGGCCTTATAAAGGGCTTTGGGGAAGCTTACCAAAGGATTAAAAAAAAGTCAACAGGCCTACTAAACAAAAATAAAGAGCGGGCCTGAGAGATTAAAAACATTGATTTTCGACCACATAACAAAAAATTATTATTTAATAATGTTGGGGACATCACAAAATCAAAGGGCTCCCCATTAATAAGAACTAAAAAATATGTAAAAGTGACACCATTGAGATCTCAATTCACACACTCTTCTCTAAAGCCAAAGGCTCGTAGGATTTTCTATAAGAAAACTTAGTTCATCCAATCATAGCACTTCTCCATATGAAGTTTAATAAACATAGTTTTCTCCTTAAAGGTCTCCATAGAATGGATAGTCTCCACCATTCTGAAAATGCCATCTAAAATTTATCTTTCACCAAAAAAAATTACCTAACTTCTTAGAGATCAACGCAAAGGAATGATTGAGTCTTTCAACAATTGGTTTAGTGACAATAGTGTAATTCATATTCCATAAAGTAATAGGCCTTAATTGATCCAAACTATTAACACCCCCCCACCTACTTCCGAGAATGAGATCCAAGAAGGTAGAACTCGTCGACATTTTTTTAAATGTATTCCTCTGAGATTCCTAAACCACTTCCAAAGTATGATTTTTTTGTAATTTTCCAAAACTCCTAAGAAAAATCAATTAGAAACCCATCTCCAGAACTTCAAGATTTTCCCCACTAAAAAAATTAAAACAATAACTAATAGCTTCCCTGGAAATTTCTTCCTTAGATGAGAGTTGAGTTCCTTCAGAAGAGAAAAAAGAAGTGATAGAATCACCATATCTTTGATTCTTAGTGAAGTTATGGAAGAAAAAAAAATGGTTCTAGGTATGTGCAGGATCATGGTGTACCAAACTATGCCCTTAAGTGGCAGTGAAAAATCAGCAAATCAGGGTTATGTCAACTTGACACATAATTTTAAAGTGGTTATGCACCTTACATCAAAAAGTTGAAAGAAAATAATTTGTAAGAAATTGAATGTAGTTTCAAAACTACTAGGCCTTATCAGGAGAAAATAATAATTGATTGGTCAAAAGTTTGGATTTTAATGCAGTACTATGAAAATTTTAGGGCAAAACTAAAAAGTAGGTGTATGTCTGACCACCTTACTCAAAATCAAATGATAATATTTTTTTAATATAATTATAGATATAAAAATTAGACTCATGCCTGGATGTGAAGCATATTTTTTGATATTTTTATTCCAAATAAATAATTAAATATGAATTTTCTACAAAAACTTTTTCAAAAAAACAAAAATCTCATGTCTGACCACCTTAACTAATAGAAAATTTTACCAAATTTAATTTTTTTTAAAACTTTTCTTATACTAGGTGAAGCATAAAATGTGACGCAACTTTTAGATTTAAAAAATGTTATACCGTTTGAAAGTTATAGCTATTTTTCAATCAGTATGTCAATCGGCACTTTATAATAATCTTCATTGATAATTAACTAATAAATACTTATCGAACTCAGAATTTGACAAAAATTATATCAATGGAATCTCGAGAGCCATATTAAAAAAAAAAATTTGTTTCATTCAATTTCGATCAAAATAACATTGTTAGATGGCCACTCGAAGTCTAAGTGTCACTAAAACCCTCCTCAAACACGTTTTTTGGGTTGGCCGGGTAGGGTTGGTGAATACTAGGCCTAATCAGATATCCGATCTCAAATCGGATATCCGATATGGCTCGGTGAGCCCCCATCCACTTTTGGAGGGAAATTTCAAATCACAAGACATTTTAGAGTGAAAACTAAGTTTTTGATTTATAGTTTATAACTTATCAATTATTTGAGTTATATTACTATGTAAAAATATATTATATATAATAATGTAATGTAAAGATATAACATATAATATATTATATTATTCTTATTATAATCTATAAATATAATATATATCATTATATTATATTATTATTATTTTTCTTATATTTTTATTAAATATAATAATGTTATATATATATATATATATATATATATATATATGTTATTAATATATATTATTATTATAATCTATAATATATTATTATTATTATGAGCTATGTTATTAATATATAATAATATATTATCTAATTAGTTTATAATCTATATATATGTCCCTAGGGGTCCTAGGACTCCTAGGGACATATTAGAATCATTCTTATAGGTCGAAGGGGTTCATAAGGTGACTTATGACCCCCTTCGACCCATTACATGATGACATATATCCCTAGGACCCCTAGGGACATATTAGAATCATTTAGAATCATTCTTATGGGTCGACCTATGACCCCCTTCGACCCATTACATGACGACATATGTACCTAGGGGTCTTAGGACCCCTAGGGACATATTAGAATTGTTCTTATGGGTCAAAGGGGGCCATGGGGTGACCTATTACCCCCTTCGACCTATTAAATAATGACATATTAGAATCGTTCTTATGAGTCGAAGGGGGTCATAGGTTGACCTATGACCCCCTTCGACCCATTACATGACGACATTTGTCCCTAAGGGTCCTAGCTAGGGGTCATAGGACCCCTAGGGATAAATGTCATCATTTAATGGATCGAAGGGGGTCATAGGTCAACCTATGACCCCCTTTGACCCATTTGAATGATTCTAATATGTCACTAGGGGTCCTAGGACCCCTAGGGACATATGTCGTCATGTAATGGGTCGAAGGGGGTCATAGGTCAACCTATGACCCCCTTTGACCCATAAGAACGATTATATTATTTCCCTAGGGGTCCTAGGACCCCTAAGGACATATGTCGTCATGTAATGGGTCGAAGGGGGTCATAGGTCAACCTATGACCCCCTTTGACCCATAAGAACGATTATATTATTTCCCTAGGGGTCCTAGGACCCCTAAGGACATATGTCATCATGTAATGGGTCGAAGGGGGTCATAGGTCAACCTATGACCCCCTTTGACCCATAAGAACCATTCTATTATGTCCCTAAGGGTCCTAGGACCCCTAGGGACATATGTCATCATTTATTAGGTCGAACAGGGTCATAGGTCAACCTATGGCCCCCTTTGACCCATTTGAACGATTCTAATATGTCCCTAGGGGTCCTAGGACCCCTAGGGACATATTTCGTCATGTAATGGGTTGAATGGGGTCATAGGTCAACCTATGACCCCCTTTGACCCATAAGAATGATTCTACTATGTCCCTAGGGGTCCTAGCACCCCTAAGGACATATATCGTCATGTAATGGGTCGAAGGCAGTCATAGGTCAACTTATGACCCCCTTTGACCCATTTGAACAATTCCAATATGTCCCTAGGGGTCCTAGGACCCCTAGGGACATATGTCGTCATGTAATGGGTCGAACTTATGACCCCCTTTGACCCATAAGAACAATTTTAATATGTCCCTAGGGGTCCTAGGACCATTAGAGACATATTTCATCATGTAATGGGTCGAAAGGGGTCATAGGTCAACTTATGACCCCCTTTGACCCATAAGAATGATTCTAATATGTCTCTAGGTGTCCTAGGACCCCTAAGGACATATGTCATCATGTAATGGGTTGAAGGGGGTCATAGGTCAACCTATGACCCCCTTTGACCCATAAGAACGATGCTATTATGCCCCTAGGGGTCTTAGGACCGACCCCTAGGGTCATATGTCGTCATGTAATGGGTCGAAGGGGGTCATAGGTCAACCTATGACACCATTTGACCCATTTGAACGATTCTAATATGTCCCTAGGGGTCCTAGGACCCCTAGGGACATATGTCGTCATGTAATGGGTCGAAGGGGGTCATAGGTCAACCTATGACCCCCTTTGACCCATTTGAACAATTCTAATATGTCCTTAGGGGTCATAGGACCCCTAGGGACATATGTCGTCATGTAATGGGTCGAAGGGGGTCATAGGATTTGACCCATAAGAAGGATTCTATTATGTCCCTAGGAACATATGTTGTCATTTAATAGGTCGAAGGGGGTCATAGGTAAACCTATGACTCGCTTTGACTCATAAGAACAATTCTAATATGTCCCTAGGGGTCTTAGGACCCCTAGGGACATATGTCATCATGTAATGGGTCTAAGGGGGTCATAGGTCAACCTGTGACCCCCTTTGACCCATAAGAACAATTCTAATATGTCTGTCATGTAATGGGTCGAAGGGGGTCATAGGTCAACCTATGACCCCCTTTGACCCATAAGAATGATTCTATTATGTCCCTAGGGGTCCTAGGACCCCTAGGGACATATGTCATCATGTAATGGGTCGAAGGGGGTCATAGGTCAACCTATGATCCCCTTTGACCCATAGGAACGATTCTAATATGTCCCTAGGGGTCCTAGGACCCCAAGGGACATATGGCATCATGTAATGGGTCAAAGGGGGTCATAGGTCAACCTATGACCCCCTTTGACCCATAAGAATGATTCTATTATGTCCCTAGGGGTCCTAAGACTCCTAAGGACATATGTCGTCATGTAATGGGTCGAAGGGGGTCATAAGTCAACCTATAACCCCCTTTGATCCATAAGAATGATTCTAATATGACCCCCAGGGACATATGTCGTCATGTAATGGGTCGAAGGGGGCCATAGGTCAACCTATGACCCCCTTCGACCCATAACAATTCTAATATGTCCCTAGGGGTCCTAGGACCCCTATGGACATATGTCATCATGTAATGGGTCGAAGGGGGTCATAGGTCTACCTATGACCCCCTTTGACCCATAAGAAGGATTCTATTATGTCCCTAGGGGTCCTAGGACCCCTAGGGACATATTGACCTATGACCCCCTTTGACCCATAAGAATGATTCTAATATGTCCCTAGGGGTCCTCGGACCTGTAGGGACATATGTTGTCATGTAATGGGTCGAAGGGGGGTCATAGGTCCATAAAAATGATTCTATTATGTCCCTAGGGGTCCTAGGGATCCTAGGACCCCTAGGGACATATGTCATCATTTAATGGGTCGAAAGGGGTCATAGGTCAACCTATGACCCCTTTTGACCCATAAGAACAATTCTAATATGTCCCTAGGGGTCCTAGGACTCCTAGGGACATATGTCATCATGTAATGGGTCAAAGGGGGTCATAGGTCAACCTATGACCCCTTTTGACCCATAAGAACGATTTTATTATGTCCCTAGGGACATATGTTGTCATTCAATGGGTCGAAGGGGGTCATAGGTCAACCTATGACCCCCTTTGACCCATAGGAATGATTCTATTATGTCCCTAGGGGTCCTAGGACCCCTAGGGACATAGACATATGTCGTCATTTAATGGGTCAAAGGGGGTCATAGGTCACCCCTTTTGACCCATAAGAATGATTCTAATATGTCCCTAGGGGTCCTAGGACCCCTAGGGACATATGTCGTCATGTAATGGGTCGAAGGGGGTCATAGGTCAACCTATGACCCCTTTTGACACATAAGATGAAATTGTGCTACAGTGAGAGACTCATCAAAAATGCATTCATTTTGGAGCTCTGATTCTAGTACATTGACCATTTGGACATGACAGCTAGCTTGCTTGTGTCCTAGTTGTTTTTAGTGTGAATAGAATCACTGTGAGTCAAGTGAGTGGGTGGACACATGGGCTCCACATTATCTTACTCCATTTTCTATCATACCCTCTATTAGAAATGATGACATGGAAAGTTCACTTGAGCATAACCATCTATCAGATCTACTTCAGCCAGGACATGTCTTTGCATTGGTTGCACCATAGGGGAATGATGAGAAATTTGATTATTGGTTAGCATGTTGTGTAAGAGGTAAACAAAAATTTGCACAACTGATCACAGATGATGATGGATTCACATATCCTACTAGTTCAGTGGTTGTCATTGGAACATGGCTACAGACATACATGCTTAGAAGGAACAGAATTCCTACATTCGAAGATTATCAGAAGCAGAAAATAATTCTCATATATTCGCATCTTATTATAGCAACAAATGTAAAATTGTTGAAGTGTCAAGGAAGACCAAAAGTAAAAGAACTTTTTACTATTGCTAATGCTGATCATGAAGCCTTGTTGGAGACCCTAAAACAGAGAGAGGACCCTATTGGGACACTCGACTAGGTATATTTACTTCTTATGTTATTTTCTTCATAATGATTCAATGAACTAATGATTATCTTGTTTAATACAATAAGTTACTAATTTTTTTATGATATTGGAATGTAGATACATCATGAAGAGTTGGGGGGGGGCGTACAAGGCTATAAGGACAATTTTAAGGGAGTTTATAACTATATGAAAGATGATTTCTTGCAGATATCTTATTACAAGTTTGGTTTTTTCCTTATTTGACATAAAGCTGACATTATGATTATTAAAACTATTTTTATCAAACTAATCAAATAAGAAAAATCTAGAAAGTATGGATGAACAATTAGAATACTTGATTTCTTCCATTTTGTAGCCAATCATGGCATTTGAAAGCATAAAGAGTCATAATATTGTATAATGTTTTGTAAGACTTTCATATTGAAAAGTTGTAAAGGACCATGAGATTTGAATTTTAGTAATGTCTAGGTTTGCATAGGGTAAGTGAGTCATTAGATAGGTCCTAATAAGGTCTCATAATAATCTCAAGTCATTTCATAAGTTGAAACATTCAATAAGTCACTTAAAATTTAGCTTATTGCTTTAGAAAATTCAAATCTTGAATGTAACGGCTACATGAGCATTTTGGAGGGAAACTCCATAGTTTAAATTTTATGAAAGAATAGGAAGTGAAACCGATTGGAGGTTTTTGAGGGGGTTATTAACCATCCCCTAAAACTTATAAATAGTGTTTGTACAGACTGTAAGGGCAGTATGTATGGACTGATTCAGAATTTTGAATAAAAAAGCTTGGATTTTAATAGCAATTTGAAGGTCCTTTGGAGTTTCTGAGTTCTTTATGATATTCTAATGCATTGAGGCATCTTCTAAGATCTGTAAGGAAGTTTAGGACCAAGTTTTGATTTCGTTTTTTAAGGGTTATTCATCTAACTTGCTGATTGTTGGTTGTAGCGGTCCTTTTCATAAGCATTTTGACATTTTTTTCATCTAATCATGGTCATTCCATGAAATGCTTACCTGGTTCTTCATGGAATGCCATTTTCCTAACATGTATAATGTCTTCTGACCCTGAAATTATCAACTAACCAGAATAATTGGTGGCCACCAAACATAAAAGGGTGAAAACAAGGGTTGAAAGTGAGGGGACAGTCCTATAGGAAGAGATTTTCCTTAAAGAGGGCAATGTTTGTGAGTTGATTCATGTTCATGGTGATAAAACATAGATGTATGAATTTCGAATTAGTCCAAGAAGGCTTGGCACATGTGAGATTGGTGATGCCCTAGGAACAAGGGTTTTGAGAAGGTGAAATGGGGCTTTTGAGGTTAGGGAACCCATAGACTGAAATTGAGAGTGGATTTGTCTAATTGAAGTCATTTTAGGAGCCTATGCAAAGTTTGGAGTCCAGATCTTAAGTCCTTCTAGTGGTTGCTTTGTAAATGCATCTTTTCTACATTGTTAAAAAATAGGAGACATGTGAAAGTTCATTGATATTTTCCAAAGGAAGGGTATCTAACTCTTATATATGTTTTGTGAAAGGATAAAGGGTATCCAAAACATCCATTTATTCAAGGAGTATTATTAAAAAAATAAAATTTATCCACCTATTTGTCTTGTTGTCACGGAATTGTAAAGTTGCATAGACAACATTTTGGCATGTTGTACATTTTGGCTTCAAAAATATTGAAACTCAAGGTTAAGTGTTGGAACATGGTGAATATGTTAAAACAAACTCATTGAAGCCTTAAAACCTCCTAGAGTTGACCATTTGTGGGATTTGACCATTAGGGCCTAGAAGGGTCACTTGGCACATTGTTACAAATTTACTCATTCTAGGTTGTTACTTGGGTCCATCACCTTATCCTCTGCATCACTTGTATATTGTCAACATTTGAGACTGAAGCAACATGTTGCATTTGATCCTCTCCATAATCATCTTTATGTTCAAGTGCATCATGGTTCATAGTGTTTCTTCTTTTTTTTGGTTCATCATGGTTACCATGCATTATTCCAACCATGCGAACTCTTCCTCCATTGGTTACCATGCTTAGAATCATTAGAAAAATTGCATATACTCTAAATTTTTAGTAACAAGGTTCTCACAAAAAACTTTTACAATACTATAAAAATAATCTTCTAAGCTTTGGTTAACTTCCATCTCCAAATGAGCTATTCATTAATATGGCGATTTAACATCATTCTAATATGTTGAGCTCTTAGGCCCACCCCTTGAAACAAGAGTAAAATAGATAAGAATTTCTTTGCATGCAGTCTCAAGCCTCCCCAAATGAACTAGTCATTACCAAGGTGGTTCAACATCAACCATTAGTGTTGAACCCTTAGGCCCACCCTTCCAACTAAGAGGAAAATTGTTTCTTAGTCCAATAACATTAATGAAATACAGGGAACACTAGTGCAAAGCACCTAATCATGTTTCTTTTCTTGATGTAATAAGGTCTAGGGATAGATCTAATGATCTCCCTGTGACCATCCACATTTGTAATGGACATAAGACCCCATGGTGCAACTATAAGCCTTGGCCATCAAATGGTCCAATAAAGTAGATTTTTGGTAAATTCCATGTTTTTTAGGTAAGTCTAGATGTTTATAACATTATTAGGGTCCCTAGGAATTTGTAGAGTCCATTTGCAATAAAACTTGTCTTTGTGCAAAAATTGCAAAAAGTTGCTAAGCAACTTTTGCAATTTTCTTGACAACTTTTCAAAATCTAACTCCTAATGGCTAGAACTATTTGAATCGTCAGTGCCATTAGCTCCGGGTGGGTGGGTGAACCTTAGTGACACTCTTGTTCCGGCCACGGAGACCATCCATCGTCCACGGACACCCCGTACCGAGGAGTCCCCAAGGTTCTTTAAGTGCATTTTGAGGTCAATCTTTCGAGGGTCATAACTCGAAGCTCGTGAGGGCTATTGATAAACTGTCAAATGCTATAGGACGGTGAAGTTGAGGCCTAAAATAACCTATCTCATTTTTGAGAGATCACATTCTGTTTGGATTCAACACAGCGACCTCGCTAAATGCCAAAACTCGCAATGTGCCTCAGTTCATAGGTGCACCACAGTGTAACTTTGAAACCACTGATCTTGGCATCAAATCATCAATGCATTAGCTCTAGATAGGCAAGTGAACCCTAGTCACACCCTTGTTCCGACCACGGAGACCATCCATCATTTGCGGCCACCCCATATCGAGGAGTCTCCAAGGTGCTCTAAGTGCATTTCAAGGTCGATCTTTCGAGGGTCATAACTCGAAGCTCGTGAGGGATATTGATGAACTATCAAATGCTACAGGATAGTAATTTTGAGGCCTAAAATAACCTATCTCATTTTTGAGAGATCACATTCCATTTGGATTTGGCACAGTGATCTCGCTCGATGCCAAAACTCGTAGTGTGCCTCAGTTCATAGGTGCACCACAGCTTAACTTTGAAACCGCAGATCTTGGCATTGAATCGTCAACGCCATTAGCTCCGGATGGGCGGGTGAACCCTAGTCACACCCTTGTTCTAGCCATGAAGACCATCCATCATTTGCAGCCACCCCGTACCGAGGAGTCTCCAAGGTGCTCTAAGTGCATTTTGAGGTCGATCTTTCGACAGTCATAACTTGAACCTCGTGAGGGCTATCGATGAACTATCAAATGCTACAGAACGATGATGTTGAGACCTAAAATAACCTATCTCATTTTTGAGAGATCACATTCCATTTGCATTCGGCATAGCGATCTCGCTTGATGTCAAAACTCGCAATGTGCCTCAGTTCATAGATGCACCATAGCGTAACTTTGAAACCGTTGATCTTGGCATCGAATTGTCAGCGCCATTAGCTCCGATTAGGCGAGTGAACCCTAGTCACACCCTTGTTCCGACCACGAAGACCATCCATCGTCCGTGGCCACCCCGTACTAAGGAGTCTCCAAGGTGCTCTAAGTGCCTTTCGAGGTCGATATTCCAAGGGTCATAACTCGAAGCTCGTGACGATTATCAATGAACTGTCGAATGCTACAAGACGGTGATGTTGAGGCCTAAAATAACCTATCTCATTTTCGAGAGATCACATTCCATTTGCATTTGGCACAACGATCTCACTCGATGCCAAAACTCGCAGTGTGCCTCAATTCATAGGTGCAACATAGCGTAACTTTAAAACTGTTGATCTTGGCATCAAATCGTCAGTGCCATTAGCTCCAAGTGGGCGGGTGAACCCTAGTCACACCCTTGTTCCGGCCACAAAGACCATCCATCGTCCGTGGCCACCCCGTACCAAGGAGTCTCCAAAGTGCTCTAAGTGCCTTTCGAGGTCAATATTGCAAGGGTCATAACTCGAAGCTCGTGATGGCTATCAATGAGTTGTCAAATGCTACAGGATGGTGATGATGAGGCCTAAAATAACCTATCTCATCTTCAAGAGATCACATTCCATTTGCATTCGGCACAGCGATCTCACTGGATGCCAAAACTCGCAGTGTGCCTCAGTTCATAGGTGCACCACAGCGTAACTTTGAAACTGCTAATCTTGGCATCGAATCATCAGCACCATTAGCTCTGCATGGGTGGGTGAACCCTAGTCACACCCTTGTTCCAGCCACGGAGACCATCCATCATTTGCGGCCACCCCGTACCGAGGAGTCTCCAAGGTGCTCTAAGTGCATTTCGAGGTTGATCTTTTGACAGTCATAACTCGAACCTTGTGAGGGCTATCGATGAACTGTCAAATGCTATAGGACGATGATGTTGAGACCCAAAATAACCTATCTCATTTTTGAGAGATCACATTCCGTTTGCATTTGGCACAGTGATCTCACTCGATGCCAAAACTTGTAGTGTGCCTCAGTTCATAGGTGCACCACAGCGTAACTTTGAAACCACTGATCTTGGCATCGAATCATCAATGCCATTAGCTCTAGGTGGGCAGGTGAACCCTAGTCACACCCTTGTTCCGACCACGGAGACCATCCATCATCCATGGCCACCCCGTAACGAAGAGTCTCCAAGGTGCTCTAAGTGCCTTTCGAGGTTGATATTCTGAGGGTCATAATTTGGAGCTCGTGACGGCTATCAATGAACTATCGAATGCTACAAGACGGTGATGTTAAGGCCTAAAATAACTTATCTCATTTTTTAGAGATCACATTCCTTTTGCATTCGGCACAGTGATCTCGCTCGATGCCAAAACTCACAGTGTGCCTCAATTCATAGGTGCACCACAGCGTAACTTTGAAACCGTTGATCTTGGCATCGAATCATCAGCGCCATTAGCTCCAGGTGGGCGAGTGAACCCTAGTCACACTCTTGTTCCGACCATGGAGACCATCCATCATCCGCAGCCACCCCGTACCGAGGAGTCTCCAAGGTGCTCTAAGTGCCTTTGGAGGTCGATCTTTCGAGGGTCATAACTAGGAGCTCATGAGGGCTATTGATGAACTATCAAACGCTACAGCACGATGATACTAAGGCCTAAAATAACCTATCTCATTTTTGAGAGATCACATTCCGTTTGCATTCGGCACAGCGATCTCACTGGATGCCCAAACTCATAGTGTGTCTCAGTTCATAGGTGCACCACAGTGTAACTTTGAAACCATTGATCTTCGCATCAAATTGTTAGTGCCATTAGCTCCGAGTGGGTGGATGAACCTTAGTAACACCCTTGTTCTAGCCACGGAGACCATCCATCGTGTGTGGCCACCTCGTACCGAGGAGTCTCCAAGGTGCTCTAAATGCATTTTGAAGTAGATATTTCGAAGGTCATAACTTAGAGCTCGTGAGGGCTATCAATGAACCGTTGAATGCTACAGGACAGTGATGCTGAGGCCTAAAATAACTCGAAGCTCATGAGGGCTATTGATGAACTGTCCAATCAAGTCTCTTAAGTTGAGATATTTTGAAGTTATGTTGAAATTGAAAAGTTGTATTATGAGGATAGTAACAAAGTGAAGTGCTAGTTATCAAAGATTATGAATCTATGAATGACTTGGTGGTTGGGAATAGAATCCATGGTTGAGGAGTGGAGTCCTTAACTGTGTTGAGATTAGATTTGAAGCCAAGAGTTAGTTTCAAGGTTGAAGGTGGAGTTTAAAATCAAATTTGGGGTTATCTGAACCTTGTGTAGGAGATTAACAAGTGTGTTTATGTCATGATAGCACTTCAAATTATACATTGCATCCAAATTTGATAATAAAGGTTGTTAAAATGTTATTCAAAAATTATTGCATTTAAATCGAATATAACAAACATAATCAAAATTAATGATATTCCATAAACATGAAAAATACACATGATCCACGATAAATTGAACAATACTAGATACTAAATTAATATGTATATCATTGTGCACATAAATGACAAAAATATATATCAAAATACATGTATCCATAAACAAAATTTTACACAAATATATATCAAAGATCATGTATCCATAGACGAAGTACTCAAATATATATCAAAATACATAGATCCATATACAAAATGTGGCTGATCATGCCATCAGAATGTGTATAATATCAATGTTCTGTATACAATGTGGCATATGCCATCTCAAAATGTCTCATGATGCATCCTACGACAATTATACTATCCTAGGGTGCTGGTGGATGATCAAAATGCAGCCTCTTTGTTGCACTAGGTGGATTGGATGCCTCCTACATAAACAAAAAAGGAAAACCCAAAGTTAGACTACTAAATTTATATGATTCTACGTATCTAACATTGAATTACACAAATGCATAATGATCTTTTTTCTAATGGAGATTTATACTATCAAAATTTCATAATAAATATCTCTCTCGTCGACCTCTTGCGCCGATCAGGAGTCCTCTCGTATGCCCTTGGCAATGCGAGTACCTCTCTGATTGTGGGTTGTATATGTTCAAATACCTTTGTCAGATGAATCTACAATTTAAACTATAACATTATAATTCATAGCATGCTAAATCTATAACATATTTAATCATGAATTCAAACTACAACTTACTATTGTAGGTTCCTCCTCAGGAGTGAGTGGTCGCGTCATCAAATCTACATAACGCTCCCGTCAGGCCTCATGTGCACTAGGAGTCTCCTATGAGATACAAAATAGTAGTTGTTAATATCACAGAAATCAGTTTTGGATTTATTTATGAAGATAAGGATAATAAAAAATAAATGATACTTATACATACAATGGGGCTCTCAGTGTGAATGGAAATCCCTGATGGTCTACGATGCAGAATCTATACAGGCTCATTACCAGTAGCCACGTCCTATATACAATAAAGAATGTAATTAAATAGGATTACCACAAACATTTCACAAGAATGCATCGATATTTAATCAAATAGAAAGTGCCTAATTACCTTTCATTTGTCAATGCGTGCTGGCTCACCCCCCGCACTTTGTCCCCCCGGGTCAGGTGCTACCTGTAAGATAAAAGAAAGATTAGCAACCATATATGCTACAATAGCAAATAGAAAAAAAAATGCGAACACAACATAATGTACTGTAGATTTCTAAAGGCCAAATGAAATGGCCGAGAGCGTGGCATCATCAATCTGTCTGAGCTCCTCCTCGGTCATCAACTAAACGTGAATGAAGATCACATACATATAAAAGCCAATATGGCTTAAAAATTAAAATTACTCTATTATAAAAATTAACTTTAAATCACATGTCATAACAAAAATATATATAAGCATACCGACACTGACGGAGTCCATGCCTCTACATTCCCGTCCTCTCTCGCATCAGGGTCTATAGCCTCTGTGTGTGTCTAGTGTATCCTCATCTAATACAAAATGATACTCAGGAAGATCACCTATGGGACCCAGGCAAATATTCTTGCACATAATGCAAGTGTGAGGCACACAAATGTGTGATGAGCTAGCCGATGATGAACTAGCACCAGCATCATCAACACGAGGAGGCAGGACAGACCTAGCCTGAGATATCATTAGGCTACTCAACCTATGAATGGCTCTGATGGTCTGAGAGCTAGCCTCTCTCATAATATCTGGATCCTGCACTCGAGGAGGAGGGGAGATATCAGTGAGGGGGACAAAAGTGCCAGCTTTCTTCCGCTGGGAAGAGGGTCTATCCTGAGGAGCTCCTAGTCCTAAGCCCATGTTGGGCTTAATGCTCCAATAATTCACTTTAAGTTTTAACACAAATGCTGCATATAATTTTCTAAGGAAATAAAATGGTTTGTCTAAACTGCCATGTAGAGGGATATCAAAGACCATCCACCAACGATCCCAAAAGTTTGCACATATGGCGTCATTTGTGCACCATTTAATCAATAATTTGGATTTTTTTGGGTCTACTAGTAAACTCGTTTTCGAGTTCGCAAAAAGGCTGGCCAAATCGTCTTTGCTTATGTTGAGGGTTGCAACCTCATCATAATCCAAACCATCATCAAACATCTCGTGCATTTCATCACGCCAATGAAGAGCGGCATTTCGTTGGTTTGTAAGGGTTTCAATGTTATCCACTATGGTGTTTAACGTGGATAACATAGGAGCCAATGCGGGTACATTATTATATGTTCTATGCAAACCTCTCAACTCGGTGAGATTTTCATTTATCAAATCCTCGATTCGAGGAGGGTTTTGAAGGGTAGAGGATCATTTGGTGGACAATTTTGTGGGGGTATTGGATCGTTTGGTGAGGGGTTATGAGGAATATTATTCCCTGCCTCAGTGTCATCATTCTAATCAGCTATTCCTATTGAATTGCAAAACATAATATATATTTTTTTTTTTAAACCTTAATTTTGATCTTTTTTTTCAAAAAAACCCTAGATTCAACTAAAACAAACAAAATCATGCTAAAATCTATTGAATTTAGATTTAAAATGAGTTTTTTAAAAAAAAAACTTTAATATCCGATATCTGATCGACTATTTGATATCCGATCGCGTGCAAATACTGGCCCCCAAAATATGCGAAATAAGGACCCGCAGGTCTGGTTTTGTTTTTATGTAATGTCACAGATACCAGACATTCGATATGGCGCATATCTTATATTTTATATATAAGATATAACATATATAACATATATCTTATATTTTATATGATATTTTAGATATAAGATATTACATTATATTTTATTTTATATTATATTATTTTATTATAATATAATATTATTATTATATTATTATAATATAATATTATCATTATATTATATTATTATAATTTATAATATATTATACTTTTTTATTATATATTATATTATAATATATTACTTTTTTATTATTATATTTTATATTATATTATATTATATATATTTTTATATTATACTTTATATATTACATTAATATATATTATAATATAAAATATTATATTATATTATATTATTATAATTTATAATATATAATACTTTTTCATTATATATTATATAATATATTATTTTTTATTATTATATTATATTATATATATATTACATTACTATATATTATAATATTAAATATTATATTATATTATATTATTATAATATAATACATTATAATATAATATTATTATTAAAGTATAATATTATATGATTATAATATAATAATATTATTATTATTATATTATAGTACAATTATTATTATTATTATTATATTATATTATATAATATTAAATAATATATTATACTATTATAATATAATATTTTTATATTATTATAATATAATAATAATGTTATAAAATTATTGGATATCTGATGCCAAATCGAATATCCGATAAGGCTCGACCTTTCCTTCCAGGTTTGGTACCTAAATAGGTGGAAAAAAGTTAGAGCGAATTTTGAAGCGCTTTTAGACGTGTTCAAACTCTATTTTTTTCACATCGCCACTTTTTGGCACACCATGATCCTGCACATACCCTTCTATCTCCCTCTTGAAGCTAACCATCTCGAGACTTGTGATTTAAGAAAATCTCCTCACTCAACTCCCATCTTCCAAATCATTAAGAGGAAGGAACACATCTCTACTAAGATCAAAATTCATCTCTTGATCTTGAATCTAACATGTGACATTATCAAACTTGGATTGATTTTTCATCTTGTGAGCATGAATATTCCCAAAATATATGGTTTGGTGTGGGTCAAGAACATCAAACTAACAACCGACTACCTATATAAAATAGGATCAACATCCTCACCTTCCATATCTTTGGTCAACTTCAATCCTAATGACATTGGAGTAGAGATACTTTTGAAATCTTCCATTTTAAATGTTCTCAACAACTCTAGAGAATACTTTCTTTGAGATAGGTAAGTTCCATCATCTTTCTGCAATACCTGGATGCCAAAAACATAATGCGGTAAACTAAGATCTATAATCTCAAATGTATCTTGCAAATTCATTTTTATGTCACTAATTTTGTTCATGTTGTGTCATTGTGTGATGATAAGATCATCAACATACAATACAATTATTATTATGCTTTCACATGAAAATGTGGATCATGAGGGATCTAATGGAAAACATGGGTTTGGGAATTTTCATCAATTTTAGCATACCAAGCTCTTGGAGGTTGTTTTAAACCATATAAAAACTTCCTTAATTTGCAAACCATGTGTTCTTTCCCTAGGCTTTCAAATCCTTGTGGTTGTGTCATATAGATCTCTTCATCAATTTCACCATTTAAGAATGCATTCTTGACATCCATTTGGTGAAGATGTCACTCGAAATGAGCTTCTCATGCTATAAGAGTCCTCAAAGTATTAATCTTTATTATTGGGGAAAAAATTTCTATGTAGTAAATTCCATCTTTTGGAGAGTACACTTTTGCCACTAATCTAGCTTTGTATTTTGCATTAGACTTGAACTTAGTCTTATGCACCCACTTATTGTTGATTACATTCTTGTCTTTAAGAAAATCCACTAATTCCCATGTCTTATTCTTTAGCAAAGAATCATATTCACTTTGTATAGATTATTCCCACTTATCCTTTCCTTTAGCCTCGTCATATGTTTGAGGGTCATTACTCTTCATTGCGGTGGTCATTAGAGCATAATTTAGTTGTTATGTCTTTTGATAAATCTCTTGAATATTCTTCATCTTTGGAGACAAACAAGATTCTTCAAATGTATTAGGGGTCACCTTGGTTGTTTGCTCAGATAACATTCGAAGATTCACCATTATCTATGGTTGCATGTTGAATAGTAGAGGATTTTACCATATCCTCAAAACCTTCATTAAACTAGAATTCTATGCTTGTGTCAAAAACATCTTCCACACTAAGATGTACAACCTATATCTCTTCTTGTTATCATAATAACCCACAAAGATGCACTTGAGACCTTTCTTATCAAAATTATTTTCTCCAACTTCATCTAATATGTGACCGAAAATTTCACATCCATATACTTTAAAATAAATAACATTTAGCTTCTCTCCACTTCAAGCTTCTTCAAGAGTAGTATTTTGTAGACAAGTAATGAGAGACCTATTCAAAACATGAGATGCAATCTTAACAGCCTCACCCCAAAGAAACAAAGGAATAACTTTTGATTGCAGCATGCACTGTGCCATTTCTACTAATATCCTATTCTACCTTTCAGAAACAACATTTTCTTGAGGAGTATATATGTTAGTCACTTTTCTTTTGATCTTGTAATTTTCACAAAAAGTTTGAACTTAATGTTTACATATTCTCCACTACTAGCAGTTCTTAGTTGCTTGATCTTATTCCCACTTTCGTTTTCCACAAATGCTTTATATTTCATATTTATTAAACACTTGGTCTTTTTGCTTAACAAAGTAGACCCAAACTTTCCCTGAAAAATCATCAAAAGAATGTTAAGATGTACCTAGCTCCTCCCTTTGATGTGGAAATTCATAGGTCCGCATAAACCACAATGAATAAGTTCAAGAGATTTTCTTACCCTTCATGTTGATTTATCAAAGCTATCTCCATTTTGTTTACCAACCATGCATCCTCCACACACACTTGTATTTACTCTTATCAAAGGAGTTCCATCAGCCATATTCATCTTTTATATCTAGCCAAACTTTGATGGTTTTAGTGACCAAATCTTTGATGCCACAACTCACTTGTGGAAGATCGTGTGGTAATATAAGTTATTTTGTCAATAGATGCCAAAAAATACATAAATACCATCACTCTCAACTTTCATTGCTACTACGTTGTAATCATCATTAATATTTTTTATTAAACACTTATCTAAACAAAATTTGACCTTATAACCATGTTGAGTTATTTGACTTATAGAGAATATTTTTTGTTAGCTCAAGCTGATCTGAATCGTTTTGTCAATTCAAAGGACAATACCGAAAGAAAGAAATAGTGGTATTGTAAACACATAATAAACAATATCAAGAATTCAATTTACTCATAATATTAAATAGAATTTCATGTAATTGTGGACAATCTTGTAAGTGAGATGTATGCTTGCAAATCAATCAAATTTGGACAAACCCGTGGAGGAGTTGTGTGTTCGAGCTCATAAAAGTTGGGCTATCCCGTGAATGAGATGTATGCCCATGAACTCTATAGGAGTTGGGCAATCCTATGGTTGAGATGTCTATCCATGAACTCCATAGATAAGATCTGATACAAATTGTCAATCTTAGCAAACGAGATGTATGTCTATATATTCTACCTTGTTGAATTCGACTTGAGCCTCTTTATACATCTTCATGGAAGTTGAAAGGTCGCTTTATCTACATTTTCATTAGAAATTAAATGGACAATTCCAAATAAATTGAAAAGTCTTTCCAATTGAATAGAGATAATAATTAATTAAAAGATTTGATTTAATCTAATATGCCAGTCAATTCTTATCATTCGTCCTTCCTTATGAGGCAATGGGCCCCACTACCCCATCATCCTCCAAATGAAGTAACAATGTCAACATGAAGACAAGGCTCTGAATCTAGTTCTTGGAAAGGATTCAAAAACTCTCCTCAAATTTAAATTTATAAAAACCTTGAAAGTTGAAAATTGATATCCATTCTTCGCGTGTGTTGAAACTTCCTGTTGTCATATTTTACAATGGCTTCTTGATTGATAGATTAAACATAATTAACAAATCTATGCCATACTATTCTGTTATTGTTTTCAATATCCTCGGGCAACTGTTGCTGACCAGTCGAATTAATTTCTATATTGTTCTTCTCTCCTTGGTTGTTCATGATGACGACCATGGCCGCTTTCTCTGTTACAAATTGTAATATTTATGACCGTATAAATTTGTATTGCGTACTAAAGAATCAACAAAATTACCCAAATTGTGTTGTGAATGTGAAATGCCCTTCAAATTATCCCAAGAAGCAATAGGAAGGAAATGTTGCATATGATGATCTCATAGTCGTTGACATTGCCATGGATCATGAGTAAAAACATATTGACCCAATTGTTGCTGAAAATTGACCCATATGGAACAATAACATCTAAATTTGGTGCTTTGTAAATAAACTAGCAATTGCACCTTAGTGTGAAATAGGTACACCAAATAAATTTTGAAGGTCAATTATGGAAAAGATCATAACCTAGATTATAAACATAACCCTAATTTTAATTATTACATAAAGCTAAACCATTATCCTAACCATAACCCTATGCTTAACCATAAAATTAAATGTGTTCCAAAGTCTAACTCTAATTCTAACCTTACCCTAATCCTAATCCATGATAATATGTATGTTGTAATCCCTTATACTAACCATAATTGTAATAGGAACTCCATTTTGGGAAAGAAAATCATGATCTAAATTAGAAAAAGATTGGCTTCAATGAAAGCAAGTGTTTAATGTTATTTGATTGAATTCAAGTTTGAAATATTTGTATTTCAAATCCTAATAGATTAAAGTAGTATACTAACAATAGATAATTTTTAAACTAAATTCTAATTTTAATCATTACTAAATAACTTATATTAAATTTCATAAATTAACAAAACACACAACTATGCTACAAAAAAAATAAAAATTTAAAAACAAACGAACAAAATAATAATATGAAGATTTTTAAAATATATAACAATACTAACTTTTTAATAAAATAAACTAAACTAATCTAACTTAAATTAAAAATTTAAATAAAACAAACTAAACTAAAATTTAAATACTAACTAAAAAAAACTAACTTAAATTAACTATTAACTAAACTAATACACCAATCCTAAACACTAAAAACACCCTACTTTATCATTAACCGCCCACACTCCCACCACGTCAACCCACCTAAACCCTATCCTATACTAACACCCCTCACCCACCCTCCTAGCACGTGGGATACCACTCCCAATGCAAGTGCAAGATTGGATGGCGCACAGTCCAAAGGAGTCCGCAAGGAGAAGAAGGGAATGGTGGGACGGTTTGGTTTAAAATCAACAAACTATACACCTTCAATCGTCTTGCACTCCCCTTGTACGCTGCGAACCGTCAATGTAATTCTGAGGTTGGACAACTCCAGTATAGGAACGCCTTCAGCGTAATTATGGACCTAAGCTTGTCATGTTGGGTCGTTATTGCTAAGGCTGAGGCGAAGCCAGTCTCGCAGGAGGAACCATATATGCAGTTGAAGGCCCTAGCCTTACTCCATGAGAATGTGGAGGTGGAGGTTGCAGGCTTGAAACTAGATAGCCTCGTCCTTGTCCTACCCACCTTTCAAATTGAGGTCCCAAAATTCGGTTCTCTATTCTCGGAGAAGGTAAAACATTTGGTCTTGATTGAAGATTAAAAGTGGTGTTAAAAGTCTCTTGAATGGTTCCTGATCCGTGGCAGTTAGCATGAAATTCAAGAGCTTGAGGAGTTGGAAAGACTGCAGGGCAAAGATAACATTTGAATTCCATTCTGTTGAATGATAAATATTCTTCTTCCATTATGTTCAATAGAGAGAAGTAGTTTTGTTCAAGGCAAAAATATGAAAAGGATGTTGAATGGTGTGTATCAACTCTGTTTTCTTCTCCCTTCATGGGTTTCGCAATGGAGGCAGCTGAAATGATATATTCCCAATTTAAAAGTTAATAATAGGAACTTTCACCAACTTTGTCATCTTTTCATCTTAACACCTTTCTCAAGATTGATGGGGCAGTGAATAAATTAGTTGAGAGAAGACAAAAAGCTGCAGACCTCAAAAATTTTGAAGGTTTTCCAGACAGAACAGGACTTTTCGCCCGACTCAAAGCACTAACCCCTTTTCTCACTGCCTGATTACTGCCATTAATCATACTTACTAGTCTATCATTAACCCACTGGTAATCCAGAGCATTTTTCTGTACATCATCCTTTTCTTGAACAATATCTTTACCCTGACTAGAATCCTTACCATGTGAGAGATTTTTGTCCACGCCGGGGATCGTATTTCTGGCATCTTTAGGAAGGTTTCTCTCGGTAGAGACCCGCACGACATTTCACATGGGATGCCCCCGAGCACTCTGCCACTGTGGAGATGTCGACATATCTTTCTGCCTGTATAAGAAGAATCCAATTTTTCTCTTCTCACAAAAACCTTGTGCAAAACGAATGCTCCTCCGTCGGTTTCTCGAAGCTTGTGGAACGTTCGAGGCCATGATCTTCTGGAACATTCTAGAAATAGTTCTCTGTGAAATAGATTTCAGCCCGAAACAGCTTGAACTAAATCTTCCACGAAGCAAATCCCAATTGTCTCCCTCCTCTAAAAATATGTGGTTTCCACAAAAATCTGCAAGGTTTAATAAATATTTCTAGTGACAACCACTTCTGTGATTATTGCAAAGAAACTGGAATAGGAGAATGCTGCAGAAATCATTAGCAGTCAGAGGAGGTGAAGATGGAGGGATTTTGCTTTTGAATCTTTGGCTTTGGTTGAATCTTTGGCTCTGATACCACTAATCTGAATCGTTTTGTCAATTCAAAGGACAATATCGAAAGAGGAAATAATGGTATTGTAAACACATAATAAACAATATCAGGAATTCAATTTACACATAATATTAAATAGAATTTCATGCAATTGTGGACAATCTCGTAAATGAGATGTATGCCTACAAATCAATCAAATTTGGACAAACCCATAGAGGAGTTGTGTGTCCGAGCTCATAAAAGTTGGGCTATCCCGTGAATGAGATGTATGTCCATGAACTCTATAGGAGTTGGGCAATCCCCTGGTTGAGATGTTTGTCCATGACCTACGTAGATAAGATCTGATACAAATTGTTAATCTCAACAAACGAGATGTATGTCCATATCATTCTGCCTTGTTGAATTTGACTTGAGCCTCTTTATACATCTTCATGGAAGTTGAAAGGTCGCTTTATCTACATCTTCATTAGAAATTGAATGGACAATTCCAAATAAATTGAAAAGTCTTTCCAATTGATAGAGATAATAATTAATTAAAAGATATGATTTAATCTCATATCAGTCAATTCTAATCATTAATTTTAGCCACAATACTGCAAGTTCTATGCCAAGTATTGTAACCTAAATTCATAATTCAAATCAACGATATCCAAGCTTGTTCAGGTTGGGATTGGTCACGAGAGATCTCTCGGATTATCTTCTTTTGAGACGCACACAGTCACAAATGGAAAAACAATCATCGAAAGGGACGGATGAATCCCTCATAACACTAGTAGAAGAGGCATTAAATAAACAACGTGAAGAAATGATGCAACAATTTTCATAAATGCTTGAAAAATGAGAGTTACATGTCCGTCCAAGCAATTCAAAATTTGGCGGAAAAATCCCATTCAAGGTGCGAGTAGATTTTGACATTCTAATTTTCAACGAAAAATTGATGCTAATGTTGTTGATGACTAGTTGTCCAAATTGGAGAGGTATTTTTGTGTTAATAATTTCTTAGATATTGAAAAGATAACCTTCACCCTCCTCAAAGTTGAGAATCATGTGAAGTTGGCATGGGAGCTACACTTAACAACTGAGGAAACCCAAGAATCTCAAGATGGACATGAATTTTTTGTGGTATTTGATGGAAAACCCACATGGGAAGAACTTGTAGAGCATATAAAACAAGAATATTACCCCGAGGATACCTATGAACACAAATATATGCAATGCAAATTACTCCAACAAAAGAAAGACCAATCAGTTCAAGAGTACACCAACATTTTTCATGTTCTCTTTGCAAAGCTTGGCATCAAAGACCTAGAAAAAATTGAGTTCTAAGTATAAGAGTGGTCTTCATAGATACATTCAGATTGAAATGGATTTCTTGAATATAGAAACATTACCCAGTGCTTTCAAATATGCATCAAAAATTGAGGAGAAGTTCAAACAAAGAGGAAGGAGGGAAAATCCAATGAACAACAAATGGAAAGGTGAAAGTAATAAGTCAATGGGAAAACAAATAGCCAAGGAACCATCTCCAAATTCACCAACAAAGAAGACATGGGAGGTAAGGAAAATAGGGCAAGAATTAGGTATGTGGTGTGAAATCCATAAAAGTCTCTCATAACACTAAAGATTGTAGAACTATAAAGAATTTAATGATGGAAACCCATGAAGAAGCTATTGAACCCAAGATGACAGAAGTTGGAAAACAAGAGGATTAACAAATCATTGACGCTGACCCATATGGCACTATGGCCACTACAAAGGTATTTTCTCGTGATGATGAAGAGAGATTATTTCATTCACAAATGTGGGTAAGAGGAAATGCTTTACATTTTATTGTTGACAGTGGTAGTCAAAAGAATTTGATATATTCTAAGACTGTAAAGAGATTGAATCTGAAGACAACATCACACGCACAACCATATTCTATGGGATGGGTGAGCCAAGGGTGAGGCATTCAAGTAAACAAGCAATGTTGTCTTTCATATTCCATAAAACCATTCAAAGATGATGTGATCTATGATGTAGCTCCTCTTGATGTGTGTGATATTCTGTTGGGGTAGCCATACATGTATCAACGTCATGGAGTGCATGAGTCAAGACCACGAAGCGTGACAATCAAATTAGGTGAACAAAAGTACCGAATTCTAGAGGTAAGTCCTGCACACTCTGTATCTTTGATTAGTGCAAAACAATGTAGAAGGTTAATAGCCCAAGCTAGTACATTTGTGTTATTAATGATCCGTCCAGAGGAACAAAAAAGAATGTGTAATTCACATTCCATGGTGTTCTGAAACCGTGAAAAAAATTAATAATGAAAAAGAGAAGGTAAAGAAAAGAGAACACTTAAGAATGACTCACAAAGACACGTTCAAAATTCTTTTTATAGGAAAAAAATACATTAAGATGTTTGTAAGCACAAACTACCTTATTAGAGAGTTGGGGCTGAGAGCATGAAGTTTGCAGCTGAATTTAAGAGTACATTATGAATACATTATAATTAATTTATTTTGACAATATGTACCCAAAATTAATAAGATATCTAAAACTAATATATAATTTATTAATTTTAAAAAGTAAAATCAATAGTGAGGTAAAAATTAGAGTTGTTAATAATATAGTTAAAAAATCTATATTTTTCTTTGCAAGAGTAAATGTTGAGTACAGTTGTTAACAAGAGGCGCAAGCGCCAAAGTTCTTGTCGAATTTGATGATTTTAAGATATTAAATGTGTCATAGTTTAGAGATCTATGAAGTTGAATTTGTCAAACATGAAATGTTCTTTTACAAGTTTTATAATTTGTAAGGAATATATTTATGATTGTTAAATTTGCATTGTGTAGAAAAATAATAACCATAAAATATGGTTGAATTAAAAAAAGCTTTATAATTTGCAAGGAATGTATTTATGATTGATAAATTCCTTAGCGGATGTTGCAAATATAAAGAACGTTTTGCTTCCATAAGAACTAAATTTGAGGTTTGAATATAATATTTATTTGGGGAAAATATTGTAATCTAAATTAAATCTCCACACTAACATTTGTCAAGAAAACATCTTCAAATTCTTTGTACCTTCTGCAAATCTTTTGTCCATTACACTTAGCAGAGGTTGAAATATGGTCTTCAACAAAATAGCCACAAAGAATTTTAAGGATAATATTTAACACCAGGTTTCTCATGGAAGGATATGATGTTGCTATTGCTATACATCCTATCTGTTCCTTCACAAAAACTCTAGAAACAATTCCTTGTACCTTGATCGAGACAAGAAAACACATTAAAAACACTAAACAAATGATATTAAACCCCTTGGACACCAAGAAAACAAAATGGGCTCTCCCGAGATCGACTATAAATCATGGGAAAATTGTGCCAACAAAATTCACAAGCTTTGAAATGAAATGGGTATGGCTCCCAAAGATTTTAGATGCTTGAAAAATAAGAAAAACTTAGAAAAATGGAATGGGTTTTTCCCAAAGCCATTCAAAAGCCTGAAAAAAGTGAAGTGGGTATTCTGAAGCTACGACAAAGGAAATGGGTGTGAGCCAATTTCATCAACAAAGCTACTAGTCACCATATATGTTTGGAGTGTAAAAATTGGCTATGCAAACATAAGAGGCTTGAGATATCCATCTTTGTAGTATCTAAACCAAAAGCTACCTGACAAGAAATTTTTTACCAAATAGATTAATTGCCAATGCGCCACAAGATTTGTATTGAGGCACATCATGAGTGTGGCTTAAAATGGGAAACTACAAAAATGGAGAGAGAGTTTCATCAGGACGAATAAAAAAGTAAGGAAACAAAGAAATGTACCAAGGCATTTGATGGGTATTGCTTAAAATTAGAATTTTAGAATCATGCTTAAAATAGAAAAGCAGAAAAATGAAATCCAATGATCCTTTGGCCGTCTTACTGTTAATTTTTACAATTCTCTATGCATTTCCGTTCTCGCTAAAATTGTAAGATTCTTTGAAATAAAGTTTCTTTCAAATGTTACCTACCAGCGTCACATAAAAATCAAATTCTAAAGATAGTAAGAAAAAAACTTGTAAACCCTTAGAGTTCAAATCGTATTTTATTTCTAAAAATATTTCAATGGCATCTATAGAAATTGTCCACTAGAATTTCAATCCCAAATCTTTACTTGTTGTCTATAATTCACTCAAAAATCAAAGCATTTTAAATTCAATGCATAGAACAACAGTGAAGAAAATGGATGAGAGTAAAAGCACCTTCCAAACATATCGAAAGTGGAAAAAAGTTACTCAAAAGGAAATTGCAGATATCAAAATCTTTGGTGGTGGACGATGAAATTGCCACCTTTCTGTCCCAGAGGAGCACAGGAGAAAAATCACCGGCTTTCAAACATGTAGGAAAGATTGAAAAAAAGCAACATTCCAAGTTTTTAATAAAATACAAGCTAAACTTATGGCAGGCGGTAGACATTAAATTTTTTGGACAGATATTAAAGGATACATTTATTGCACTGAAATATGCTAGCTTAGTTGTCACTAATGCTATATAATTAATTATTTTTTTGAAAGTAAATATAATTTATACATTGCCTTCTACAATACAGACCAATAAGTTTAATGGTATTTTGTTTTTTTCATTAAATAAAATCAAAATCTGAACTTTATAATAAATTTTGATCTGAGAATAATTCTAAAATCTTTTTGAACAAATTAATTAGTTTTAGAAATTTAAGAGATCCAATAGTTTACTTGCCTTTGGCAAGAACTAATAATATAATTTTTTTTTAAAACAATATTTTTCTCTGAGAAGAGTAAGTGTTGGGTTGGTTCCTTGAATCAAAAGCTCTTCTCAACATAGTTTATTTAGATGAAACCTGCCTAGAACACTCGGAATCCCCAAAAGAATCTGTATGTAGATTTATGTTTCAACTGTATGGAAGATATCATAAAACGGTATAGATGAGCCGCTTCTTAAATTCAAAGAGAATGTGATAATCCAAACCAAAATACATCAATATTTTAATCAATTGCTTTAGTCTGACTCAAGATTTCCCATGCCTTCACTAAGTTACTCCATGTTCAATATCCCAGCTTTTTTAACCCAAAATGTCAATGATCCTGAAAAGGAAAAATGTAGGAAAAATTCACTTATATTGTTACAAACTATGATTCTTATCTATGATGGTTTGACATTCTCTATGCTGCTCGTGTACTCGGTTATCCCTCCAAGCGAATTAGCAAGATGCAGCTGCAGCTCTATATCTTACACTTCTATTATTGGTATTAAGTTATTTGTTAAATTCAAACGTTTATGATCACAAAGTCATCGATGGGAAAACCTGAAAACAATAGGAAAACTAGGCATTTCAAGGAACTTTAAAAGGGCCATGGTGTTGTAGGAAACAGATTGTAATGCGGTGTAAAATCTTTGGAAATTCTATTTCTTATCCCTAATAGTGCCTTAATAATGGTGTATAGTTGATAATATAAAACTAAAGTTTTCTAGTAAGTCAATGTGTAAAACTTCTTATTCATTAAATATATATATATATATATATATATATAACTTCTATTCAAATTATATGTGTGCCCTCTTTTAATCCACCAATTGCAGTGAACGATGGATTGAACTGTTCAACCACTAAATTAAACAATACGCATTCAGAAAGAAATTGCCTTCTTTTAATCTACGAATTGTAGTGAACGATGGATTGAACTGTTCAGCCACTATATCGTTGGCTGATATTAACTCCTCCACCAATCCGTCATTCCTCCACCATCCATAGCCACAGACAAACAGCCGTCAGCAGCAGACAAGTAGCTGTCCAAAGGCATCCTTAGCCGTCTAAGCATCCTCCAACATTTATTGTAATAGCTAACTCTATGCATGGTCAAGATAACATTTAATATGCATTTTCTTATAAATAGAATAAACTGGGCCTGTGGCCAGCAGAGCCCATTTTGGGTTTCTCCATGACTTTTCCTCTCTTGTTTGGTTTTTTTTGTTGTGTTGTGGTGTAATTTTCATCATAAATTAAACAAAATGCATTCAGAAAGAAAAGTCGTTGCGAGCTCATGGGAAGGCCACGTCAATGATTAATTTCTTATTAATACGAGCTATGTTGGGGTGGGAGGGTAAGGGAAACAATGAATGAAACTATTGCACTGCACCTTGGAGAGCGTTTGACTTCCGAGCTGGTGCAAAAGATTTTACAAGAGGCGTCCTTGGTTAGCAATTTCAGAGAGGATTTGGAACTCATATGCGACGAGTTTCACTCTGTCAAATGTCTACTCAATGATACTCGTGGGGCAACGAATTCCAGTACGATGAGTTATTGGTTGCAGAAACTCCAAGATTTCGTTGATGACGCCGTCGATTTATTGGAGGACACGTCTCAGGAGCATAATAACATCATTTCTCGCTATCTTGTGGGTCGCAAGATTCGGGTGTTGAAGGAGAGAATTCAAAGAATTCACCGAAGCTTCCAGTATGTCAAACGCCTTAGAGACATGGATGTGCACTTGCAGCCGAGTTCTGCAACGAGTAATAGAGTTTCCGTGGAGAGTGGAAGAAGATCAAGTGACCTGATCAAGGCATCGAAATTAGGTCGTGAGATTCCGGTGTCGATATTGGGCCGTAAGATTGGGGCGCTGAAAGTGAGCCGTAAGACTCGGGTGTTGAATCGCAGAATTCAAAGAATTCTTGAAAGCTCCAGTGGTGTGCTCATCGATGGTGATCCGGTGGTAATGAGGGATGATATTCTATGTGGAGTGCTCATGGATGATAATCCGGTGGGAATGGACAAGTATGAGAAAGAGATTGTTGAATGGCTGACCAAGGATGACCATCGAATCATTGCTGTCACGGGGATGGGAGGCTTAGGCAAAAGTTTGTTGCTGCAACTCGTGTTCGATTGCCAAACGATGAAAGAAACTTTTGACCATCGGATTTGGGTCGAAGTGTCACAAAGCTTCTCAGTTCAGCAGCTGCTCCAGCATATAGCCTCGGAGATAAGACTCCCTGAAGACAGACGTCAAGCTCATCTAAGCGTGAATGCGCTCAGGGACAACATCCGCAGCCACCTTCAAGGAATTCGGTGTTTACTTGTTCTGGACGATGTGTGGGACAAAAGAGCAGAGGAATTAATTGTTTCTAACGATTTCAAGGTTATGATTTCAACGCGTGACAAGAAAGTTGCACAACAGATGGGGGCACAGCGAATGTGTGACATGGCTTGTTTGTCTCAGGATGATAGTTGGAAGCTGTTCTGCAAACATGCGTTCCGTAGCGACGAAATTGAGAGTCTTTCAGAGAGGCTGAAGGAAACGGCCAAAGGCATTGCAAGAAAGTGCTCGGGATTGCCGTTAACTCTGAAGACAGTAGCAAGATCCATGGCAAACGTCAGCCGGCTTCCTAACCAGTGGGAATCCACCTTGAACCGGTTAAATCAAGTCAGCACAATCAGGGACGACGTTCTGCCAATTCTCAGGTTAAGTTTCGATGCACTGCCTGATTATCTCAAACATTGTTTCCTTTTTTGTTCTGCATACCCGGAGGACACTAGGATGGGTTGTGAATATCTAGTACAAGTATGGATTTCTGAAGGATTTGTTAATCCTGAAGAAACAGAGGATCCATACGAGCTAGGACGATCTTATCTAAACCAGCTCGTTGATCGTAGTATGATTGAATTTGTACCGTATGATGGGAAAGATGATATGATCAAATATTGTAAAATGCATGATCTGCTACATGAGTTAGCTCTTTTAGAGTCTCAGAAGAACACAAAGTGTTTATACCAGGCTGGAAGAAGCTTGGAAAATTTTCCTGCAGAAAAATGCAGGGGCTTACGGAGGATTTCATTGATTAAAAATGAAATAACTACCATCAACAAATCCATTGCTTCTCCTGAGCTGCGTACCTTGCTCCTGTGGAAGAATCTTCGTCTCAAATCAATTTCTTCACGATTTTTCAGCAAACTGAGACGTATGAGGGTGTTAGACGTGAGTCAGACCACCGTCAGATCATTGCCAAGGTCTATTGCAAAGTTAACGCATTTGAAATTCCTTAATTTGTCCAGGACGGAAATTGAGAAGCTGCCCAATTGCTTGAGTGCTCTCACAAATCTCCTTTTCCTCGACGTTAGTGAATGCGAGAATTTGACAACTTTGCATTCAGGTATAGCTAAACATCAGTTATTGCTGCATCTAAATACTAAAGGTTGTGAAAAATTAGAATTCCTACCTGGTGGAGTATCCAAACTTGTCTCTTTACGAAAATTAGGACAGGTTGCATTCAAAAAACAGGCACCGAATGCGTTACAGCTGATGGGTTTGAAAGGTTTGACTATGCTCCAACAGCTCTCAATTATTCTCAGCGGTTCCCAAGGTCTTAGAGAGGGAATCTTCGGAGAGATGACACAGATGCGGAAGCTCTTTTTCAAGAATTCCGATGATAATACTCTCATTCACCTTCCTGACGACATGTCTCTCATGAGGCGACTGGAAATTCTTCACCTACACAACTGCGTGCTGCCCACATGGATTTCTAATCTTGAGAACCTCATGGTGCTTGTCCTAAAGGGAGATCATTCTGCAAACTATCGACCTCTGCAAACAATGCCAAACTTACAGCGACTCATCCTATTGCAGAACAACCATTGCACCGAGTTCCCCTCAGAGTTTGGAAGGTCCCCATCATTTCCCAAACTGGAGACCTTCGTCATCGAAGACTTTGCCCTTCTGAGGAGCTTTCCATCTGTGAAAGAGAATGCAATGCCAAAGCTAAAGTACTTTCGCTTGCAGAATTGCAGCCAGCTAATAGGATTACCCAAAGGCTTGAAAAGACTGAAGCATCTCGAGGAGTTAAAAGTGATCAGCATTGAAGCTTGTAAAACTGATCCCCGACTCAAGGAGGATGGCCTTTATTGGAATCATTTCAAACAGAATAATATCAAATTCAGTTGTGAGTAGGGGAAACAATCTAGTAACTGCCCAGGCTAACTTCGTGCACCTACAATTCCTAATCCATATGTCAAAATGTGCCGATTTTTTCGGTGAACCTTTGTAGGTGAGTGAAGAGCTTAAAGCTAATCTTTCGGTTTTCCCACATTCACGGAGGTCTTTGTACAACTCGTAGAGTGTGACGTGGTCTAAAAGTGTCATTTTAAAATGTTCGTCCAATACCCATTGCCGATATAGTAATTTTTGAAGAAATGGACCAATCAGCAATCAAGAAAACTAAAAAAATGAAAAAAAGCAAATACTATTGGTGTTCATGGTGATTTGTTTTGGCGTGTTTGTGTACAGGTACCGGGGTTTTTTGGCAGTAATTGTTGGATGTGAAGTCCAACAGTCATGTCTATTCATTTCATGTTCCTCTCATTTGTCTCTTTGTCTTCTTGTGAAGACTGTTGTATAAATATAAGGGCAAAGCCTTGTGTATGTAAGCTACAAGTTGCAATGACTCAATAAAGATAGGCTCTGCTCTTCAGTCTGGACGTAGCCACATTTGTGGTGAACCAGGATAAATCATGCGTCTCTTTCTTTATTTTAAAGTTTGCAATTTATCTTTTAGATTTAACAATTGGTATCAGAGCATGTAAGATCCGGAAGAGCAGAGTTTAAGTGAGGTTGTTCAGATATGAGGTTGCAGCATAAGTTGAACTTCAAGTGGGAGATTGTTGAATGTGAAGTCCAACAGTCATGTCTATTCATTTCATATTCCTCTCATTTGTCTCTTTGTCTTCTCGTGAAGACTGTTGTATAAATATAAGGGAATAGCCCTGTGTATGTAAGCTACAAGTTGCAATGACTCAATAAAAGATAGGCTTTGCTCTTCAGCCTGGACATAGCCACATTTGTGGCGAACCAGGATAAGTCATTTGTCTCTTTCTTTGTTTTATAGTTTGCAATTTATCTTTTAGATTTAACAGTAATTGGAAGGGGGGGGGGGTGGCGGAGATAACAGTTAATGTGGTGGCATTGTCTACATGGGTGACAACTGGCTCGTAACCCCTAATGGGGACCCACCTTATGTCAGGGCCTTTAGAGCCTGCTGCTACCAGTACCAACCGATTTGTTTTCTTTGTTTGTAAGAATACCAAGTGCTTTGTATGTTTGTTCCTTTTGAAGTGGTATTAATTACAAGGAAAAGGGTAGAATCTCGTGAAAGAGGTAGAATGTGCGCAACTCGTTATCATTTTATGTCCAAGAAAACAAAATTTACCTATCTAAATTGATTACAAGTGCAATATCATATTTAGGATAAACCACTTAGCAAAGATCTAAAAAAGAACACCTATATATCTACAAGATTCTCTTAGGAGAAAATATACTTTATGAAATTCCAGATTGTCAATAATAATTGGACCTTAAACCAAATCTATTTATATGTCCCCTAGCTCTTCTGTAGTGTAATCCATAAAATCCAATGATATACAACTTTGTGCCATATGTTACTGATTGTATATAAAATTTAAAAATGGTTTTGCCTAAGAAAAGTTCTCTTTATAACCTAAATATCTTCATTATTAGTTGAAAATTTTGAAGGATAAAATATGCATCTATATGTGTACATATTTTATCTTTTTTTATTAGTTAACTATCATAAGAATTCTACAAACTCTCCAAATTCTATTTAGAGCTCTTTGCAAAATATCATATTGTTAGAAATTAGAATATACTAATAAACAGTAATAATCTAGAATGTGATTGAAAGTGTTATTTCAAAACTAGAAATAAAATAGACAAAATAACATTGTTAGGCAATCTTGATGTATATGCTCAAGCACACAACATCAAGGGAAATCTCTATTATGCTATCCTAGTATATCTCTTATATATTTTTTAAGCTGGTAGGAGGCTTGGACAAGGTTGAGACAAGTGTCTCAATCCGGACCAAATAGAGTCTTGATGGAATCAACCATATCTTAGGAGTAGCTTGAGTCAAAGTAGGACCTAATAATATCATCCTAATATTGGTTGGTTTTTCAAACCTTTGATATTGTCACCTAAAAGACGAAGACGTTAGTCATTTTTGATAAAATGGTCATCTTTTTAATTGGATCTCCTCATAACTTTCCTTTAAGGTTACTCCAAATAAAGTTCTAATAGTATCTACAACTCAATGATACATACTTTGTCAAATCTTATTATATAATCTATATTTGTAATCTATTTGAAAATTATGCACATTTAATTACTAGATCAGATCGCAAATGAAGTAAGAAAAACATAAGTGAATTAAACTTTAGACATATGAATTTAGTTTACATATTACATGTACATAGCTTGTTACTAATGAATTATTAGCTCATAATACATGGGGTTTCACTAAACCCTATCTTATGTCGAAATCCACTTAAGAAGTTGTTTGTTGGTTTCAATTACTGTCAACTTTTCAATCACAGGGAAATCAACTAATCAAACAAAGTCTAATGTCAATTAAAGTTTTAAATCAAGTCAGATTTCAATCAAATCCTATTTAGTTGTAAAATCTTGCAGTAAATGCTTCAGCTTGTCAATGTTTTTTTGCCATCCTCCTCTTAAAATGCATGTGCAAGGTGTTCCCAAATGGCCATACAATAACACCCTTTGTAATCCTACAAGGAGTGACCACAAATTTTGTTTGATTATATTTGTCTTCAAGGAAAAATTGAATTAGCCTCAACAAAAGAAAGAAAATGCAATTGACAAGAACAGAAGGAGTGGGAATGAATATGAGTGATTCCCTGTGAGTTATTTGCAATAGCTAGAAAGCACCAAAGATTGAAGCTAGGGTAGGTAAGGTCGCTCAACCAAAGGATTAGGAATAATCCTAAATTCTTGCATTGTATAGAGGTGCCTCTAGAAAATCTATTCTAATACAAGCCACAAGATTTGAAGCAACTTTGAGCTGAGCTATATAGTGCAAGTATTTGCAAACTTTGCCAACATGCTCCCCACCTATGCCAAAAGGCTAGTGTCAACTACCTCAACAAACATGTATACAAAATATGAAAGCATAGGTAAGGCACATTGATTTTTTTGACATAGTTCCTCAAATTAGCAGGAGCAGGTTGGAAGAATTAGTGTTACTATTGATTCTACCAAGTATTTCACAAATTTCCTAAAATGATGTGATGGATGACTTTATGTTTGTTGAGAATGGTTGCCAATAGTTTGTCTAAAGAAGCGTGTCATTTGTTTGAAAAAAATTGCAAGAAAATGAGTTCCTCCTCAAGCGAACTGTTGACAATGTACATTTGAATTTGCCAAACTTGCATTTCATTCAAGTGTTATCATTTGAGAATAAAAATAATTTTATAATGCAAGATGGATGGTTGTTTGTAATAGAGACATGTTATAAGTTCCTTTAATTGTATATTAGATATTAGTTGATCCCGAAATGTTGATGCCAAAGCTTGAACATAATGCGACTTTAAGTATGGTATTTATGGGGGAATGTAAAATATGCTATTTCTCGAAAATAGTGTATCCCTAGGATCTTTTGAAGTTTGGGCTTTTAGCTGGATATTTGATATTTTTTTGATGCTTGTGTTTGATAGAGAACTCACCAAGCTTATGTTTGATGTGTATGCCAAGCTTATAGTGATGGTGTAATATTGCAAATAGATTGAAGTAGTTGTACAAAGATTGGTTTTAGTTTGTTCCATTTTTAAAAAAAGCTGTCGTGATAGCATTATTTGTATTTCCCATAAGTTCTTCCATTTTCTCATGTGTATTGTTGATAGCTGGGCAGAATCTTGAAGTATGCCAGTTGTCATGTTCTCAATGAGCTTTATTTTCTCAAATATGTATGCAGCTATAACAAAATGTTCCTTTTGTTATCAAATCGTAACTTGTACCATTGTAATTAACCGATAGACTATATAGTGTGAGCTTTTAGCCTAACCCTATATCACATTGAAAAACTTGCATTGTATCCAATAAACTATGCCAAAAACACAAGCTTTAAACACCCAACAAAATCCACTCAACATCTTTAAGGAGTCAACAAAATCTTTTTGAATGTGGTAGCTTAGATCAGTATAGGATTTGCAGTATATGCAATATTAAACATTATGGCAACCAACTATTATCTCAAGTTCATGAATCTAGCAACTTTGAAATCCAAATTTTTGGAGAGACGATCTTCACTATGCGTGCTAATAGGGAACACAAGGATTCAAAAGTCAATTTTGGAAATGAGATGAGTTACAAAGAAAAATATATTGGCTCTACGAGACAATGATGGGAAATTAAGGTTTGTATGACTTTTCTCAGAGACCTTTCTTTTATGCCGCCTGTCATTCTGCATTTACTGTAGTATACATTTTAGGTTATAATGGCCTCGTCCTTCTCTAGCCCAATTGTTGATGTTGGTGCTAGAGTTGCTGCTATTGATGCTAATGGCTCCTCCAAGAAAAAGTTCACGCAAGTTCGTCCCCAAGGTGTTCCCCAAGGTAATTCCTCACCTGATAATGTTCTCAATATGAAAGATTTTGATTCTGTTTGCACATCGCTTGAGCAACAAACCTTAATAGGCTATTTCATTGGCCACACTCCTAAAAGCATGCTTTGTGAGTGGTTTTCCAAGGTCTAGGCACCCTAGCGTGTCCGCCATGAGGGCGTTCAAAGCCTCACCAAGGGTTTCTTTTTGTCCCGTTTTGGTAACCCAAGCTAGGCTGAACATGTGTTCACCCGTGGCCCTTGGTCTGTTCGGTCTAACCTCTTGGTCTTCCAGAGATGGTCCAAAGACTTTATAGTCCCAATGGCCAAAAGCTTAAAGTCCCAGTTTGGGTTGAATTTCCTAATCTCTCTATATCGAATTGGTCCTGTTTGCAAGCTATTGCACATATTGTCGGCAAGGTGATAAGCCTTGAGCCTGACAAGCTCTACAATGCTCGTCCCCAGCGTAGGGTTTGTGTGGAGGTCGACTTCTCTCGAGACCTCAAAGAAACAATGGATATCCAAATTGGTACTACCACCTTCTCCTACAAGGTGCTTTACCTAAACCTCGTAAACACTTACTATCGATACCAATCTGTTGAGCACAAGATTAGGGATTGTCCTTTGCTCGAGCGCAACAAGCAACCAACCAAGGAGGTTAAGCCTGCTAAGGCTGCGAAAAAAGATGAATGCACTACTGTCATCAAGAAGGCCAAAAGCAATGTTGGTTCTAAAGCAAGTTCCTCTGTTGCAAATCAACCCTCGCAGGATATTGGTCGGGCCACCTCTAGTGTGGCGTCACCTATTTCTCTGATTCCTTTGCTCTTGACGCCGCCTCCTTCAAACCTTGGTTCTCAAGGGAAGGCAAGCTTTGTTGATACAGATTCTCGGCCCAACTAGGTTTGTGCGCAACAAACGAATTCAATGATTTCTACATAGTCCCTTCGTCGTTCACGTAGCCCAGATGGCTGAAGTGAGCATGCTGATGGCGGGGAGAAAAGGAGGTTCATCTCCATTGGAGGCCCCTCCCTCAACCCTTCCACTGCGTTCTTGCATAATAGTTTCACCTCTCTTGGGGACTAAGATGGCATTCAAGCCTTTTCATGGTGAATTTTTTTATCCTAGAATGTGCAAGGCCTAACAAACCTCCTCAAAAAGTCACCAAGCGCAAGCTTGGTCACCTGTTCGTGATACCAAGCGCAAGCTTGGTCACCTGGATTTTCTTTGCCTTCAAGAAGTCAAAATTGTTAGGTTTCTTCTCAACTCAGTCTATCGCGTTATTGGGCTGGATAGTGCCATGTTTTCTTCCCAACATGAAGTTGGTCAAGGTGGTGCTATTACTCTTCTCTCACCTCATTTAATTTCTTCAATTATTTTACATTGTTCAGATCCCATACAAAGAATTGTGTGGCTTTTGTTGTCTTTTCAGAATCATTCCTTTGGTGTTGTCAATGTTTATGCTCCCAATGATGCAGTGGAATGCTCTCAACTATGGCATTGGATGGCAGATCATCTCCCACCTATCACCTGGGTTTTATGTGGGGATTTTAACATGGTCGAACTGACGTTTGACAAAGTTGGATTATTGCCTTTTCATTGGACTACTAGTGAAAGAGAGGCTTGGTTTGACATGCATAATATACTCGACCTGTTTGATCCCAATGCTAACTATCGCCATCCTGGTGGGGTTTGGCACACTTGGTCCAATTTTTGAGCTAGCTCTAACAGGGTTCTTAAAAGGCTTGATTGTGCCATGATTACGGCTCAATCATTCTTCTCTTTCTCTAAAGATATGGAATTACCTGTCACTCCCCTGTCGAATGTGACTTTGTCAAACCTCTATCCCATTTACTTTTCCATTATCTGCCAAATAGCTCAACACTGTACTTGTAAAATGCAATTTTTCCTCAACACTTCGCTTTTGGCTCATGCTCCCACCTCTGCTCATATCTTGTGTATCTGGAACATTGAACCCTAGCCCCATATTCATCTTAGGTGGATTAAATGGTGGAATGACGCCATCACCCGTACTGCGAGGTTTCTTCACATTTACAACAAGTAGCTAGCCAAGTATCGTTGTAGATCCTATAAGGCTACCACTAAAGATCTTTGTACTACTGTTGAAGCCTTGGCCACAAATTCCTTCGATACAGATCTGCAAATCCTACTCGCCAACCTCCGCCACCACAAGCAAGTTGCAAATAGCTATGTCACTCAGGGAGCTCAGATCAAGGCCCGCCTTCACTATTGAAGGTTGGTGATCAGGCTTCCAATGAATTTTTCCAAGCTCTGCGAGCTCATCACTCTTTTGTTGGTTTTAAGAGAATTAAGGATGGTCACCAAACATTGTGTGAGCTTCGTAATATTCTCTAGGCGTTTGTGCACCATTACAAGAAGGTTTTCACTACGCAAGGAAATTCCATTGCGCGAGAGCAAGCTTTGCTGATGTGCATCTCTGTCACCCCTAACAGGCTTACACCTAAGCAACATATTTTTTTGAGCAAATGCTTACACTTGCAAATCTTAAGGAGGTTGTGCTTTCTATGGCGGATGATAAAGCTCCTGGGTGTGATGGTTTCCCTTGCGAATTTTACAAGTCCTTTTGAGATGCCATATCCTGAAGCTTTTCATACTCAATCACTAGGGAGCATAATTAACAAAGGCAATATAAAATTCATACCTAAAGCTGGTGACCCGAAGGACATTTGCAACTAGAGACCCATTACTCTTTTGATACAAAATCATTGCCAAAGCCCTTTCCCTCAAGATTCAGCATCTTCTACCACAGATTGTGCGTCCTAAGTAGACTGGCTTCATTAAGTCCAGATATATTTTGGATAATATCATTGCAGTTTGGAAGACATGGAATGGGCCCATCAATCTAAACAGTAGGCCATGTTCCTCAAAATTGACTTTGCCAAAGCCTACAATCATATTGAGTAGCCTTTCATTCTAGCTATGCTACAGGCGTTGGGGTTTGGCCCAATTTTTTTGCAATCAGTCCAAATGCTTTTTGGGCATGCCTCTTCATGCATCACCATTAATGGGCGGCAATCTAAGCCCTTTGGACTCTACAGATCTATTTGCCAAGGATGCCCTCTCGCACTTGCTCTCTATGTTACTTGCTAATGTAATTTTTGTTGGTCGGGTGTGTGGCATTGCTCTCCTAGACTCCTCTAAGCAACTGGTTAATGGTCATTTCGTCGATGATTCCTTTCTCACTCTCATTGAGGAAAACGTTTCTAATGCCTTGTAGTGATTGGACACTTTCTACTTGGCCTTTGGCTCGGCCATTCAGTAGCACAAGACTCTTTGTTACAGACACTCCTTCCTTCCACGGTCACCTTGGCTTGACCAGTATCAATGGAAATGGATTCAACATTGCGTAGTGTTTCACTTTCTTGGCATATTCTTTGCCTTCCAAGCCTCCCTTGTGGAGCTTTGGAATGTTTGTTCTTGCCAGGACAGAGAAGTTAGAATACTAGATTACCAAACCTCTTTCCTTAACTGAAAATTTTCAGATTTGCTCCAAAGTGTTGGTAGCCACTCATGTTTACTATTCCTCCTGTTAGGCACCTTCGAAGGCCTTGTACCTCAAGCTTGAGCGCTTGTTGCGTGATTTCCTCTAGGCTATAAACGCCTCTCATCATGGATTTCATAGATTGGCTTGGGACTTCTGTTGTCAGCCTAAGGAATCCAATGGCCTAGGCTTTCTCTCTACCCAAAAGCAGGGTGTTGCCCTCCGTGCCAAGTGGATCATTTGTGCCCTCCCTGGTATTGAGGCCTGGAAAATTATCTTGCGGCATTGTATTTCTTTAGGCTTCCCAATTAATCGGCCTGCCTAGAAGGGGATTGGCTTTCAAACCCTTCTAGTCACTCTTGACCCAATGCAAATCCAGGGCACCTTCATTGCTAAGAGCATTTGGAAGGCCTGGGAAGCCAACAAGCCTTGGCTTTGCTAGGTTTGGGATGGGTTCAGAGATGGTCTCTCTATGAACCAGCATAACTTATGGTGGTCTCCCTTCTTTACTATTGAAGGAATCCTTTTGGCCAAAGCGCATGGAGCTAGTGCGCTGCGTTTTTTCAAACATGGCATCAAAACTCCCAAAGATTTATTTTCTAGAGTCACCATGAGCCTCTGCTCTTGGGAAGCTATGCAAGCGCAATTATGTTGAGCCTGTCCAAATTGCCAGACATTTGATCTTCTAATTTCCGTGGTGCCCCCACATATGCTGCACAAGATTTTTATTCAGTTAGTTAAGCCTTTGTGGAAGGATTGGAAATGGTACCCTGTCGCTCCCATGACCAGCTATAAACCTAAGCTAGGTTATCAATGGCTAGTCCCCCATCTGCCTATGGTGGATGTGCTCAACCAACATTGGCATTTACATTCTTCTCAACAAACTTAGAGACTTAGATTCACCCTAACTCACAAGGTTCGAGTTTGACAACTATGAATTAAGTCAAAAAAATGAAAAAAAAAATTGTCATTAAATTTACCACATGTAGTTTTCGAAAAAATACGAGTATATGTTATTTATTATTATATGTTTAAGTTTCATGCAAGGAACTTTTCAATTCAAAACTACAAAAGAAAACATCTCTTCATGTCCAACAATATATCCAATATATAATCAAAATAGTTTGAAATAACAAAACAGATTTGAAATCATTACAAAAAAGGATATCACATTTATAAGATATAAGCCATAAGAAACATGTGAAATCATGATTACAAAGTTCTTTTACCATCCAAAAGATAGATCAGCATTTTATACTATAGAACTTCAAAATAGCTCAAAATTATCAAAAGTATGGAGATAATTTTTTGTTAAGATAAACCACGGACAGAAATAAAAAACTACATGCAAATATAACCAATAACAGAAAAATAATAGAACACACAGAAATGAACACAAGGCACTAAGATTTAACGTGGTTCACCCAATCCCTGGGCTACGTCCACCAAACAGCAAGTCTGATCTTATTACAATCCAATGATTACAACCTGATTACAATCCGTAATCCCTTACAGCTCAATACTGCCGCAAGAACCAATTTCGTATCACCACATATGAAAAATACCCAACCCTAAGCCCCTTTTTATACAAGTATTAAACCGCTTTAGGGTTATAACATGTCGGCCATATGTCGGCCATAATATGTCGGCTACCATGTATTATGAAGTATGTACAGTACTTTCCTGATCAGTCACCACAATCTAACATTTTTGTCAAAATGTATAGTCAAAAGTCAATACTATAGAACTTCAAAAAAGCTCCAAGTCATCAAGAGCACTTGGCTGATCTGTTGTGGAATCATCATCAATGTCACTACTCAGCTCATCCTCCACGAGATCTGGTTCCTCTAGAGGTTTAGTGGCCATGTCTTCTGAAATTTCCTTTTGTGAAGAAGATGTGGAGTCCTTTGGTGATTTGTTCATGAGCAATTTCAAATTGCTGCGAACATAGACAAGATCTCCCAACTTTCCAGTCAACAGCTTGTTCCTCTCTTTGGAATGAATGTAGTCAAAACAACTCCAATTCCTCTCACATGCTGATGAACTTGCTCCCTGACTCAATACTCTAATGGCAAAGCATTGTAGTTCAGGAGTTTGTGCCCCATAGCTCATCCACCATCCATACCCAGTTACCTCAACTCGTGACATGTCATATTGTGTTGCTTCCATTTCAAACATCCCTTCTACTTTCTTGTATCTCCAACATCGGTCTCTAATCAGAGCTGCAGTATCTCGATATCACTCATACTTGCCACTGGCATCATAAAGCCCTGCCATAATTTTACTATCACTTTATCTATCAATACGAAATAACTTGGGCTCCAAATAGCAAGTTGTTGCATGTAAAGGTGTGTGCATCGTTTTCCACCTGAAATCAACTGCCTCCCATATCATCATGTACTCTGCTTCCTCATTTTTCAGTGCTTTTTGAATGGACTCTTTACAACGGTGCATGTTTTCATAAAGCATGCCAACGCGAGTGTCACCATCCACCATATGAAGAACATCAACGATTGGACCACATATGTTCAAAACCTTTGATCCACTTTCCCAAAAATTGTTGTTTAAAATGATTTGCTCTATGTTCTTCTCCTTAGCACTTTTAAAAAGTGTTGAATTTTTCCACTCATTAGAACAAATCACAGATCTCAAAGGTGTTTTTTCTTCAATTACTCTCCTCAATGTGATATAAAATGAAGCAAACCTTGTTTCACAAGGCCTCAACAACTCTCTAGATTCATGTTCCCTGTAAAGACTCAATGTGAGATGATGGTTCCTAATGAAATTTGCAACTGCTCTTCCTCAATAAATTGCTTCATGTATCTATGGGAACTTGGCCAAGTCATGAAGCAACAAATCCAAACAATGGGTTGCACATGGGCTCCAATAAATCTGTGGGTACTTCTCTACAATCAACTTCCTAGCTCCCACACTATTCGTTGCACTATCAGTGACCACCTGAACCACATTTTCCACCCCTACTTCAATAATGGTTTCTTCTAATATCTGGAAAATACACTCTGAAGTTTTCTTTTGATTGATCGTGTCAATCACTTTCAAGAACACAACTCCTTTAGGGGAAGCCACTAAAACATTAATCAAAGGCCTCTGACATATATCTAACCACCCATCACTCAATATAGTGCAACCTATTGCCTTCCAAGAGGCTTTGATCTCAGATAACTTTCTTGTCACTTTCCCTTTGGACCTCTCTAAAAGAGTTGTTCTAAAAGCCTCTGAAGATGGAGGTGTGTAACCTTTGCCAAACTCTATTGTTTCCACGACTGCTTTATGGAAACGGGGATTCCTTGCTGAATTGAATGGAATAGCACTTGTAAAAAAATACTCACCACATGCATCATCTATTATGGAAGTAATTGGTAAAATACTTGCTTGATGTTAACAAAGACCGAAAGGTCAATTTAGACAAAAGAATGAGATGATGTTTCCTTAGGAAACGATCGTAAAGAATAGAAACATTCTATTCTAGAGAAAGCAAACTAAAGCTTATTAGATATTTACAATAGATAACCATTAACTAATAATAGACGACTTATCTATTATTGTAATAACCTCCCTTAATCGTTAATCTATCTAACACACCAAGCTGTCCTCTGAATTTGACAAACTTATCAGGACCAAGAGGCTTGGTGAGAATGTCTGCAATCTGATCTGTGGTAGGAACATACTGCAAATCTATAGTCCCGTCTTCAACTAGCTGTCGTATGTAATGACAATGAACATCCACATGCTTGGTTCGTTCATGGAAGATTGGATTTCATGCTAACTTGATAATGCCTTCATTATCAACAAACAGAGTAGTCGGTCCTGCTGGTGACATCTGCATATCCCCAAGCACCCGACAAAGTCAAACAACTTCACATCCTGCCTTAACAGTCCCTCTATATTCGGCCTTTGTAGAAGAGAGAGAAACTACCTCCTACTTCTTACTGGTCCATGTGACTGCACAGGATCCCAAACTAAACACATATCCGGATGTTGACTTTTTATCATCAACAGAGCCTACCCAATTTGAATCTGTGAACCCACTGAGTGTAGGATTTGAACTTTGAGAGTACAGAAGTCCATAATCTGAAGTGCCCTTCACATAACAAAGCATACACTTTGTTGCTATCCAATGATCAGCCTTAGGAGCTGTCATAAAGCGTGAAATATAGTTGACTGCGAAGCTGATATCAGGCCTAGTAGCAGAGAGGTAGATGAGGCTTCCTATTAATTGCCTGTATGTAGTATCATCAACAGAAGGAGAATCGGACTTTGCTGATAACTTGAGACCTTTCTCCATAAGTGTAGATGCAAGTTTGCAATCCTGCATTCAAAATTTGTCTGGCATATTTGGACTAAGAGATGAATATACCAGAAGACTGTTCCCAAACTTCAATACCTAGGCAATAATGCATGAGCCCATGGTCAGTCATATCAAAAGACTGGCATAAATTCTATTTGATTCCCTAAATCAAAGATGCCGAACTGCCAGTGATGATCAAATCATCCACATAGATAACCAAAAAGATGATGTCACTGTCAGTAGTCTTCATGTACAAATTTGAGTCTGAAGAACTCCTCTTGAAGCCTTGATTACTGAGGTACTTATCAATCTTTATGTACCATACCAGAGGAGCCTACTTCAAGCCATAGAGAGCTTTTACCAATCTAAGAACCTGATGATCTTTACCAGCAACCTTGAAACCAGGAGGCTGCGTCATGTAGACCTCTTCATGGAGATCACCATTCAGTAAAGCACTCTTGACGTCCATCTGATAGACCTTCCAGCCAAACTGTGCTGCCATGGCTAGGATGAATCTGATGGTGCTCATCTTTGCAATAGGAGCAAAGGTCTCCTCATAATCAATACCCTAATGCTGAGAAAAGCCTTTCACCACTAAATAAGCTTTGTACTTATCCAAAGTACCATCCGATTTGTATTTGATTTTGTACACTCATTTGCAGCCAATGGGTTTCTCCCCTGGTGGAAGATTAGAAAGGACCCAGGTGTTGTTCTTCAGCAGACTCTAGTGTTCAGATGTCATGGCCTGTTCCCACTCTGGAATTCCTTTAGCCTCGGAATATGTTTGAGCTTCAAACACACTGTAAATGTTGGCCATAAGAGAAAAGTCAACAGAATTTGTAGTTTTGCTCTTTTTCCGAGCAGTTCTCCCATCAATGAGCTCATCATCATGAAGATCAACAAGTTTCTTAGCCCACCACTTAGGTCGGATAGGAGAATGACCAACATTAGTACTAGGAGATTCATGATCAGCAACATCCTCATCAAAAGAATTTGGATCAAACTCAGGTGAAGCATCTACAAAGCAAGGTGATCTTTCAGGAGAAGCCAAAGGTGTCTGTACAGGTATCACTAGTATAACTGGAGCTGCAGGAGCTACTGGAGCCCTCCCATTAGGTGGACCTAATGGAAGCCGAACTCCCAAATCATAAGCCATCATAGGTTGGTCTGCTAGATCAAGAACAGGAGAAATAGGCATGAAAGGTCCTCGTTGCTCATCAAAGACTACATCACAACTGTAAATGAGACAAGATGTCTCAACATCGATCAGGCGGTAGGCTTTGTGAAGACTGATATATCTAGCAAGCATGAGTTTTTGACTCTTGGCATCCAACTTGGTGCATGACGCATCAGGGATCCAAACAAAAGCAGGGGAGCCAAAAACCTTCGAGTGACTGATTCTAGGCTTGCGACCTGACTAGGCCTCTTTCGGAGTTTTACCTTTGACCGCCACTATGGATGACCAGTTCAACCGATAAACTGCAATGTTAACTGCTTCTGCCCAAAACTGCTTCGGAACATGTCTGTGTTTGAGCATGGAACGAGCCATCTCAGTGATTGTCTTGTTCTGACGTTCAACTACACTATTTTGTTGTGGTGTGTGGGGTGTGGTTAACTAGCAATTGATGCCATGTGTATCCAAGAAGCTGGAGAAAGCATTAGAACAAAATTCCCCCCCATTGTCTGATCTAAGAGTAATAATAGATTTCCCAAACTCTTTTTCAATTAAGGGTTTAAACTTCTGAAATACAGGAAATGCATCTGATTTCTTTTTTAGGAAATACACCCACATTTTTCTACTGAAATCATCAACAAACAACAGAAAATACCTGGACCCAAGAACAGAAGGAATGACCATAGGGCCGTAGATATCAGCATGAACAAGCTAAAGTACCTGAGAAGCTCGCTAAGAATCGCCACTGGTGAAAGGGGTGCGATATTGCTTCCCAGTCTAGCATGCGTCACAAACTCCAAGTTGTTGAGTCTGAATCTCTAGCAATCCAAGAACAAGCTCATCCCGAGCAAGCTGAGAGAGATAATGCACATTTAAGTGCCCATATCGTTGATACCAAAGTGTGCTGACAAAAGATCGTTGAGCAACCATAGCTAAGTCCTGAGAATCACCAGAATCAGTAAGTCTGAAAAGACCATGATTCTCAAGACCCACTGCAACAGTAGACTTAGTTGCCCGATTAGTGATGGTGCGCTAATGTGAACTGAAGGTGACAGCCAAGTGTGGAGAATGTCGTAGGAACTGAATGACTGAGAGTAGATTTAGTTTCATCCCTAGAACGTAGTACACATCAAGGAATATGAGATTCCTCCCAACAGACTAAATTTGAATGTTGCCTTTACCGACAACCATGTACTCTTCTTCGCCGCCAAAAATAATAGAGTCTGAATAAGGCTGGTAGTCAGTAAACTAGTCTCTGCAGTGAGTGAAATGACGAGAGGCACCTGAATCAATGTACCAGGCAGATGACCTCGCATGATCTACAGGTCTTTTAGCCATGAAGGCATAAAAGGCAGATTCCGCCTACTCAGTGTGCTCTGCACTGTTCGCTTTGGGCTGCGAACCTGATTGCTTAGACTATGCAATTAAGCGTAACATTCAACCTTCATGTGTCCAAACTTGTGGCAGTAGTTGCATTGAATGTTCGTTTTAGGACCATCTGATGCTGGAGCAGAAGACTTTTGCTGAGATGGCTGCTAAAACTTGCCTTTATCCTTCTGAAAGGATTTCACAACAAACGCTTGCTCTATGGAGGTGGAACTGGAGTTGCTACCGAACTGTTGTTTCCACCGATCTTGCTGAAGCAACAATGTGCAGAGATCAGTGAACTTCAAATCAACACCAGAAGATGTGATGTTGAGAGTCTCGATAAAATGCTCATAGGATTTTGGTAAACTCCGAAGAGTGATAACCACAATATCCTCTTCCTCCATCTTGCGACCGATGGCAAGTAATTGATCACAGATTTCCTGAATCCGATTCAGGTGTGCGTGGAGAGAGGTGCGCTCATCCATGATAATAGTAAACAGAGTGTTTTTCAAAAAGAAGGATTTGCTTTTGTCAGAAGTCTCATGAAGACCTTTGAGATGTGTCCAAATCTCGGCAACTGTCTGGCCGGATGGAATCTAAGAAAGTTGATCATTAGCCACGGATAATTTGAGAAGCATCACTGCCTCTCGATTATTCAAATCCAATGTATCTTGATCAAGATCCGGAGAAGTTGGACGCTTCGTAACACCTAGAACAAGTTGATCAGTGTTTCGATATTCAAAAATTGCAATGATTCGCTGCTTCCAAGTGCCATAATTTTGACCATTGAATTTGGAGTTATGCTCGAGTAGAATATTTGTCAGAGATGCCATGGCACATTTTTCAATGAAAAACTATGAAAATATGTGAAGGCACGTTCTTCGAAGCAAAAATACAGAAGACCCAAAAGATTTGGAGAGTGACCTAGAAGAGAGTTTGAAAAACCTAGAAGGAATATGCTTATCATTTTCTAGATCCGCTGGCTCAAAAATCAAGGCACCCAGAAAAAACAGACGACAACCCAGTTGAGCTCTCGAAAAACCCATCAATAATCTGAAATCAAAAAGAAATTGTGTTTTGTGACCCCAAAAATTAGGGTTTCGAGCAAAAATTCAGCCAACGGCCATGGAGGTCGAATCTACAAAAAAAATGGCAATTTCGTGGAAAGAAATGGCCAACTTTTGTTTCAAATTTTTACATAGATCAAGATTTGCTGGTAGAAATGGGTTTTGGCCTCCGAAATCTGTCAAAACGGATGCGCCAATGGGGGGCAAACCACCTGCAAAAAAAATGACCCGATTTGCAGACATGATATGCATAGATCCAAACGCGAGCTACAAAATAAAATGTCAAACGACCACGATTTGCAAAGTACAAACGACCACAGGTTGCAGAGTGAAATGACCACGATATGCAGATGTATTTCAAAATGCAATTTGCAGATGCAAGCAAACGCAAAAGGAAATTGCGATTTTGCAAGTGAAAACGCCAAAAAATCTTCCCGCGATTTGCAGACCCTAGTTCAGGAATATCTCCACGCAAAAAACCCTAAGCGGGTTTTAGAGAAATTAGCGGAAATAATTTTGGAAAAATTTAAACAAATAATTTCAAGAAGAAACTACAAATTTTTCCGAAAAAATTAAAGTATTAGCTCTGATACCATATTACGGATGTAATTGGTAAAATACTTGCTTGATATTAATAGAGACTAAAAGGTCAATTTATACAAAAGAATGAGAGGATGTTTCCTTAGGAAACGATCGTAAAAAATAGAAACATTCTATTCTAGAGAAAGCAATGAAACGAAAGCAAACTAAAGCTTATTAGATATTTACAATAGATAATCATTAACTAATAATAGACGACTTATCTATTATTGTAATATCATCCACCTCTTGTCTCTCTATTGGTTTCCAAAAGTTTTTTAATGTTCCACTTTGTTTTATCGCACCTATGCCTGTAGACTTGAGCAAACTAGAAGACGACACAGATGTGAACCTAGACACATCATCAATCACTTTTGGACATACTCTAACCCCTCCTCCTGTGCCCCCACTAATACCAAGTAAGTGATCTCTCACCCTTGTTAGGCTTCCTATAAAATCTTCCGTACAATTAGTACAATAGAGTTTAGCACCATCTTTTGTTCCATATTTCCATACTTCAAACTTCAATTTTTTGGGAGTCATTCAATCACAACATGCATGATACAAAAGAAAATTAATATTTTAAATCATTCAATATTTTGTAAAGACATTAAAAGGAAATATAATAAATAATTGTTTCAAATTCTATAATGAAACATAAATAAACATTAAATTCCATTTTAAATAACTAGATACAAAAAATAACCCTTATAAAAAATTTAAAAATATTCTTAAATTGAAATATATTAAACTTTAAAAAATCACTAAATCTAACGAAACAAAACCACTAAAGTGACTACTCTATATGTTTCAAAATATAAAGGAAAAACACAATAAATTTTCTATTTTTTAATAGACATTAGTTCTTATTTTATATACAAATTAAAAATATAAAATAAAATATTAATTAGTATAAATAAAATTATAATATTAATAATAAATGAAGATACTAAGTCTAACTATTTTGAAGTTTACTTAAAAAATAAATAATAAATACAAACCTAAATAGTTACAAAAATGAAATATTAAATGCTCACAAAAATAAATTTAATATTTTAATATAAATATTTTTACATAATAATTCAATATAAAATAAAATCACACTTGTTAATATTTATTGTTGTTTTATTATAAATATTTATCTTTTATTATTAGTTTATTATTTAATATCTAATTATTCTATATAAAAATTTGCAATGTTTTAAATTTTCACTTTTAATTTACAAAATGATAAAATATTCCATATAAACAAAAAAATAGTTCAAACTTCTATTTATTTATAATATACTAGACTTAATGTTTATTAATTTTATATGACAAACATTTAGCAAATTAAACATATACTATATTATTAAAAACGTAACGTAAAATGACCAAAAATTATGTAATGCCTACCTAATATCCGTCGCAAGGTCTGAGTGGGAGTTCGAGCCGGAGTCTGAGCGGGAGTTGCAAGCTACAACGGCCTCAAGAAATCGAGTTCATCGTCCTCAAGAAACCTAGAAGCCAAGTCGTCCTCTTCCAAAACACTAACGGCGGCCAAAAAAAAGGCAAAATGACTGCTCCAGCCTCTAGCCAACACGACTACTCCAGCAAATTTGATCAAAGCCAACACAACTGCTCAAAACAATTGCTTCAGCCAGCTTCGAAACTCTTAAAACTTTTGGTGTATTTTACAATGATGAAAATCCTTTATTTATAACATTTTTTGGCCGAAAACCCTAAAACAACTGGCAATAAAAAGTGTTTTTGCAAAACAACCATTTTCTGTGTTGTATGAATTTAGGTCGAATTTTTTTTTTTTTGGAGTTCGCCATATTTCGAATTTCAAGCCCAAAATTCGACAAACCTTGTGATTTAGGATTCACCATTGTTTGGAAAGTTATCACTAAGCCAAAGATTGCACACTTTGCTTGGTGCATTATCTTTCAGGGGGTTGCCTTTGGGCCCTCGGCTTAAGCATTTGGGTGTCCCAAAGCCTCGGTACCCTTTTTGTGGGCAATGAGAAACTTTTCTGCATATTTTCAAGTTTTGTAGACATGCCCAACAGTATTGGCACTAGATTCATGATTTCTTCAAGCCTTTCCACCCAGGAGCCTTTTCTTGGCATATGATTTAGTTGGGGGATTTGTCTAGGCTCCCCTTTAAATACTCTCGGATTTGGCATGCTTTCAGTTTGGAGAAGTTGTTCGCTCTTTGAAAGGATAGAAACGCTATCTTATTTTCTCACAGATTTCTTGATGCAAATGTTTCTATGTACACTACAGCTTGCAATGCAACAATGTAATGATGTAGAGCAGACTAACAAGGTCGCTCTAGAGGTGGCCCACCTCCAGGAGCTTTTGGCTTACTAGGGGAATGCGCCATGTGCGGTGGCCAGGGTGTCGCCTGATATAGCTTTGGTAGACCGTACGCCGCCTCGTGGTTGTCAACGGGACCGCAGCTCTTCTGCTCACCGCTCTCACACTCCCAGGTCGCAACCTCCTCATCACTCTCCCAATGGTGATTTTGGGGTTGTCAACACTCGGTCTCTCCTCCCCCGAGGCATGTTTTTGGTTGGTTCAGTTGCTCCTCTTGTTGCTCCTGCTACTGCTTGGACCTCCTCCAGCAAGGATCCCAAGTGTTCTTTCCCGCAACTGGACTTGGCTATTTCTCCTCCCAAGGCGAAGGAAGACAAAAAAAGATGAAACCAATGTTGTTGATGACGAGTGAGCTCCTCCTAAGCCACCGACTAACCAGCGCTAATGTATGGGATTCTGATGATCGTGATCCTCCCCCCTCGGCTAGCACTACTCTTGCAACATGAGGGCTTCTTATATGTTTTTTTTTTTAGTAGATAAGTTTTCAACCTCTGGCCTTTTGAACTCTTGCAGGGTGATCCTTGTATCCCCCGACCCATTTTTTTGTGAATATGTAACTAAATATTTTATTAATAGAAAGGAACTATTCATCAAAAAAAAAATTGAGAGAATTTTTGCTTACTATCATATAGACTAGAGTAACCTTTCTAGAGAGATTGTTCTAGTTTCTAGCCTGAGCACTGTTTGATAGTGCTTAGTTCATTTTCAGCTCGAGTTTCGTCCAAATCAACCACATCAATGTCTACAACTGCATAGACGACCTAATAGCTGTCACCATGGGTTCAACTACTATTATCATCTCCAATGACTACTTCCACTACCACAATAAGGTCATCTCCTTGATTCTTCCCATGTTATTTCTTATGAGGATTTTCTCTTCTTATTAGGGTTTACTATGTCTAGAAAATTGTCCATCAATCTTTGGTTAATCAATGGTTCATAATAAAGAGTTCAATTAACATATACTACATTTGATTTTGAGTGCTCTTATGGATGAGACAAAACTAGCCAAATGGGCCATTCATTTTGCTTCTTTATTTAGATTACGAAAGCATAAAACCCTACTAACCGCATTGCAAAAAAAATTAATATTTTAGGCTTTCAAGAATTTTAAGTATTATATTACAGCTTGATTGAGAAATTCAACAAATCTGCCATCAATTTTCCTTTGTCGAATTCGAATAAAATCTAGAATCCAGGGCTTAATTTGGACAAAATGGCTATGATGATGACGATTTATGGTAATGAAATGCAATGTTGATAACAGATTTCTACATCTATTAGAGGTTCAGAAGTCTGGACCATACTGATAGAAAGATGTTTTTCTGAAGCATAGACTAATCTGGGAGTACTAATTTTTTCTCCTTGAAGAGTAAACATGATGCTCTTCATTGTACAGCCATAAGGTGTATATCTATCGATGAAATTTCCTCCAAGTAGTACATCTACGGGCATTTGTTGCATGGCAAAGAAGTCACATTTAAATTTCTTTCCTTCTATCTGTAAAGTTTGTTGATGACAATATTTGTCACAGCTAAACTCGTTGCCTTGTACATCACAGCCAGTACATACAATTTTTTCTGTTAACTGTTCCCAATTATTAAGGACTTGTCTTTTGCAAAAAGAGAGAGGCTCCAATATCAATTTGAGCATCATATTGCTTGCCATTAATTAGAACATTAATGTACTGAGAAAATTTTCCAGTAAGGAGATGTACTAAATACTGTGGTTCTCATTTTGGAATAGGGTCAGGTAATACAGTCATTACCATTCTTGCTGCACTAAGATCAGGAATATCAAAATTGACAATATCTTCATTTTCATATTCTTCCTGAATTTTAGAGGAGAATTCATCAAAACTTAGGCCAAAATAAGAGGGTCCTTCATCTAAATCCCTAATTGTAATGCTAGATTTTTTGCTAGGGATAACTGGCTTAGGACTAGAGAGATTGTGGTATGTGGTCAAGGCTTGTACAATAGGCTCTAGTTGTGACTCAAACTTATAGAACTTCTTTTGCTTTTGTTCTATTGTAACAAGATTGAACACAGGGGCCTGTTGACATACTTGTTCAGAAGATTCTGTAGTTTGATACATATTTAAGTTTTGGAATCCTTCTGTGAGGCTATCAAAATGTGGTTTCTTCTAGAACGGTGGCTGGTACGACATCTTTGGTGGTCATTGATTCTGGAAAGAATGGGAAGAATAGACAGGTTCATCTTCATCATCATCATACTACCATTTATAATTTCTTCCTCCTCTGTTATTGTTATTGCACCAATTGTTGAATCGGCCTTTTCCTCTTCTAGATTGATTCATGTAGACACCGGGTAGATCATCATCATCTTCTTCCAGCTGTTGTTCTGCTACCTGTAGGGTAGCAGCAAGATCTTCAAGAAGAGCATCATCTTCTTCAGAGACTTCTTCTGCATATTCTAAAACAGGTTCAAAAATGTTATCTTGCATATATAAATCTTCTTCTTCATCTACAACATCCCACCACGCTATTGTGGTTCGATCAGAGTAGACGGCTTTAACAACTTTGTTCTTGCAATGACAATCAGGGGCTTTATGCCCAGGCTTATTGAAAATATAATAAATAATCTGATTGGATTGAGGACGAGGATGAGAACGCTTGCGAAGGAAGTGATTTTTCGGTGCATAAGATTTTCGGCGAGGAAAGGAGCAAGGCTGAAAGCGAAGTTTCTTATGCTTTTTGCACTGCTTTGTGGCTCTGTGCTGAGTTTTAGTGAAAGGATTGCAACCAAAATTATCAAGAAATGTGGGTGTGATGCGCTGTGCTTCATGCTTAGTGAACTTTTGCTGATATTTACAGTTATCAATGAACTGGAGAATTTGGTCTTGGGCAAACTGAATAAGGTTAGAAATGGGGCATTCTTTGAGAGTAAAGGATCTGAGATCTAAATATTGCATGACCTTATCAGAGATGTTGTATGGCAAACCTTCAAGATACTTTGTCTTTGCCATTGTGACCTGTTCTTCATTAGTCAATTGATACAGCAATTTCTTAAAATGATTTGAGTAAGCAAACAAATCTTTTAGATCACAGGACTTCATCTGAAGAATATCCTTGATTATCCTTTCATGTCGATTACTTAACTCAGGGCAGAATCATTTACTAGTTCATTCATCAAACAGTTAATAGAAATTATTCTAATAGACTTTAGCATCCCTATCAGCAGCTGATTTACTATTCCACCATGATCTAGCAATTCCCCATAAATAATTTACTGCAAATCTGCATGTATTTTCTTGGTCTATTCCAGACAGGGTTCCTATTATCAAAAAAGTGTTGATCCAACTTTCAATTTTTTGCTTTGGATCATCATCATTATCAATGTCTAGATACCAAGGTTGTATGTTATAGCTTGTTCTCATCATCAAAAGACGATCTTTCCTCGAACGCTTCTCAGGGGCTTGTAGAGAGGTTGGGAGTACTAAGGCCGTCTGAGTAGACTGTTTTTCTTGATTGACTAACCAATCAAGAGATGTGAACAACTCTTGTAAAGAATGATCTACATTAGAAAGACTTGCAATAAGAGCATCATGATTTTGTTGGTTATGCTCCACATGTGTAGTAACAGCTTGTAACTCATCAGCATTTTTGTATACATTATTCAGAAGTTGTTCTGTTTGTATCTTGATTTTGCTCAAAGAGTCTTTTATTTCTACCACTCCAGTATGATTTTCTACAGCAATGTTACCTATTTTTTGTACATTGGTGTTAACTACGTTAAGGACTGTTTAATAGAAATGACATCTGTACAAAGGTCATCTATATTTTGTTGCAGGTGGTTACAAAATTTCGAAATAAAGTTCTTTTGCTTATGGTCAGCAGAAGGTTCCTTTTCTTCAGCATTCTTTGGCTAAAAGACATACTGAAACATTGATACTATACCATGTTCATGTTTGAATTGCCCTTTTATAGGTGGCCATCTACAATTCTGATAATATGTATTTTCCTATTCTTTGTACCATTTAAGGGTTTCTGCTCTAAGTAAGAGATTAATCATGTGTACAAAAGGATGATCCTTTTTAATCTTTTATTTTCCCTTATTAGTTCTAGCTTGAATTGGTTCAGAAATCTGGGGACCAGTATTCAGACGTGCTTCATCCTCAATTTCTACAAAAGTTGAGCTTTCTTTCTGCTAGATGTACTTCCTTGAGAACTAAAGGAGGAACGAGCATCAGAATATGGTGAGGCAGAAACAAATGGGTTCATTGTCCTTGTGGACAAAGATCTAGGCAATATATTTATCTGGTTATGAGATACATGGTGTACATGTTTGGTTGCTTCTAACAATCTAGGTACAACATTTTGTATCCAGTCTAGTCTCCATCCTACAGGGATATCTATGGTATTTTCATGACCCTTTTGAAGTTGGACTTCTCCATTTAAGGTTGTGGCATAGGGTAGGTTATCTATTATAGCAGGAATGTTCGTATATATCAGACTGTATAAGACTTGTATTTGGACAGAAGCATACTTGAAAGCACCAAACATATTCATTCCATATAATGAACTAAACAAACCCCAACAATTTAAAGAACTATATTTGACTTCAAGGCTGGACTTATCCCTGGTTGCTACTATTAGATTAGGGTAATACAAGAAACACACATAATTTTTTGTCATTCTTGACAGACTAGACAACTGGCACGCATCGTTATAATTGACTTGTCTTCTATCGCATAGAGCTAAATAACATACAGGGTATATGTTTTCAGGTACCAATGATCCTACAGTTACCTGTATAGCTCCAAAATGTAAAAAGTTCATTTTCTGATGACTTTTGATATACTCAATTTCTTCAGGAGGGAAGATAGATAACATTCTGGTTTGGAATGTATTCTAAAGTAAGCTCTACTATTCTCATGCGAGGAATCACAATCGATCTGAAAGTAGATTTAGACAAAAAATTCTTTAACTTATTTGGAGTATAAGCACTCTTCTTATATACACTGCTAGGATTTAACTCAGGAGGTATATAAGTACTTGCCTAGACAGGGTCTTCTCATCTGTCTGTATTTCTGAAACTTCTTCAATATTCAAGTCTCTGCTAGTAGGTTGTATTTTAGAAGCTTCCAAGAATCCTTCCATATAAGCTTCATTAATCCTCTCGACACCATCTTGGACAACAGATCTGTGGAACTCAGCCATTTTCTTTTGCAAATGAGATATGGGATTGACTAAGACACTTACAGGGGTTTTACGGAAATTTCTCAAATCCCAACACAGAGTGTAACCCTACAGAGATAAACTCTTTGCACTTAATCAATATCTCAGTTTGTTACTAGAAATGGACAGATTCTGACTGCTTAGATGATAATCTTGAGAAAGGTTTGACCTAGGATGGATAACCAGGCTCTAATACCAAATTAAAAGGACAGATATAGGATAGAACCAGCGACAGAGGCTGTTGGCCAAATGGCTACGGCTTCAATATTCCTTCAAATGTTAATACATACAGAAAAGATAGGATGACTGAAGACTTAAACTGGCAAGGTCTGATTTCTGATTCTCTATAAGGAGAAAAGCATACTATTGGGTACTTGTACTTTGAAGATGCTTTAGTGATCTTGTATCCTAATTGTATTGAGTCTGTTATTGCTTCATATTTTCTATTGTAATAATCAAAATCAGAAGTCTTCTTTGGCCAAATTGTACTTGCACTAAACATAAAGTGCCAAAATCCAGGGGTTTCTTTATTTTATTGCATTTTTGGGAGGTACATTATTGATGTAATCATGGTAGCACCACATCCTTCTATCGTACAGTTAACTAGAGATAATTATGCATTATGGGCAAAAGGAATACCACACATTATAGATGGCTTAATCTCTTGCCCCATCTTTATGGACTCATTCCTAAGCCAAAGACATATTGGAAGATAACAGTTTGGGAGAATTAAAATGGTCACATTATAGGCATAATTTGTATAAGTCTTCATTCCATTAGACCTCATCGAGTCTACTCTGAGATCCTTTGGGAACATATCTCCTTTCTCCCAAGTTGGAATAGTACTTGGGAACATTTTAGAGATCCAGATATTCCTCTAGTACCAGTTGATCTAGTTGCAGATTGTCTCATTCCACTTAACGATGCAAATAATATTCCCTATGATGATGAAACATTAGATTTCATCAGACCTTGCATTCGGTGAGAATATTGATGATCGAAAGCCTCAAGTTGCATCTCTTACTTCTCCAGTTGAGATCACATCTACTGTTGTTCATGATGATACTTGCATTTAGACAACCGTGGATTCAGATGATATAGTGCAGCAGGACATTCCTTGTCTTCCAGTTACAATTCCTTCAGATGACTTATTGACAGACATTGCAAGTTTGTTTGTGGAATCCTACATTGAGGATTTGGGAGACATCATTGATGACATTCATCTTCTCTTTGTTGAGGATTATTCTTCTTCAATTGTTGCGAGGGAATACTCCTACCCTTGTCCCTCTTCAATTGATCTTTCCTTTGAGTTTGACATGATTGTGGATCCCTTGATACAACAGTTGGAGGTGGTCTCTTTCACTTTAGAGAAGACATTTGAGTCTTTGGAGATTGGTATTCATGAGTCTCAAACTTCACTTGAGATGTCACATTGCATGGTTTATCATACTCATGTGTTGGAGATTTCTATTCAGTTTCCTGAGACATCGTACATTTTGAGGGTTCTTCCTATTGATTGGAGAGGGGCATCAACTCTTCCTAAAGGGAAGAACATCGTTCAGTTTTCTTGTTGCAACTTCTACATTGATCCAGGAGCATTTATCATGGGTGTACATTCTACATTGAAGGGGGGCTTCTTTGCTTCACTTCCTACTTCTTTTGAGGAGACATCTTTTTCTTGGGATTTTGATCCACGTTCCTACATGGATCAGTTATCACTAGTTCCTTGTTTGTCACCTTCTTCTCTTGGGGTTGTTCCATGGAGATAGGATCCCAAATCTTCCCTTTCTTTGGTTTAATATAAAGGCATATTATTCTCAATTATTACCTTCGAGGGTTCATTTCCATGTATAGCTCTAAAAATTCATTTAGAGGCTAAGGTTTTACCTTGTAATTTTAGATCTTTTAGACCTAAACAATTGAGAGCCTTGGGTAAACAACACCATTTCTATGAAATACAATGACTCTTCATGTTGCCCTTACTATATGACCATAGAAAATCCCTAAGAACTTTTTCTAGCTTGTTAAAATGAACATTAGCAAAAAGCCAAGTTGAAGAGAAATAAATAGCATGTGAGGACAAAACCTTTTGGATAACTTGGACTCTATGAGCCAAATAAAGCAAATAAGTCTTCCATTTTTCATGTTTCCTTTCTATCTTTTGAATAAACAGTCTCACATATCTTTAGTGAAGGAGAAACAGCAAATGGTATCCCAAGGCATTTAAGAACTTTTTATGCGTCCGACCATCCCCAACCTTTAAAAACAAACCAACTCAAAGAAGCCTTAGTCCATCCAATGCCAATAGATCTATGTGGGACAACTTTAGACCCTAAAACTAGGCAAAATATCTATAATCCATTGACAACATTATCAAAATTGCTTTCAAATTGTTCATTTCAGTCGTATCAGAGCATACAAGCATGGCAGTGTTTGGGAACGTTTGATAAGTTGAAGAGTTTAGAGGTATCTATAACGAGAAAAGAAGTAAGGCGGTAGCATGGGGAATGGAGATGAGGATGTTGCTAAGGCATTCTTCAAGAGACATAAAGAGCTACATTTAAACATGTCTGAAACATTAAAAGAAATGGCGTAGATGTTGAGAGGGCTTACTAAGAAACAAAATGGTGATAAGCACATGAATGAGAGAAGCAAAAGGGAGTAACTCCAATGTAGGCTTGTTGGTTGGTTGCAGAAGGATCAAATTAAAATGTTGGCGAAAGCCAACCTGATCAAATAAGTGAGATGGATCATCTTATGAAGAATAATATAACTTTTACCAAATATTGTGTACTAAAAGCTAAAGGAGGGCATAGGAGGAAAGGGTACATGAGAGGAAAGATATCCACCATCATTTGGAGCTAAATTATTGATTTGGGTGTGGGTGTGGATGCGGATGTGCGAATTATTTTAGGGGGCTTGGATATGTTTCGATGCGTTTACACACACACAATGCAAGAAATATGCAAATTAAATCATTTGATAGGATTGAACTTCATCATTGATCAAGATAAATATTAATACAGATAGTTCACAAATATTCAAATAAACCATATCATATATGTCTATGTTCATCACGATTCCAATGGATAATAACACAATAATAAATATAATATTAGAATAATTAAATAACTAATAATATAATACCATCTATTATTAATGCAATATTAGAATAATTAAATAAACAATAAGTAATATAATGTAGTTAATACAATAATATATTATTAATATTATAATATAAGTTGTGAGTCCATGTTGGTCTCCGTAAAAAAAAATATTGCAATAACAAGATCTCATTAAATAAACAACTGCCACATAGTGGCATGTAGTTGTTGTTTACTTATAGTTAATAGAGTAAATAGATATTATATGTAGTAATAGTTGATATGAAAGATCCCTGATGGATCTCTGCCGCTAATCTGCTGTAGCTTTATTATATTTTTTCTTTTTAATTTTCATTTTCCTGTTTAGTAAAGTTTTCTTGCAGAACTAGACGGAAATGCAGAAGAATTTGTTTGTTTTTGCGTTTTTGATGGTTATTCAACATAGAAATGAGAAGGAGCAAATGATATGAAAAGAGTCTAAAAATAAATAACAATATGCAGCAAAATCAGAATTGATACAAATCGTACCAGGCAGATCTCTGAATTATAGAGCCAAATAAAGGATCCAGTACATTTTCCCTAACAATGACGTCAACTGGCTGATGGAAAAGTACTGTGAACATGCAAACGTCTGCTGCTGATTATCCGACTCTCTATATTTCAAAGTGCTGCAAATGGCGGCTACTGTTGCAAGGCTCACTTTCCCATGTACCAATAATCGTGCCCAACTAAACAATACTGCAGACCCAAGCTGAAATGGCATCCTCCTTCCCTGATAACAGCTGATACCACTGAAAATTCCAAGACCAAATACTGCTGAGGGTTACGTCCCAGCCAGTAAATACCCTGGGGTTTGCGTCCCAAAATAAAATCGCCCAAGCAAAGCAAATTTGTAAACAAGTTTAAAATGCATAATATGAATGAGGAATGGCGCCTCCATCTCCTTATAACCCCTTCCAAAGCAAATCGAACCCTAAAGTGACTCCAAAAGGCGTTGGGTTACAAAAGTGATTTAAGTCTTATTTTAAAGTGGCAATGTTACTAAAAATGACCCTTTTTCTCCATAGACATAAATCCGTTCACTGAATCGCCCTGAGACCAAAGAGAAAGATTTAGAAAAGTTCAAGACCTTTCCAACGAGCTATCACACCAAGGGGTACGCATCCAAATGAGGTCAAAATTCCCCTTATTACTCCAAAATGGCTATTAACTTAGCCTTATTTAATTATTAAACGCTAACTTAGGAAATATTAAAAATATAACCCAAATAGCTACAAAATGCCCAACTGACATCACAAACCATAAATCATCCTATCACCTGTCTGTGACTGAAGTTGGAAATCAAGGATCCACTGGCAGTCTCATCCCTAAAATCTAGGGATGCTCCTAAATTTTAGGAAACAAGCTCTATCCCTCTGAAACTGTACCCAAAGAGAAAACTCATGGAAACCCAACCCTGTGCATGATCATACCTCCTAAAAAGTAGAATGAACCCCATAAATATAGGAACTGTCTCCTAAAAACAAGGAACGTCTCCCAATTGATCAATAACCGCCAGAACACCAAGTCCCCAACACTGAATAACCATACTGGGTCTCTATCCAACCCTGTCAGCCTACAAGACCCCATAATAAGCTGACTCACATGTCTTTGCTAGACTACGCTAGAGTGGGGACATGAAAGTCCTCCCCTCTCGGAGATGCTTGTCCACAAGCAACTGTAATGCTGGATGCTGTAAAATGCTCTCACCCTCCCAGGTGGCATCCTCTATGAGAAGATCTCTCCATCGAACCAAATACTCTCGAATCACCCGGCTTCTCAGCCGTCGTTCCCTCACCTCAAGAATCTCATCAGGGACCAAAATCAATTTACCTTCCTCATCCATAGGAGGTAACTCGGGTGAAACCATAATATGTTGTCCAAGGGCCTTTTTCAGGCAAGATACATGAAATACATTATGAACTCTACTGCCAGGTGGTAACTCAACCTCATATGCAACCTCTCCCACTCGCTTGAGTATCCTGTATGGACCATAAAAACGTGGTTTGAGCTTCTCAGCTCCCCCCCTTTTTAGGGTGCTCTGCCGATATGGTTGTAAGCGTAGAAAGACCATATCATCCACCTCAAATGCTCTCTCAATCCTATGCCTGTCAACATACATCTTTTGTTGATTCTGGGCCTGCTGTAAATTCTCCTTAAGAAATCTCATGACATCCTGGTTTTCCTGTAACCAATCTTGAGCCAAGGGTACTCTATTGTCACTAAATGCCAAATCAATGAAAGATAATGCCTCATATCCATAGAGAGCTCTGAAAGGTGTCATGCCAATGGACATATGATGCATAGTATTATAACAATACTCGCCCAAATGCAACCAACGCACCCATGCTTTTTGCTGTCCTGACACATAGTTACGCAAATATCCCTCAACCCACTTGTTGACTATTTCTGTCAGCCCATCAGTTTGAGGGTGGTAACTAGTACTAGGTGTCAACCAGAAGGAATTCATGAATCTGCTGTCCCTATCACTCACAATGGTCTTGGGAAGACCATGAAGTCTAAACACCTCTTTCAAGAATAACTCAGCCACCTGAGATGCTGTAAAATCTAACGCAATCGGAAAGAAGTGGGCATACTTTGTTAGCCTATCCACAACAACGTAAATGCAATCTTTCCCCTGAACCCTAGGAAGACCTGTAATGAAATCCATTGAGATCCCCGTCCACTTCTGTTCCGGTATAGGTAATGGCTACAATAATCCTGCTGGGTAGGTATGCTCCGACTTGTTCTACTGACAAGTCATACACTCACGGACATGGCGTAAAACATCATCTTTGAGACCCTTCCAAGAGAATCTCTCACGAACCGCCCTGTAAGTCTTACCATATCCTGGGTGTCCTGCTGTAGGAGTATCATGGAGAGCATGCAAAATTTGTTCCTTCAACTGAGAACCTGGAACAAGGTAAACCCTGCCTTTGTAGTAGATAATATCATCTACCACACTGTATCTGTCATCCACTATCAACCCTTCCAAGATCTCACAAGCATACTGATCCTTGGAGTACTCAACTAAAAGTTGAGCCTTCCAATCCGTTGAAATCTCGCTCAATGAACATAGGGCAGCCAATGAAGGTTTCCTAGAGAGTGCATCAGCAACAGTATTATTCTTACCCTTTATGAATTCAATGTCAAAGTCATAAGCCTGAATTTTGCTAACCCATTTTTGTTGTCGATCATTGAGCTCTGTTTGATTTAGGAAATACTTCAAACTATTATGGTCTGTTCTCACCACAAATTTGCTGCCAACAAGATACTGTCTAAACTTAGCTAACGCATGCATAATAGCCAACACTTCCTTATCATAGGTAGAGTACAACTTTTCATTGTTTTGCAGCTTCCTACTCTCATAGGCAATGGGGTGTCTATTCTGCATCAACACTGCTCCTATACCCAAACCCGAAGCATCAAACTCTAGGACAAATGGCTGCGAGAAATCAGGTAGTGCCAAAACGGGGCAAGTACTCATAACCTCATTGAGTCTATCAAAGACCCCCTGTGCTTGTTCTGTCCATCTGAAAACCCCTTTCTTAGTGAGATTTGTCAAAGGTGCTACCAACTGCGAGAAACCCTTCACAAATCTTCTATAATAAGCACACAATCCAAGGAATCCTCGTAACTCAGTAATGTTCCGAGGAACAGGCCAATTCTGAATCGTTTGAATCTTCTCTTCATGCACCTTCACCCCCTCAGCACTGATCACATGACCCAAATATAACACCTCCCTCAATCCAAACTCACATTTGGAGAGCTTAGCAAATAGAGACTGACTCTCCATTATGCTAAGTACCTCCTCGAGATGTCTGAGATGGTCCTCCCAAGTACTGTTGTAAATCAATATGTTGTCAAAAAACACTAGAACCGATTTCCTCAACTACTTGTTGAAGATATGATTCATACAGGATTGGAAAGTAGCTGGTGCATTGGTAAGGCCAAAAGGCATTACCAGAAACTCATAGTGCCCGTAGTGACAACGGAAGGCAGTCTTGTGTACATCCTTTGCTCGTACCCGTATCTGATGATAGCCTGAACGAAGATCAATCTTAGAAAAGTAGACAGCCCCATGTAACTCATCTAACAACTCATCAATGCGCGGAATGGGATATCTGTTTTTTATTGTCTTCTTGTTCAAAGCTCTATGGTCTACACACATCCGTAGAGTCCCATCCTTCTTCTTAACCAGCACTATAGAAGAAGCAAAGGGGCTGGAACTAGGACGAATGAAACCCATGTCCAATAGCTCATGAATAGTCTTCTCAATTTCATCCTTATAGGCTCTAGGATGACAGTATGGGGTAGTAATCACTGGCTTCGCTCCATACTCCAACTCTATACCATGCTCAAACCCTCTATCTGGTGGTACTCCAGGAGGTATATCACCAAACAATCTATCGTAACGACCCATCACTAACTGAATGTCCACATGAAATACACGGTCATCCTGAGATATGGGTGTTTTGGATTTAACCAAACAATGTGTAGCCCAAAGCACATCATTATGCCTAAGGATGGTCTCCATCCTGCGAGAAGTCACCTCTCTTGGTCCACCATTTGACGCTACCCTCAAAATCACCTTCTGCCCACCAGAAAGAAACTCTAATTGCATACGGTGGTGATCAATAATGTAACGCTCAATACCTTGTAACCACTGCATGCCCAAAACCACATCATAATCTTCTATGGGAAGCACATAGAAGTCATCAGTCAAAGTATAATCTCCCATCTGAATACTAAGTTGTGGAATCCGCTTGGTACAACCCAAGATAGCACCATCCACCTTCACTCCAAAACCACCAAACTCCTCGTACTGTAAGCCACGCCTCTCAACTAATTTCTAATCAATAAAGTTATGTGTAGCACCTGTGTCTACCAAACTGGTGATCTGCTTACCCTTAAGTGTACCTTTCAACTGAAAGGCATAAACTTAGGGTAACTGGAGAGGGTAGCCATAGCTACTTTAGCTGATGCCACAGGCTCAGGGGTGTCTAACTCCAACTGTGTCTGAAACTGCTCAACATCCTTTGTATTATCCTCAATATCAGTATCAAGAACCTCCTCATCCCCTAACTCAGAAGTCACCTCAATCAAATGAACCTTTTCTTTACCCATACAACGGTGTCTTGGTTCCCATGGTTCTTTGCAGGAAAAACACAACTTTTCCCTCCTCAATTCATTCCTCGTCTCCTGATTCATCCAAGGAGTTTTAGATGAGGTCCCTCCTTTGTTCTGTGATGTATTGGCCTTCTGTGCAGGCCGTGAATCTGTAAATGGTTTCTTATCTGCCTGATAGGAACAGTATCTAGTCTCAATGTCACATCAATAGCCTCCTTAAGAGTAGCTGGTTGGAAAGCACGTACCAACCTCTTTAGCCTATCCTGCAAACCCTCAATGAACAACATCACACTACGTTTCTGGGGCATATTAGGTACCATAACTGCAATATGTTGGAACTCATTAATATAGGCTTTTGCATGACCAGTTTGTTTAAGGTGAGTCAACTCTCTGTAATAAAGTTTTGTATCCTTACGGTCAAACCATGCAATGAGTCGCTCAATGAACTCAACATAGGAGTTAACTAACGCATGATCCTGGGTGACCAATCCATGGTGCCACCAATCATAGGCAATCCCCTCTAAATGCAACACAGCAAACTGAATAGCCTCACGCTCAGGCATGGGCCTTAATGAAAGATATATGTCTAGCTTGTGGACCCAAGCTCGTGCGCTAGTGTCTCTTGAGCCATTATATGGGGCCAATGTAATCTTCCCAGTAGCTTTGTTGAGGTCATAATTCTGCTGCTGCTGTGGTAGTCTATTACCACGATCTCCCCTGAACCTGTTTGTATCTCTACGCTGTGCACAATACTGGGGAAGAGGGAAGACATCCCTAACCTCAGGAGGTAGAGCTCTCCACTCAGTTGTGGCCACCAAAACTGACTCCTGAAACCCCACTTCTGGTGGTTCCACCTGTGTTGGCCGTTCACTTGGTATGAATTGGGGAAGCAATGGCCTATTTGTAGTAAGTGTATGATGGTGATGCCTCCTACTGGAATGAAGGGAGCTCCCAACTGAAGAATGGGACTAATGGCTGCGCTGACTACCAGCCACTGAAACTGATCTACCTTGCCTGCCTCTGTGTCCACCCATCTCCAAACGCTCCAAGGTATCCTTTAATCTGTCTAAACCCTGAGCAATCCTGGGCTGAGTAGTGAATAAGGTCTGCACCATCTCTCTTTCTTCTGCCTCTATAGGCATGTCGTTGCCAACAGCACCTTGTGCCTCACCCATAGTTGGTATCTGTGTGTCTCTGGTGGCCTCTACTTGCCACTGGTTTCTCCTGCGCTCGTAGAACCTGTGTATTTCTCCACCGGGATGCATAGATTTGTATTCAATCCAGCAACTAGTGACTACCCAGATGCCAATATGAATTATCAAAACTTTTTAGCCAGTACCCAGATGCTGAAATGAATTATCAAAGCTTTTTATCCAATACCCAGAAGCCAAAAACTATTGTAATAATTTCTCACAAACCCTACAGGCTGGCAGGATGTAAGCTCTGATACCACTGAAAGATCCCTGATGGATCTCTGCCGCTAATCTGCTGTAGCTTTATTATATTTTTTCTTTTTAATTTTCTTTTTCCTGTTTATTAAAGTTTTCTTGCAGAACTAGATGGAAATGCAGAAGAGTTTGTTTGTTTTTGCGTTTTTGATGATTATTCAACATAGAAATGAGAAGGAGCAAATGATATGAAAAGAGTCTGAAAATAAATAACAATATGTAACAAAATCAGAATTGATACAAATCGTACCAAGCAGATCTCTGAATTATAGAGCCAAATAAAGAATCCAGTACATTTTCCCTAACAATGATGCCAACTGGCTGATGGAAAAGTACTGTGAACATACAAACGTCTGCTGCTGATTATCCGACTCTCTATATTTCAAAGTGCTACAAATGGCGGCTACTGCTGCAAGGCTCACTTTCCTATGTACCAATAATCGTGCCCAGCTAAACAATACTGCAGACCCAAGCTGAAATGGCATCCTCCTTCCTTGATAACAGCTGATACCACTGAAAATTCCAAGACCAAATACTGCTGAGGGTTACGTCCCAGCCAGTAAATACCCTGGGGTTTGCGTCCCAGAATAAAATCGCCCAAGCAGAGCAAATTTGTAAACAAGTTTAAAATGCATAATATGAATGAGGAATGGTGCCTCCATCTCCTTATAACCCCTTCCAAAGCAAATTGAACCCTAAAGTGACTCCAAAAGGCTTTGGGTTACAAAAGTGATTTAAGTCTTATTTTAAAGTGGCAATGTTACTAAAAATGACCCTTTTTCTCCATAGACAAATCCGTTCACTGAATCGCCCTGAGACCAAAGAGAAAGATTTAGAAAAGTTCAAGACCTTTCCAACGAGCTATCACACCAAGGGGTACGCATCCAAATGAGGTCAAAATTCTCCTTATTACTCCAAAATGGCTATTAACTTAGCCTTATTTAATTATTTAACGCTAACTTAAGAAATATTAAAAATATAACCCAAATAGCTACAAAATGCCCAATTGACATCACAAACCATAAAATCATCCTGTCACCTGTCTGTGACTGAAGTCGGAAATCAAGGATCCACTGGTAGTCTCATCCCTAAAGTCTAGGGATGCTCCTAAATTTTAGAAAACAAGCTCTATCCCTCTGAAACTGAACCCAAAGAGCAAACTCATGGAAACCCAACCCTGTGCATGATCATACCTCCTAAAAAGTAGGAATGAACCCCATAAATATAGGAACTGTCTCCTAAAAACAAGGAACGTCTCCCAACTGATCAATAACCGCCAAAACACCAACTCCCCAACACTGAATAACCATACTGGGTCTCTATCCAACCCTGTCAGCCTACAAGACCCCATAATAAGCTGACTCACATGTCTTTGTTAGACTGAGCTAGAGTGGGGACATGACATGATAGAATACATATGTATATGTATTATATGTAGTTATAGTTAATAGAATAGATTTTTATTCTTTTACATATTTATAAGTGAGCTATTGTTCGAAATTATAGGTAAGTAAATTAATGAAATAGAATTAAGCTATAAAGGTTGGTAGATATATTATATTAATTAAATAGAATTAAAATGTAAAGGTTCGATATGTAGACACCTAAATTTGATTACACCGCTTCGGTAATCCTATTTAGTTATCTCTAAAGGCATCATTAATTAAATTCCTATTTAATTAATCCTTTGCCATCCCCTAGCTGATTAATTTAATTAATCATCTATAGTCCTAATTGATAAATCAAATAACCTATCATTTATCAATTAAATCCTATTCTTCTATCTAATTCCAAAATCCCCATTTATTAAATAAATCTATTTGATAAATAAAACCCTCAAATCTAATAACCCCTAACCTATTCCTAAACCCTTCATTTAGCCTAATCCACCCCATCCACCCATACTAAACAATCTTAGCCACTAACTCACCCACCCTCATGAATGCCATCCACTTGCAAATCTCTAACATCCCTAATCTAATCCTAAACCCAAGCCTAATCCACCCCCTAAACTTGTCACATTCCCTAAGCAAGCTTAAGACTTTCCTAAGCCAAGCAAAGTCACCAATCTCAACTCCCTCCAAAATATCCCAACCACCCAACAATGAATGCTCTTACAAAGGCAATAAAGACTCTTCCAAGCTCTTACAAGCCATAATAAAGGGTCTTTATAAAGATATTATCCCTTGAGCCTCCTTTGTTGACTCATCCATCCACTTGCCTCCATCCACTCACCCTGTGACATGTGTCACTCCCTGATTGGTGCTAAACAAGCACAATCCATGTGCTCCCCTTTGAGTGCATCCTAGCCCTCCTTAAGATTTCATCTCTCCTTGCATCTTAACCCTCCATCCCTCAAGCCCTTAGCCTATAAATTAAATCCCCTCCCAAGCCATTTCATCACAACTTTGGAGCTAAAGTTATAATGTCATTTTGAGAGCAAGTTTTACATCAAATCCATTCACCCAAGCCAAAATCCATCAAGAACACCATTGAAGCTAGTTTGAGAAGCCTTGAGCATACATCCCAATCCTTAGACTCATCTACCAAGCAAAGAGCTAAATCCTATTGGGAGAGTCCATTCATTTGGCTCACATTTCCAATTGGGGTTTCCTCTTTAGTCTCTCATTTATGTTATGGTATTTTAGTTTGTAAATGCTTTTGATTTCTTAATTTAGTGTTTCTAACATACTAATATAGCATATACACAATACACTTCAATAGTTACAAATTATAGTAATTTATTGTTTGTCAAGATTTACTATTTTTAAATTTTTTTATAGAAAACTTTTGAATAAATAATAAATATTTTAATTTTTATTAGAATGAATATTAGATTAATTTATATGATATTTTATGACAATCTCTACATAATGAAAATCTAGCGTTGAAAATGCAATATGAAGAACTTCAAAAAAAGGGCTCCTGTTACACCAAAAGTATTGAGCCAATCATATAATTTCTATGGTACATAAAATATTATTATTAAATAACAAAACTTTAGAAAGATTTTTGTTATTCAAAAATAAATATATTTGATTGGCTAAAACTAATAGAATTTGTGGAGAAACTGAATACAATAGTAGTTTACTAGTTGGCTACAGCAAGTACAATAAGGGTTGTAAAGCGGAGCCACAACATTATACTTAGTGATTTATTGGCCATCAAAGCAACTAATGAAATATGCTAAAACTTTCACCTGGGCCTATCTCAATGCAGTTTTTGGTTCGCCAACAAAAGCTGCAAACGGGATATATTGATGGGTTGTTCTGAGAGTAGCTAATGACGACATGCATTAAGTGGGCCAACAATGCAAGTGCATAGTGGGTGATTTATATGTCCCATTACATGTTGATATAAGTCACGGCACATAAGCCTCGAATCAAGACAAATAAACTATTCCTGGGTCAATTTGGTTTGAATTGCACATACGCTCCCTATGGGCTTCGAGAAGCTTCGGGAAGCGTCTGCTTCCCACTCCGGTTGCTATACTTGCGCATCCAGTAACAAAGATTCTATTTTGACAGGTCAAGTGATGCATCAGCAACGTCATGGCTGCAAAAACTGGATACATATTTCTCTTTGAATTGATGCTTGAAGAGAAGGTTTTGCTACCCTACATTTGGAGGGAGTAGCTCATGAATGGTGGTATCACAAAATGGTGACTCATGGCCATTTCAACCATAGAAGAATTCTACCAAAGCTTGATTGAGAAGTCTGATAGGACAAAATCAAAAGTCATTTCAAAAACCTAGCATGATCGAACAAAAGGGCAAGGTAGAGGATTATGTAGCATAATTTCAAAGGCTGGCAGTAATAGTTCCAGATGTAACAGATAGAAGGCTCTTATCCTATATGTTGAAGGCTTAGGCGAACCTCTCAAGGAATTTGTAAGGTCATTCAATCCAAATACCTTACACCTTGCCATTACAAAAGCCTTTGATTTGGAGGACTTGGTGACAAAGAATAGCTTTTCCTTCCACAGAAAACTGAATCATGAGGACAACCAAATGAAGGTACAAGAGGAGCTCAAAGCCCCACCCAACACAAGCAAGGAAGATAACAAGATGCTGAATTTGTGAGAAGGGATAAGTTGCATGAAATGAAGTTGTGCTTCTCTTGTAAGGACCCATGGGTGTCCGGTCATAGATGGCGTGGTAAGGGTCAATTGTAGTATACTGAAGTTACTTTTTATGTTGATGCTGCTATTGATGATACTTCAGACAGTAACAATGAATAGAAATATAGTGTAGTCTTAGTAGATAGTGCCGCAAGTATAAGACATTTAGAGTAAGAGGACTAGTTAATGGACAACAAATAACACGCTCGGTGCATAGTGATGCAATTCAAAATTTTGTGAGTGACCTTAGTAGCAAGCGAAGGATTTTCATTTGAAGAATTTTCAAGATTTTCTGTTATTATGGTTAATGGGTGTAAGAGTAAAAGAAACAAGAGAGTACTACAAATGAACATTGTGTTTGATGACTACACCATCATTGTGATTTCTATATGATGGGGATTGTTGATTTCGATTGTTCCATTCTCTTGGGGGGTACATTCAGAACTTCAAAACTATGGTATTTTATATTTGTATTTTATCTGAAAATTAAGGCTATATATAGTTTGAATAATATTACCATTTGTTGTAGATATAAATGGTGACCAATTCATATCTATAGTGACCTGAATTATTTTACAAATTCGAAGGACAATGCCAAGAGAAGTGTTGAGTTTATATAGATTTGTCATTGTTGTATTTGATTACACTTTAAAATTTTAAATCTGCAACTAGAATTGCCAAACTTCCAAGCAGAGAATAGTAATTGATTTCTATATCTCTCTTGGTTGTTCAGTTGGGTACAATTATTCTTTCAAAAGACACAAAGCCAAAAGGCATGTTGTGAAATGACATGTCTCATGTCCACTCATGACATGATTGTTGATATAAACAATTATTAACCTTATACTAATCAGTTTAGTTAGTGTTTAACCAAACACGATTTATATTAAGTCGCTTATCTGTATAAACATAAACGGATCATCTATTTGATCCTATTATGATTTGATGTGAATGCATCAGATCATTACCTGATTGATATTATGCAAGAGATCTTTACTTGATCACCAAGAGATATATAATCTATAAGTACAGAATTTTGCATCCTTAGTTTGGTATGAATAGTTTCAATTGAATCCAAGTATAATTGCTTGTGTGAAGTCAAGACTTATGAATGATAATTCTAATTTACCACATGTACTATGCAAGTGTGTATGTGAACTGATATACATACATACATGCACATGTATACAGTCACCATAATCAATTATCCTTGTATCTGACCAAAGTTATTATATATCAACACTCTCTCTTAACTAGGGAAGATAGGTAAGGGCCTGTTTGGTTGCTGGAATTCAACCAGTAGAGGAATTGAAAATTAGAATTTGTTTTTATTTACCGTTTGGTGTGCCAAATCAGAATTGGAAATAGGAATGTGTATGCTCATTTTGGCCCCAAAGTGCATTTGTCCATTCTCAAAAATATGTGTTATTGGAATTGCTATTCCTATTCCGATATTGACTTTTTCTTATTCGATAATGTTTTTAGATCCACTTCACTTTGACCTCCTGCTCAAGCTCCTTGAGATCAGAGATCATGGCCCATTTTCAAATTGATGATACTGAAAAAATATACTCAAGATCTATAAGTGTGCATTTTTACTAATTTCTGTCAGAACAGTTGCTTTGGTGGGAGGCAGCAGATTGGAAAAGTCTCGACGCTCATTTTCAAAGCCACGAACCCTGGCTGAGATGAGATATTGCCAGATTATATATGCAGAGAAACGCTTAACAAATGCCTTTGTTTTTGTCTGAATTTATGACTTGATGATGTTGTTCAGGTAAAGATTATATGCGCATTTTGTAATACTTCTGTTGAATTTGATTTATTTGATGGTATTTTCGGCCCCATCTACAACACAATATATTTTAGGTGGGTTTTTCATCTTTTTTCACTCCACTTAAAATACTATTCGATTGAATTAGGATCTTTCATTCTCAAGAACTTCAAATTCGTTGTGGTGAAATGGGAAAGATTGAATTGATTTGTGATTTCCAAGTTAGAATTTTTTTTGGGTCAGTTTGATTGGAACATTGATAACATGAACATGTCAAAGTCCAATTTCTATTTTGTCTAACCAAATAGATAGAACAAATTCCTATTCCAGAATAACAATTCTAGAATAGTGATTCCCAATTCCCAATTCTCAATTCTTGTCCCTGCAATCAAACAGGCCCTAATTATAACTCAATTTAGATATCATCTAACTCATGGTATCAAGGAAGATAGAGAACATCAAGTCACATGACATTCTTACGAGAACATCAAGTCACATGACATTCTTATATCCTAGTTATGGTATGTGCACTGACATCATGTCACATGATGTCTACCATAAGATATCATGGCATGTCCATGAATATTACGTCGCATAATATCCACCATGACTACAAAACCGATATCAAGTCAGCATGATATCTATCAATAAGTCTAAGAGCTGTTAACTATCGAGACATTTTGTAATGCCTACCCCTAGTTTACTTTTCAGTTATTATTGTTGAACTCTTTTAGGCCAACTTATGTTATGTTTGATGCTTAGTGGTGTTTGATTTTCAGATTATTCGATATTGTTTCATACTCAGTTGACTATATGATGAGATTACTTTGGTACTAGTTATTTCATGTATGCATGATTATACTTTGATGATGATTGTTTACAGTGATTCCAGTTACTTAATGATGTTGGTTAGATGGATTATTTATACGTGTCTTCTATGGATACTTACCCCATACTTGCATGTGTATAGTGTGCGTGTATGTTTTCTTTATGTTTGACATTTTCGATATGGTTGAGGAAGGGAGTCGTAGTCACCTACTAGTCAAGATCTACACGATGCACCACTTCCTGCCATTGCCTATTTAGTTTAGAATATATGTGTTTGTACATGCATGGATTTTATGCAGATTGCAGGTACCGAGTATTGACTTCCCTGAATTGCTAGGATGAGTGTACCCTATCGTAATATCTCAATGGTAAGAGAAGGGAGATAACTCTTGAGTCTGAATCCTATCCTTAAACCATTAGTCCTAAAAGGTAGGACAACTATCTGAGATGTTTACCCTTCCGAATTCGTCATATGACGTAAGTTCGTTATTATAAACTTTGAGTTTGATCTTGTATGTTGTATTTTATGATGGGTTTTCATAATTCGTCTTGTGGGTCTATGTTGATTTTTCTATTAATTAAATCAAATTAAAAGAATATTTAATGATTTAATTTAATGGAAAATTATTAAGATAATTTCAATATTTAATTATATTTAATTAATTGAGAAATTAATTAAATAAAAGAATTAAATTTGAAGATAAAATTATAGTTCTAATTTTGGAGTGTAATAATATTTATTTAATTTAATAATAAAATATTTGGGAGATCATTTTTAAATAAATGCTAAATGTTATTATTACTTAAGTTAATAAACATTTTTATCAAAAACACTTCGAAAATTAATTAAAGAGAGAGAGAGAGAGAGAGAGAGAGAGAGAGAGAAATTAATTTAATAAAGATATTTTAAATTGCAAAAAGTGCGCATAAATATTTTACAAGTTAATAAAATATTAAAAAGAATTTGATCAACGAATTTTCTCGCGTGATTGCACAATCAGAGCCCCAAATTTAGGGGAGAACTCTTTATCAAAGATCTAGAGCTCATTTCGCAGCGACCGGGATTTTGGAGAAGCGATTTCAGAAGAAAAAGGATTTCTCGTGTGCTTCGTGCGTTTGCATATTAGCATTAGATTCAGGTAGAATCTTGTGGTTTATTCGCACATTGATTTCTATTCTTCGAATTCCTGTCTTCTTCATGTCTAATAAATCTGTTTTCCGAGTTTTATTTAAGATGAATCTTTCGTTGTAAATTCTATTGTTATTTGTATCGAATTTATCTGTATTCAAGAAATTGAGTTTTAGAACCCTCATTCTAGCAATTTTAATCAGTTGGGTATTTTTTATCAAAAAGGGTGTTGAAAAGAAATTGAATTAAAGAATGCAAAAATCGTTTGGTTATTATATTTTCCCTATCAGAGTATTTGTTCACAATTTTCTGAAAAAAAAATATATATATTGGGGGGGCTGGTTTGTTTTATTATACAAAGTATATTTTAAAAATATATATAAAAAAATAATAAAAATTAAATTTGGTTGGAGGCGGGGCCACCAAACCCCCACCCCCCACTGCCCTGCACCACAGCAAAGCTGCCGACAGCCATTTATGGTTGCACGCGGCAAACCCTGCTACCGTGACAATAGAAGTATTGTCATAGGCAGTACTCTGTTATTGAAACAGTAATACTACCTACGGCAATGACCATTATTGGCAGGCCGACGAGCCTTAAACGCTATAGTTGTTTTATAAATTTTTTTATTTTATTTTATATGATTTAAATCATTATTTAGTTAAAAAGCTTTATTAATAATTTTGATTAATTAGTAATTAATTAATAATTAATATTTTTGATTTATTAATATAGTTTCTTGTTTCTTTTGATGAATAGTTACCTTTTCTATTAATAAAATATACTCAGTTTACAATTCACAAAAAAGGGGTCGGGGGATACAAGATCACCCCGCGAAAGAGTTCAATTGGCCGAAGCCAAACTAAAAACACGGCCGCAACCGGAATTAGAAACTATTCATCAAAAAAAACATATAAGGCAACCTCAAGCTGCCAAAGCAGTGCCAGTCGAGGGTGGTGGATCATCTTTATCTTGAAAACCCCAATCATCTTTAGGATTGGGGGGCGGGCTGGGAACAGTCCAACCATCGTCACCAACAACAGCAACAGTGGCAACCTCTGCATCTTTAACCTCTGGCCGCGGAGGAGAAATCGCCAGATCCAGGCGAGGCCACTTCCCTGAATGCGCACTGTTGGGTGGATATTTTGCAACCGACAGTTTTGGGTAAAAATTTAGTCGCAAAATAGAATGACCAGCCACAACGTGTGAGATAGAGTCTCTCCTACCTTAAAGGGAAGGCTCCCCCTTCTCACCGTTCCTTGGATCAACTCAAGGTAAGCAAGAAGTCGAGAGATCTTAAACATGGTGTTACTAATATCCTTTCTTCTTAACTTTCAAGAAAAGATCCACTTACTCGTAGAACGAATAATGGGCAAGGTAAATCTCTAACTACACTTCTATCAAGAGCTGGAAACAGTGATACCGATAAATTTTAACTAACTCAAAGGCTAGCCAAAACGTACCGGTTTGGCTCTAAGTCTAGTCGTACTTCTATATGGTAAAAGTTTTACAATTAGGGCACAAAAACTCCTAAAAGTAAGAACAATCTAACTATTTTGCGAATTAAGATGAAAATATAAGCCACAGACAAAGCTTCTAGCTATGGATTTTCACAATTGTTCCTAGTCAAAGCTCGGGCTTCAATTGTTTCTTAACTCTCTATGCTCTTTTATTGAACACATAATAATAACATAAATCAAGACAATAGGCACAAATTATAGTGAAAGCTTCTAATTTGTTCTATCACAATTGCTTCCAGTCAAAGCTTCCAAGCCAATTGCTTTTTTTATTCACTTTTCTCCCAAATTCATACTACACAATCAAAGTTATGCTTGCACAAATGTGGCAGAGCTTTCTTGCATACAACAAAAGATAATTTTTACAATAAGGGGCACTCCTTTATATAGGCAAAGAAGTTGAAAAAAAGGGGAGGAAAAAGTGGGAGCAACTCAACCAACTTTGACCAAGTCTAACTACAGAAACTAAAGGGTTACATGCAATTCGCATTGCATCTTTTACATACACATGTAACTCGCATTACATGTAATTACACTTTTTCATGTAATGCATTTTCCAACTACAAACATGAAAGAAGAAGAAAGAAGACGGAAGAGAAAAGAACAATTCTGAAAGGCCTTGTACTTGACAATGCAATCCTAGATGATAACAGGATTGGGAGTTCTTGTACCTTGTACTACTGCATTCATGTTGATAACCATAGTGTTGCGTCTTTTGACAACCTCTAGCTCTCTTTGATGAATTGTCCATTATCATGTGGAAACTTGATGTGATCCATCTTTTCTCGCTCAAGTTGTCGTGAATTCTCCTTTGTAGATCAGCACAAACTAGAGTCTTTGACACTTTGAAAACCTTCTTGACGATGTTCGGATGTACACTCGAAACAACTTTCCATCAGCACCTTTAACTCCTTTTTTTCTTTTTATTTTATTTTGAAGTAAAGTGCTTGGCGCATGGGAATGCGTGTAAATAGAAATTGCCGATTTTCAAAAAATGACTTGGGCTTTCAAGATGTCATTGCACGGAAAATGGATTACATGTAAATGCAACATGTAATGGAAGGTGGAGGGTGAAATGAGATGCAAGTGAGAGTGAAAGATACGCTTTACATGCATATGCGGATGAAGGCTAAGATGAAAAGCATGGAAAGATACGGAAACATGTATTTGCTAATGGAGGTGTGAATGCACATGGAGAGGAGAAAATGACATCTTTTTTACTTTACAAAAAGTGACTTTTAGTCAAAATTGGACCTTTTGGATGCAATTACATGTAAGGCATTTCGTGTAATTGTGTCGTGCGAATGGAAGCGAAAAATGAGATGGATGAAAATGGAAAGAAAAATGGGATTACATGCATATGCGGATGGTGAATGGGATGAAAAACATGTAATCACATTTCATTGAGTGAGAGATGAAGTGTTGTGACATGGAAATGGAAAGTGGAGTGAAGACATGATAATGCTTTCGCATGTAGTGAAGGAAAAACAAGTTTTTGAGAAAAAAATTTGCAACTTCTCCAAATGGAGAAAAACCGGCAACAAGCACACAAAAACCAAAACAAAAGAAAAACAACATACCTTTAAAAACAACTCAAAACATGCCAAGATGCAATGCACTCCAAAGATGAAATTTGAATTTGAAACTTGGAGAAGAACCAAAAACATCAAACTGAAGGAAAACTTCATATTTAAAGGAAAAATGCACTTTAAAAGGCAAAGATTCTTACAAATGGCATCCATTCAACAATTTCATGCATAAAATCAGCAAGAATAAACATGAATTAAAATGCAAGAAAGAAGAGGTCCATTTACATGAAGAATATGTGCCAAAAATAAAAGAGAAAGAACTAAAATAGCAAGTTTTATAGTCTTAAGACCAATTCTCCTTTAAATCCGGATTGTCAAACAACCTTTTGACTTTTTTTCGCACTTGCATGTAATGGACATTCAATGGTCGGATTTGACCTGAAAGTGCCAAATAAATGGTCTCAAAAAACAATATTATGAATTTAAAACTCAAAAACAATCCCTCTTGATCAAAAGTATGGGCTGGAAATGCATTTTTTTGAGTTTTTTGAACAAAAAAATGACTTTTTTATTCAAAAATTTAGGCCGTTTTTGCAAAAACGTGACTAAAAAATGCATGTTTTAAAGTCATTTTTGACTTGTGAATGCAAAAAAGACTTCCCCAAATGGATATACATGGATCAAAATGCAAAAAAGTGACTTCAAAACACATAAAAGTGGATTAAAACTCCAATTTTTCGGGCATTTTAAGAAAAAACGTGTTTCTCCAAGCAAAAAACGTGATCTTCCAAACAAAACGACTTGATGTTTAAACACAAAAATGGTGATCACTATGTGATGTAATCAGCAAATAAGGCCAAAACGATTTGATTCCATACAAAAATGTAATCAAACTTTGAAGATTTATGGAGTTTTATACAAACAACGTGCCCTAGCTTGGGAGTTTCAAAAACATTTTTGGGTGCAATAACTTGATTTTTGATGAGAGCAAAATGATCACCTCTCCAAAACATGATGAATGCAATTGATTTCATTCAAATTCATGAAGAGAATCAAAAGTTATGATCAAAATAGGAGGTTTTTGGAGCAAGAACATGTTTTCTTCACATAATAGGACATTTTTATGTTCATTACATATTTTAAAACATGTAGGAAGGCAAAATAGGACCTTTTTGAGTCCAATGCATGTTTTAAAATATGTCTTGAAATATAATCTCACTTTTTGAAGCCCATTGCATATTTTAAAATGTGCAAGTGTCCAAAATCTCACTTTTTGGAGTCACTTACATATTTTATAAACATATCTCACATTTTTCATGCACAAGCATGAAAACTCAACTTTTCATGTCATTGCATCAAAAAGGTCCACTTTTAGAAGCTTTTGATGTAATGACTTGAAAAAGGTCCTCAAAATGAATTTTTATATGCATTAGCATGAAAAGATTCCACTTTTCATAGTTTTTTACATGCATATGCATATAAAATGTCCACTTTTAGACTTTTAAGTTATGCATTTCACTTATTTTTATAAAAATGTAAACAATATGGGTCAAAAATAATATTTATGTATTATATTAATCAATATAAGTCATAAACATTAAGTTAAAGTGACATTTATATAAGTATTTGATTTAAAAATAAAAAATTTAAAAAGTAACTATATAGTTCTATAGTCACTTTAAGTGAAAAATTAAAAAGCAACTCAACTTAAAATTATAACATAAAGTGCACTATAGTCACTTTAAGTTATAAATTTAAAAAAAAGTGAATAAAATGTTATATTTCCAAAAAGTTAATGTCAAAATAAAAATATAACATCATTTTTTTAATTCGTGTTGTTGCACCTAAAATGTTCACTTTTGAGGCACTAAAATGCCCATATCTTTTGACTGACAACTCTAATTGACCTCTAGGTTGGACCAAATCGAAGGGGAAAATGAAAAGCATAAGATGAGTGAATTCAAAGGACCAAAAACAAGCAAACATAAACTCAAAAGCAAAGAACGAACTCTGAAGGCTTCAAAAATCAAACAAAGGCTCGACAGAAAGAAAAACAAAAACGACTTGACGAAGGCTTTGAGTAAAACAATTTGATATTCGAATTGAAATGGATCAATTGATCAACATTAAGCAATTGAATATCAAATTCAAGCTTAGAGAGACATGAAACTAGCTTGAAAAAGTTTCGTGCTATTACCAACATTTTGTGGTGACAAAATGCAGAACAACACGCACGATGGGAACTAAGAGGAGCCGAGGACCAACCAATACCACCACAGGGTGGGGAAGCTGAGCAGTGCCTCCATTCGCCATCACCACCACTAGGAGAGCGGTGGCGAGAAGCCTGGGAGCGTGGGGAGTGTGAGTGGCGACCGGAGGAGTGGCGCTAAGGACGGCTGTCGCGGGGCGTCAATGTCTCCGCTGAGGCATCTGGAGGAACTCTGGCGACAGTACAAGGAGCATTGCCCTAGTGATTGAGTAGCTCCTGCAAGTGAGCAACTTCGAATGCAACTTTATTAGCTTGCACCTGAATCTGCATAATTACATTATTACAAATGCATGCCTTAGTATACATAACAATGTTAACATCCAAAAAACTATGTGTGAAAAGAACAGCATTCATATCTTTCCACAGAGAAAACAAGATCTCCAGCCTAAAGGTATGCCAAATCTGGGTGAACTTCCGAGGAAATTTGGGACAGTCATCCCGTAAAATCATATGCCAAGAGAAAGACTCAGGTCTGAATGGCTTGAAAAAATCATGAATCCAGTGCCAATAATTTTGAGCAGGCTTGCAGAACCAAAAAATATGCAAGAAAGACTCTGGTTGTAATGATCCCATCTTTTGGCCTTCACGTTCTCCAAAGTCTAAGTGGAAGATAAGAAGAAATTAAATTAATTTCTTATAAAGTCATTCAATTTAAAGGTGACTTTGTATTTAATTAATTTAATTATTAATTATAAGGGAGTAGCTTCTAGCCCTTGCAATTAATTAATGTTTTAGTTCCTTCCAGAAGGATGAAGAAAAGGATAAATAGAGTTGAAAATCTCATTGCTGATCATCGGAGGATTATGACTTGTATTTGATAAGAGTTTGGATGTGTGAATCACACTCCTTTTTTTGGCAATAGAGGACATTCATTCTCTGTTGTAACATTCTAGATGTCATTCCCTTAGGGTTTGGCCTTTGGAATACATCTCTTTGTAATTGATTGCAACATTTTAGAATTAATATAATTTCAGTAGTTGATTCAGCTTTTGGGCATTCCTGGGTGCCCATTACAGTGGTATCAGAGCTGTTTCTAGGGCATCCATTACAGTGGTATCAGAGTTATTAGTCCTGCCATCCTGTGGAGTTCTTATAGGGAATTTGGAACAGCGAGATAAAGGGAAAAGAGAAAAACAAAATGTATACCAGTCCAGATCAAGAAAATGCAATGCTTAGGTTACTTAGTTCATTAGAGGAGGGGCAGCGGATGCAACAGGAGCGTAATAGGCGAATGGATATGATGTTGCAACTTATGGCTAGACAGATGGGCATCAATATTGAAGATTTGTATGTTGCTCCAATGCAGAAAGAAATTGTTTCCTCAGGTGAGATCGAGACACATATAGAGCCTCCTAGCTATGATGCTGGTGATATGGAGTCCATCGATGTGGGATTAGAAGAATGCAAGGATACTATCATATCAGCAGCCACTTCTATGTCAGTTGAACCATCCAATGAGCAGTTTGGCAGTATGCATGCGGTTGTAGATGTGTGCTCTGATGATAGTACACTTGTTATTGCTAATGAGGTGAGCAATATAGTGACAAAGTCATATTATACTATTGATCACAAAGTGTTAATGTTCACTCTTGGGATAGTACTATGTTCAACATGGATACAACATTGTCTTACAATCTGATGTTTGAGGCTGATGTTGATCATTCACCTGAGTGGAGTTGGGCTCAGTTTTCACCATCTACAAAGATTCAATTTTGTGTTGCAGCAATTGGGAAGAAGAGATTTCATAGATCTTCTATGGAGCTGCCTTATGGTGACATTCTGACTTCATCAACACAAGTTTTGAATGTTAGGCTACAGGGGTTGGTCCTGATGATGCGGGTTTGCAATTGGTTTAACTTCCATATGGATATCACATATTGGGATCCAGGTGGAGGTTGGAGTCCATTATGTTACTTAATTGCTTGAGGACAAGCAATTTCAAGGAGGGCGGATTTGTAATGATCCCATCTTTTGGCCTTCACGTTCTCCAAAGTCTAAGTGGAAGATAAGAAGAAATTAAATTAATTTCTTATAAAATCATTCAATTTAAAGGTGACTTTGTATTTAATTAATTTAATTATTAATTATAAGGGAGTAGCTTCTAGCCCTTGCAATTAATTAATGTTTTAGTTCTTTCCAGAAGGATGAAGAAAAGGATAAATAGGGTTGAAAGTCTCATTGCTGATCATCGGAGGATTATGACTTGCATTTGATAAGAGCTTGGATGTGTGAATCACACTCCTTTTTTTGGCAATAGAAGACGTTCATTCTCTGTTGTAACATTCTAGATGTCATTCCCTTAGGGTTTGGCCTTTGGAATACATCTCTTTGTAATTGATTGCAACATTTTCAGCATTAATATAATTTCAGCCTTGGTTCAGCTTTTGGGCATTCCTGGCTGCCCATTACATTGGTTGTCCATAAAAAGGGCATCTAGAGTCAAGAACCCCAATGTGTTTGAGCCGAGGCCCTAGGGGAAGACCTTGGAAGGCCAGGCACCAAGAAAAATGCGCATTCTTGGGTTCAATTATAGCATTCCATATGGTGTCAAAGCATTTTCTCCATTGAGAAATGGAAGATTGCAAATGCCATCTGTGGTTTAGCGTATCCACCATGGAAAGATGAGGCGAAAGCCATCTGTAGCCCAAACTTGGCTTGTAATTAGAAAAAGGAGTGATAGGAAACAACCTCCAATCAAGCCACCAAGGGCGAACAGACTGAATCCCCACTTTATGAACCAAGTGAACAGGGATGGAAGAAAGCAGAAGGTCAAAAGTCTGCCAGTCTAAATGAACAAGGCAGTATTGTACTTGCATATCTTCGCAGGTCCTGAAACTCATGGTGACCTGTGAAAAAAGGTCCTTAAGAGTTCTAATACCACATTTGAAAAAACGCAGAGCACTGGCCCCTTGAGTCTTGGCGAGGGGAGTACCCTGAATGGCAAACTGGGGAGACCACCATATGTTATGCTGATTCAAGGAGAGGCCATGGCGGAATTCATCTCCAACCCATCGAAGCCAGGGCTTAATAGCCTCCCAAGATTTCCAGATGCTCTTGATGATGAAGGAGCCATAATGACCACGGGCTCACGCATAATGAGAAGGGTTTGAAAACCAATCCCCTTCCAAGCAAGCCTATTGACAGGGAAGCCGGAAGAAATGCAGTGCAGAACCAGAATCTTCCAAGCTTCATCTCCTAAGAGAGCCCTAATAATCCATTTTGCACAAAGAGCAAGGCCTTGTCTCCGAGTGAAAAGCAAGCCAAGACCACCGGACTCTTTTGGGAGACGACAGAAATCCCAGGCCACTCTGTGAAAGCCATAGTGATCAAAATCAGAGGCCCACAGAAAATCCCTAAGCAATCTTTCCAGCTTTATGTAAGAAGCTTTGGATGGAGCCCAGCAAGAGGAGTAATACACATGAGTGGCCGCAAGAATCTTAGAGAAAATCTGGAATTTTCCCGCAAGGGAGAGCAGCTTTGTGATCCAGTAGTTGAGCATTTTGCTAATCTTAGTCAACACAGCATTCCAAAGTTCCATAGGCGACCCCTGGAACGCAAAAGGAATGCCAAAAAAGTGGAAGATTTCTCCATGAACAACCCATTTCCACTCAAACTGGCTAAGCCAAGGTGGAATTGGCAGAAAGGACTAGCAGAAGCAGCGTGTTTTATGCCATTGAATGGCAGAACCAAAGGCTTGACAAAAGGTGTCCAGGCAACTTAAAGCATTATTGATGTTTTCTTCATCCTCTAAAAGAGTGAGAAAAGAATCATCAGCAAAGTGTCCATTGACTAATTGGGAGGATGATTTAGGCAAGGAAATGCCACGAACCAGTCCTGAGGACACAAAATGTGCAAGTAAATATCCAAAACCTTCCGCAGCAAGGACATAAAGCGCAGGAGCTAGCGGACAACCTTGTCTGATGGAATGAAAAAGTCCAAAAGCCTCCGATTGCGAATTGTTGATGGTAATGCAAGCATTATCATCCCCAAAGAGCATCTCCACAGACTGGAGGAAGTTGGGGCCAAAAACCAGAGCCTGGAGCATAGCCAAGATGAAGGGCCATTCAATGCAATCATAGGCTTTAGCAAAATCTATCTTGAAAAAGATGGCCTTCTGATTGGACTTGCGAGCCCATTCCATTCCCTCCCAAACAGCAATGATGTTGTCAAGAATATATCTGGACTTGATGAATCCAGTTTGCTCTAGTTGCACAATTAAGGGCAACATGTGCTTGATTTTGAGAAAGAGTGCCTTGGCAATGATCTTGTATGACACATTCAGAAGGGTAATGGGTCTCCAATTACATATATCCTCTGGATCACCAGCTTTAGGTATGAATTTGATATTTCCTTTGTTTATAATGGCTCCTAAGCTTTTAGAGTGATAGGCTTCAAGATAAAGTTTGTGCAGATCAGGACCTATATGCTCCCAGAGGTGTTTGTAAAATTCATAAGGGAACCCATCACACCCAGGGGACTTGTCATCCGCCATGTAGTAGATCACCTCTTTAAGGTCTCGGAGGGAAAGAAGTTGTTCATAGAAAGCGCGTTGCTCTGCTGCTAGACAGTTTGGAGTAACAGAAATACACTTTCTGAGAGCTTCCTCCTGAGCAACCGAATTTCCTTGCGAAGCAAACACATTCTCATTGTGATGAACAAATGCTTGCAGGATTGCGGGGAGATTAGACAGAACAACATTTCCTTGTTTGATTTTTTTAATCCCAACATTGGTATGACGAGCACGAAGAGCCTGAAAAAACTCCTTAAAGGCTTTTTCGCCAACCCCCAACCAGTGGAGACGGGCTTTGATTTGGGCTCCATGCGCAGCATAATTATCAGCAATTTGTTTGTTATGGCAAAGCTTGGCAAGCTGAATTTGCAAGTCCACATCAAAGGGATTGAGGGTGAGGGCCTCAGAGGCTTTTTTGAGGACAAGCGTGTTGGCTTCATATGACCATTTACGAAACATAGCCAATTGTCGCCCATAAATGCGCAAGAACCGAGCAGTTTTGGTAATGGCATCATTCCACCATTGAATCCAACCCCTTTGAAAATGTGAACACGGCTCCAAGTTCTAAACACGTAGGATGTGCGAAATGGTGGAAGCATGCATCAGCACAGATGTGTTGAGGAAGAACTAAGACTTGGCCACCTTTGGGATAGTTGTTTGCCAAGAAATGACAAATTAAATGGCGTAGTGATCAGATAACGTCACATCTGGCAGGGGAATGACAGGCAAATCTCGATCCTCAGATAAAGAGAAAAAAGATTGCGCAGTGATCATTGCACGATCAAGGCATTTTAATATGCAGTCAGAACCAGCTCGAAAGTTGGACCAAGTGTGCCAAACCCCACTATCCTAGCAACGGTTGGTATTGGGATCAAAAAGCCTCAATTTATTGCGCATGTAATACCAAGCTTGTCTTTCCCCAGCTGTCCAATGAAAATGTAGAATGTCGTCTTTGTCAGAGGCCACTTCAACCATATTAAAGTCCCCACACATAACCCAAGTAGCTGGAGGCAAGTTGTCAGCCAGCCAAGACCACATTTGGGATCTTTCCACAGTGTCATTGGAAGCATAAACATTAATGATTCCAAAAGAATGATTGTCAATGGAAAGCAAAAGCCAAATAATTCTATGCGTGGGGTCAGAACCATGCGAAATAACAGCAGAATGAAGGCGAGGTGACAAGAGAGTAACTACAACACCTCGGCCAACTTCATGCTGGGAAGAAAACATCACACCATCCTACCAAATTACGCGGCATGCCAAAGCAAGCATGAAACCAGAAATTTTAACTTCTTGCAGACAGAAAAAATCTAAATTACCAAGTCTGTGACAGACATCCCAAACATAGTACTTTCTAGGGAGGTCTATGAGACCTCGAACATTCCATGATAGGAAGTTCATGAGAACTCTCCATATCATCTTCGCCCTCAAGAGAGGAGTAGCTATTCTGCAAGAAGGTAGAAACATGGTTGAAGTCAAACGGAAAACCCTCTATACTTACAGCCTGACGTTTCACCTCTGGTATCTCCACACGTCTAGGAGGACTGCGAGAACGTTGCATCGCTGGTGGTGCTATGGAAGAGGCAGCAAGAGGAATTCGCACCCCAACCAAGGCAAAAACCCTGGCGGCTGCCTTAATCCCTTGCAAGCCAGGAGGGTTTGAAACCTGCGGAACTACAAAAGCAGTTCCTTTGTCTGCTGCTTGCGTCCCTACGCTAGCTGGAATTGACGCTCTTGTAGGGATAGGAGGAACCGCGACGACCGCAGCATAAGATTACTTGGGGGGCAAGGGATTTGAGGGAGCCTTGCCCTTATGCCCAACAGTAACCCATTCTTTTTTCCCTTCAGCCTGTTTGACAAGCGCCTCTTTAGGCATGGGCTTGACCCTAGGCGTAGCCAGAGGGCAGTCCTTAATCTTGTGTTTCGCGGACTGGCACCTATAACAGATGTTGGGGAGGTTCAAGTAAAGAACCTTTTGAGAGAAGGTTTTAGTCCCAATCTGAATTTCCACAGAATCCTTGAGATCCTTGGAAAGATCCAACTCTACGCAAATGCGTCGTTGCAGGCGGGCATTGAAGAATTTCTTAGGCTCCTTGGTGACAACTTTGCCAAGGGCTTTGGCAATGGACTCAATGAAAGGCTAGCAAGGCAGGGGTAAACCTAGGAACTCGACCCATACAGGAACCCTAAGCTTTTTATCATCCGAGACTATGAAGTCTCGTGACAATTTTTGAAAAACAAGCAAGGAAGAACGTACAGACCATAGTCCGTTGTTAAAGACCGTGTCTGACTACAAGGGGTTAGTGAAGCGAAATTAAAAAAAACCTTTGGTAACGTTTTGCACAGCGTCAAGGCAAACTCCATGAGGAGTCCAGCTCTTGTTAACCCATTCTCGGAGTATAGCTTAAGGGGGAGTCCTACCCACAAAATAACCTATTAAGGTGTGTTGTTCTAACCAATCACATGCAACATCCAATTCTTGCAAAGGAAGGATAATGTCAAGATTACCTCGTGAAAAACCTTCAAGACAAACTTGCATGGACATTTGTTCTGTGGAGGCGCCATGGCAGACCGAAGCAATAGCGTGAACACCAAAAACAATTGGTTCACCGCTGGTCGGAGCCATTATATCCTAGCCTAAAAAACTCCCACAGTAAATGCGGTGTGACAAGTGGAGCTAACAGAGGGAAAGTTCAGACAAAAAGCCGTACACAAAAAAATGAAAGATCGCATGAAGCAAGAAACCCTAGTAGAGCAAAAAAATCGCTCTCTCAATCCATCTACACTATTTTTTAGCTACAACATAAAAAATCATAGTTTCTTGTTTTAATTATTAACTGAAATTTATTAAATGGAATTTAATTAAATTTTAATTAATGATAAATATTATTTTATAATGTTTAAATTTATTTATTGTTATTATTATTTAATAATTTTGATTATTAATAAAATTGTAATTATTTTATTGAATAATCAATTATTATTATTTTAATAATTTAATAAATAATTATTTTTAAATTATTTTATGATATTTAATTGTGATCTTTGTATTTTAGTAAGTTAATGGTAATTGTGTGATTTGTTTTAAAACAGGAAATAGGTTAAGGTGTAAGGGGAAATTGTAAACCTCATTTGTTCAAAACTTACATTGAAAACTTTCAATAAAATGAAATTTCAAACATTACTGTAAACTCAAACTGTGTGTTTTCAAAATCAAACAAAACTATGAAACTACACTATTAGTGGTACGTTTTCTTGTATGTCGGGATTCAGGTTGACTTCGAGTGTTGACCAGTTTTAGGATGTCTACCAAAGGCCAAGGGTATATTGTTTTAATGATGTCATGTTTTGTTGCGAGTATGTACTTGATTTTGAATCAGTCCTGTTAGGACGATTGTATGAGTAAATCTATGATTTTGATCAGTGATGCCTTTTCAGTAATTTTCCAATTGCTTGTTTAGTGACTAAAGAGTATTTATGGTTGTATGAGACTTTTTTCTTTTATTGAAGCCTAGGGTAGGTTATCTGTATGTGATGTTGGGAAGTAGCTTGGAATGGAGGTCAAGGCCCTAAAGAGGTTGACAGGTAACCCGTTGTAGGTTATTTTAATAAGTGAAACATTACATTAAATGAGAGTAAAATGAACTAATAAGAGTCTTTGTCTTTCCTCGCCAATCCCTCGAGTGCTAGTACAGGCTAGGATGGGAGTAGAAAGGACGCTTGGTTGCGACCATGCATCGTTAGTATACCTTGTCCATACGAAAGGATACTAGTGCCACATAGAGTCACTAGGGGGCGGGAGGATTAAAAGACTAGCCAAGTAACCTTAGAGTTGGCTCGTGCGATGACACTTGCCCACTAGCATAATAGATTCCCTACATGTCTTTGTAGCCTCTGGGTTTAGATGTCATTTATATCTTGGTACCTTTGAGTTAGATTGCTTTTAGGTTTTCCTTTACTTAGATGTTGGATTTGATTTTTGAGTTTGTTATCCTGTTTGGGACTTGAGACTATCTCCTCGGCGTGGTGGGAGTGGACCTTTTTGGGTTACCACGAGGTCAAGTGGTAGTGTTTTTTACTTTTACCATTGAGATCCGTCAGTTCGATACCGTGGCTGGAGTTCCTTGTTCTGCATTTCCTTTCATTTTGTCTTTGTGTACTATAATGGGTGGTTATACTTATCGTCTTGTATTTTTATTTCATGGATCTTAAAGAGATGATGTTATCTATTTCATGATGTATATTCTTCCAGCCTTTCATACCGTGTGACACATACAGTGGATGATTGTGCATTCTGATTATTGCCAAGTGGCATTCAAGAAAATTGTATATTATTTAAATGGATTTGAACTTGTAGTTAATCTTAAATGTGGATGCGTTATATATATATTGGATTTAGTATTAATTAAATTTAAATGTGATTTGACATCATGGGATCCTTGAGGAATGTAATTTGTTTATGTGTTGCTTATGTATGAATCATAGTTACGGGACTCAGACTTGCCTCTAACTCGGAAAGTCAAAATCGGACTCGGACTCAATGACCGAACTTGGCAAGGACTCTGAAAATTGAAAAACCCATGAAATTCAAAGATTTTTAAGGATTTTAAGATAGTTTCATGCATCTTTCAATCAATTAACATAAAATACACAATAATTGAGATAAATAGAAGCTACTTAATACACATACATAATTTTGCATAGATCACATAAGTATAGAAGCGAATTTCTGAAAGAAAAAAACTGAATAACACAATATAAAATTATAAACTATAAAGTATAAACTTAAAGCAATAAAGATAGTGTCAAAGACTGAAATGTCTACAATATTCATGGATTACGAAATCCATGGTATAAAAAGTTCAAAACATATATCAAAATAATAACAAGAAGACTAAGGCTCATAGTAGTCTATGTCCTCCTACGAGTGCACCTAAAATAAGTCATGGAAGATTGTAGAGCCATCCTCTATCCCTATTGCAACTTGTTGCTTACCTCTTCAAATTTGCACAAAGTCAAACAATGGAAATGCAAGTAAGTTTGTAGAAGCCTCCTCCAAATGTTTCCTTAAGCTCCTCTCAATGCTTATGTGCAAGCTACAAAGTTGCACAAACCATTAGCAATCAACACGGGAGAGCCAACCGATTTATTGATTTCTCTGTCAAAACCCCAATATTCTTCTCTAACTCTTTCCTCTCTATCACAAGCATAAGAAAATGGTGGAATGACCTTTTTAGGTCAATTAGATGTTAGAACAACCAGAAAAATGCATTAAGTCAATGTTTTTTTAATTTTTTTGCACTTTATGTGTTTGCAACTAGGGAGAGTCCTAGGCTCAGGACTCAGTGAGTTTGGCGAGTCCCTGGACTCGGTGAGTCCACATGGACTCTACCAAGATTCGGCCAAGTTCGAGTCCAAAGACCAATTGCCTCAGAAAGTGGGACTCTACCTCGGACTCGTAGAGTCCTGGTCAGACTTGCAGAGTCCCATTACACTGGTATGAATGTATGTTATTGCTTCCGCTGTTTTATAATTGTTGTTATATGTTATCTTAAAAAAAAATGTTTGGCAACCTTAGTGAAACTTTAGGTTAGTTCTTTTGGAGCCCTTGGCGGGGCGTTACACATTTCCATGAATACCAAGTTAGAATGATAGTTGTCATGATAGTGAACATTGTAAAGTCGTCACCTTACAATGTTGAATACAAATGTACACTATCAGAAAGATCACCACCTTTCAATAATGTACATAGGGGGCCCATAAAGTCATAGAGTCACACATATGATAAAAGAGTTTACATAGAGTCATCATGGATTCTCTCACGTAGCGATGTCATGGCATCATACACATAACATCCACCATGAACCATATCAGAGGGTGGATCCATCATGGCCCAATCCATAGGATGAAAACAATGACTTTCACCTCAAACTTCTCTTTGCAAAGAAGAAATATGCAAGGATTGAAATAATAGATCACTGATGCTGAAGTTCCTTTTCAGCTAAGGCTTCATCTCCAACATATCAAGCTTGTCCCATTAGTACACAAAACTTCTCTCTAGCATGAAGCTTAGTAAGAATATCAGTCGTTTTGTTTCCCAGTGATAATGTACCTCAACTGAAAGTTAGAGAAACTATTTCGTCATGGTTTACTCCCTCTGAATCAATATCATTGGATGCCAACAAATGTAGATCCTTAAGTTGCTTCCTCTGAGACGAAGGCATGTTCTGTTCATATTCTCCAATCATGGAAAATATCTTGTTCCAAGGGACTCATCATTAGGCACATGATAATTTGGCTTCCTTCTAAAGCTCCAAGTACATTCATCAAACTCTTGACCTCCTCGTCCAAGGTTGCTTCTAATGTAATGTTAGAGTACCTCTAAATGTTATTTTCCTCTTCTTCAAAAATGTTTCAACCATTCATTCTTTACTTTGTTATCTTGCTATTTCCAAGAAAAAAACAAATACCAAGAGTGTCACAAGTACAACCATGTATTGTATATCTACTATCTGCTCTCTCTTTATTGCTATAGTTTCCCAATCACTAGAGAAGTCATATCGACATGATCTTCTCCTCTGAACTAATATAATCCTTGATAGTCAATTTAATCAAATCCTCCAGATGCTTCATCTTATCACAGAAGGATACCCTCCCTAATCATAGACGTTGTCTTTCTTCAAGGAACACATTATCTAGCACAATCAACATATGACTAAAAAATCAAAGATCTAAAACCATTTTGGAGCTACGATCATAACATGAGGTCCTCTACAATGCCTTGGTAACATAGCTAATGCACCATTCTTCTTTTTTTGCAAGAACATCCCTAGAGACAAAGGCAAAGATGAAGGCAAATAGCTCTTTATAGCACTTATAAAAATATAAATAAGAGAGAGACTACAATGAGTAGATAAATGTAATATTTGAGAATAATAAATAATTATCTGCGCATCAACATCCATGATACAAGTTGCTCCACTGAAGGTCCGTATGCATCAATTAAAAGGTTGGTTCATGGTTGAACTCTTGTAGTGTCCTATCTCTGATATCTCCCCTCTAAAGATGGGAATGGAACATTGATTATTATTCCCCCAACAATGTAAAATTACCACTCATTCCATTTTATAGATTTTTCAGTCACAAAATCAAGAGTTATCAACAAAGCCCAACTCTCAAGTTTGGATAGATCCTTGTTGTTTTGTGTGCTGACAAATTTTGTAAATCGCACTGTCAAACATTTCCAAGGACTCCATCTATTTATTTTTATTCTTACTTTATTGCACAATAAGGAAAGTGCTTCAAGCAAATTCTTCGTAATCTCACAGCTCAATTTTGTATTAGAAAAGAAAAGATATCAGAAGAAGAACAGTTCCAAAGTGGTAAATTTCATCAAACATATGATCAACTGGCCTGCCACATATTAAACTTGCTAATGAATCTGCTACTTGTTCCTTTCCTTTGGGAGTCCCTTGCCACAAACCTTTTGTGAATAGAGGAATAACATCATATGTAACAATTTGTCCATCTAGTATTAGCCAAGGCATTTACCCCCATCTCTTCTATTCTACTGTGTAACAAACTAATCAAATAGCCAATTATGTCCGACACAATAGTAACAAGTAGATTGTTTTTGTTGCCTGCTCACGAGCTCTCTCTATTTTAATTGCATGATACAGATTAATGTTTTGGTCTTTGCACTGATAGTATGCTCCAAATATCACATTTGTTTACCTTGTATGAATCACACAAATGCTCATTTAAGCATCAAACTCCGTCTTTCTTCCACATCTCATTTGTATGGCTGTTCTATATTTTGTATATGTATGCTCACTACACTTCTTGACAGTGTATTCTAGATCGTGATATCATCATTTAATTTTTTCTCTTGTGTTGAGTTTCAGTGTCCGTGGTCCTAAGAACCTTCTCATGGTTTAAACAATGTCTCCTTAATCTAAAACTTTGAATAGAGCAACCAAGCCCCAATAGGAGAAATCACAATTCATACATTCTTCTCATGTCAATATAATTATGTCGTTCCAAAGGAAATGTTAATCTTTTATCATTGTTTCTTTTTATCGAGCTTCCTCTAAAAAAGCTTCCAACAATATTTCCAACCTTTAAGCATGAGATATATGATCTCTTGGTGACCACACTCTGCCATAAAGCACCGTCTCTCTCAAAGTTGGTATGTCTTAAGGATACATAATAGCTACAGATATCATGCTACTATTGATTGTATATTCAAATTATTGATAGCTCCAATTCCAAATCATGAATTGCGGTTTAATTGATCACCATTTATATGAACATTTCATTAGACAGATTTATAAGTTAGATCCAAAAAGATGTGCTTTGCAAATGACTAGTAAGGTCGCTACTCTTGTTGGCCACCCCATTATTCCTGCAGATGTTGGAGTCGTCTCTGCCTATCTTCGTTGTGACAAAAAGTAACCACAGAGAAAGATATACAGAAGAAGATATGCAACCTTTGAAACTGAAAAACAAAACTCGCTTCTTAAAATATGAGGCTGTGAGTAATCTACAACCAATATCTGTGATTCCCAACAGAGATACATTGATGAGATATAATTATTTCAAACTGGATGTTCACCACAATGATTTCACCGATGCATATAGGAATGTCAATCCAAGGGAAACGTCTGTGCCACTTTACATCCAAAATACTTTCAGTAGTGTGCTTCTATCTTACGAGCACATGGTGGGGGCAGGATGCACATGTCTGCATGTGACTTCTTCAACAAACCATACTGCAAATCCAGACTCATCCATTCCCAGGCTTTGTCCAATGCAGGTTTCAAAACACAACATCCATTGATCAAGCCTCTAGCAAGCAGATTTTTAGATTATGCAACCCATCCTGAGATCAATCCATCTGCAGATCCAACATTACAATAATCTCTAGGACATCCATCCTCTACCAAGTCTTATTCTGCTCTCCATTGAATTGCTAAGTGTAATTTCTTCAATGTTTATTTGTACTGAAGAGTGGAGGAATCTTTGTCGATTCATAAGTTTCAGACTGGTATTTGAATCCGTATTGGATGTAGACAAATCATGGTTCCACAAAAAACTTCCATTTGTTAATCATCTACTGCAATCATCAATGTTTGAATAGAAGAGAGGAATTTTGTTCTCTCTCTCTTTTTGGAGCTGATATAGATGTATCTTCTTCTGCTGATGATATAGATGTATCTTTTCCCTCTATGAATTTACTGTCACGTTCTTCTCCTTTTATCCAAACCAAATCAATATTCGATGATTTAGATTTCTAAGCTTAATGCTTCGATACCTTGTTAAGTTTAGATAGATTTGTCATTGTTGTACTTGATTACACTTTAAATCTACTACTGGAATAGTCGAACTTCCAAGGAGAGAATATTAATTGATTTATATATCTCTCTTGGTTGCTCAGTTGTGTATAAGTATTGTTTCAAAAGATGCAAAGGCAAAAGGCATGTCATGAGAGGACATGTCTCATGTCCGCTCATGACATGACTGTTGATATAAACAATTATTAACCTTATACTAATCAGTTTAGTTAATGCTTAATCAAACATGATTTATATTAAGTCGCTGATCTGTATAGACATAAACGGATCATCTGCTCGATCCTATTATGATTTAATGTGAATGCATCCAATCATTACTTGATCGATATTAAGCAAGAGATCTTTGCTTGATCACCAAGAGATGATATAATCAATAAGTACAGATTTCTGCATACTTATTTTGGTATGAATAGTTTTGATTGAATTCAAGGATAATTGCTTGTGTGAATTCAAGACATATAAATGATTATTCTAATTTAGCAAAAGTACAATGCAAGTGTGTATGTATGCATGTATATCAGTTCACATAGGGAACTGATATACATACATGCCCATATGCATACAGTCACCATAATAAATTTTCCTTGTATTGACCAAAGCTATTATATGTCAACAAGAAGAATTAGTGGTTTCACTCGCATATTGCCAAAAGTACTATAGAAGGTTCTGTGCCAAGATATGTCATATTTGGGAGTGATAATCTTTGCCGAAGAAAATTATATTATTGATATGGGTGCTTACGCTCTAGCATAGGTGGTTTTATTTGAATGAGCTGACTCAACTAAGTGGAAGTATTAAGGTTACCAGCTGTTAATGCCAGACTAATTGATTTAATTCATGCAAGCCTCTTGCTTCTCTGCAGGCTGCTACCAAGCGAAGGAATTCAATTCGAACAGATATCTAATGGCATGGGGTTCTCTGTAGGGTGTAATCTGAAGCCCTGAGAATGGTGAGAATACTGAGATTGAATGTTTCAGGTCAGCAGCATCAGACAATGAGTCACTTTCTCAATTGAGGTTGAAGTAACCTTGACTTTCCTGCACAAGCATCTGGAAATTCATAGCAGATTGCTTATCACTGTTAATGATGCTTAAATGGGCAGATGGTAATTTTGAAGCAGTGCAAATTCTGAATAGTATGGCGATCAATGCCGAGCATCTTCTAACACAGGCTTTTCTTCTGCTAGTGATTATTAAATGTGAGAAACATCAAGGTGCATATTGAGCATTTGTTCTTAGTTACTCTTTTTGATCTGTGCAAGCAGAGTACATGCTGCATTCAAGGCAACCTTTGCTGCCCAGAGTTTTACAGAAATAAAGTTATTTACCTTGTATACACTATATCTGGTGTTACAAGTCCATGTTCTTACATACCTGTATGCAACAAAATGGTAGGAATTTGTTACTGCTGGACTACTTGTCAAAATTACTGTCTTGTAAAGTTCAAGAGATTGGGAAGAATCAATACAGTTCATTTCAGTATCCTGCAATGGTTGTCTTCATTCTAAAAAAGATTATAGTTTTGTTTGTTGGTACACAATTTCTCCCCTGATCTGCAGTTATGTCGATCATGCACAAACAGTTGTAACTGAACTAATTCATGATCAGGCTAACAGTTAGAAAATTAAGATGCAAAACTACAGTTAGAAATTGATCTTCAAGTTGTAACTGTTGTTCATATTTCACACATGTTCAAATGAGGGAAAATACATACTTATTACTTTCAAATAATTTTCAAAATATGCATCAAAGAAAAGTATTTTATTCATTTTGAAATAATATTCAATATTTACATAATGGAGCAAGTCATGACAATAATTAAATGCTGAAAGTAAATTTCTCCCACACATCTGACTGTGAGAGTAGTCTATATACGTTGACATACATCTATACCCTACTCAAATCAATAACTGAATAGAAGGGTAAAACGAGAAAGGTTCATGGGCACCAGTCATTGCCTGTAATGACTAGTGATGTGGCATCCAACTGCATCCATCCTCTCGCTGCTCCAGATATCGCCCGTTCTGTGCTTCCAATTCCTGTATTTACAAAGAAAAGAATGGGTTAGATCCAATGGATCTAAGCAATGCTGATGACCCACTCAAATCTCGCATTTACCAACCTACGTGCTATTCATCTCAGTAAGATACAGACATACACCAGCAAATAGAGAGGTCGATCATGAAGTACAAAAGTATTAAAGGGACAATTCATTTTGTTTTGAAACTTTTTACTGATAAAACTGGTGAAAAGGAGAGAAGTATAGCAGGCGAGATTGGTTTGCATATAAGTAACAGCAAAGGAAACATTAAAGAGACGAACTGTCAAAAGTTTTGAAAAAACTTTTGTTTCACTCATACAGCAAGAATGAAAGCTACAGTAAGAGGCTACCTATTGCAATAAAAATAACCATTTTCAGCCAACAAGGAAAGCACAGCATATGATCAATATGATACAATAGCAAGAAGCAATATGAAGATGCAGAAGCGATACCGATGAAGGTGTTAGTTTATTTCCAAACATGTAAACTGGAAAGAGAAGTTGTCCTAATATGCCATGCCAAGATTTTGATCAGATAATATGCAATAATCATTAAGAGATAAGACAGTCTAATAAACTGAAGGTGCATGTGATGACATTCACATTTCTTGAGAAGGCAAACAAAGATGTTGACAACTGCTGAACACTGTTTTGAACCACTTCAAATGTGGAGTCATTGTTTTTATGCAAGAAACTCACAGATTAGTTGCATGGGTTTTCACGTCCTCAAAATTCATAACCACAGTTAGAAAAGAAGACAAATGGAGGAGTAAGCCTAAAATTGCAAATGAAAGATGTATACAGCAGAAGAAGCACAGGTAGAATATCAGTTTGGAGCCACAATAATAAGGTCAAAGTTTTGCCAAGCAAGGAAACGGGCAAACACAAATACAGTTTTCAGCGAGTTGAAAGTGTGCCAATGACTCAACTTCCGCTCTGTGGCTATAAGGAACACAAACTACATATTTGAACAAAATGAAAATAATGAAATTGATGCAGACATGAATAAAGCTATGCCTGAAACACAAGGTGTAACTGAGAAAGAGCTAGATATCATGAAGAAGACAACGATGGCCAACCTGAAGTTCTTGAACCAAAAGAGAGCAAAAGCTTGAAAGTTGAAGATGGCGAGTGCAGTTCATTCCAGCACAATGAGCCAAGGGGTAACTTAAGCATTGGCTTTGGACTAGAAATCAATGGTGATGCCGGCTCCAAAGGTCATCACAAAGGAACTATGACTAAAGCTGAAGATGGCAGTCATTCTAGGGTACGAAAGGCTTCTTGGAAAGATTTGGTTGACTGGCAGAGTTTCTTTTTCACTTTCTAGCATTATTGGAGGTGTTGGTTCTCCACATTTGGTGAAAGATAGGGAGAGTAAAACTCTTGGAGCTCTGGAGGATTCTTCAAATCATTCTCGTAAAGAAATAAGCAAAAACCAGTAACGGTGTTGTAAACCCATTATAAAACTGAAAATGGTGTCTTTAAATGAAACGAAAAATTACTACAGTAATCATGAAAGGTATTGCAAACATCTTTTGAAACTTTCATTCATACAACAAAAGAAAGTACCGATTACTTACAACAGAAAAGAACAATGGAGAGGTGTCTTTCTCATTTTCAAATACAAGAAAGGACTGTTGTTTCAGTCTACTGTAGCCCGTGGCCAAGAACAAGAAGAAAACTGGGTCAAGCACAAGGATAGAACCCAACAAAGAAGAGAGATGACTGCACATAATAGCCGATTCACTTCAAAATCCATGCGCGGCTGAGGTATAACAGTAGATAGAGCCTCAAAAAAAGTCACAGACTTAGCAGATGTGAGAAAAGGAAAATCGCAATAGGAGTCTGAGTTGGGCGGCTAGGGTTTCATATAACCCTATTACCATGCTTTACCCACAGCAGAAAATAAGGCAGACGGATTAAAAATGGAAAATAAACCTCTCGCCTTTCCTTTTATCAAATTCCTTAATGCAATTTAAGAGAATTTCGCGTCCGTTGCATGCGTTTTAGGAATGGGGATATTTGCTTTTGCATATATTTGGTATTTGCGTTTTGTATTATAACTTGCACAAATTTAAAATTTGTTATGTTTTAAAGTTGATTCATTCTATGATCAACTTAAAAAAATAATAATAAATAATGAATTTTAAATTGCAAGTTATAAAATTAATGCAAGAAAATAGGAATAAATCTTTAATCAAAGACTTCCCTTTATTTTATTTTTATTACTTTTAATTGCATTGATATTTTAAAAAATTGTAATTATTATTTTTATAATTGATACTCTTATAAATCAATTATTAAAAATAATAAACTTTCATGCAATTTAAAAGTAATAATAATATAGTCTACAATCTTAGACAGGTAAAAGAGAAGTCAGTATTTTTTAAATGCCAAAATTCAAGGGGGCAGCTGCAGTTCTTATTTTTAGAGGCCTAAGTTCAGACTGAAGACTTCAGAGTGCATTATGGGGTGATCATTAACAGTTTGGAGGACTTTTTTACACTTTTCTTATGCATGGTTGGTAGAACTTCAATTCAGGATATTTTGAGCATGTTTTTGGACTTTTGAGAGGTGCTTAATAATGAGTTAACTCATTATTTCGACCTAGCTTTTCTGCTTTGAGGCAGTTGTATTGTTTATATATACTCCTCTTATTTTTGAGGAAGGGGTTCAGATTTTAAGGGAGGACGCTTATGTGATTTCATCCTTAAGTGTATTTTTCTATATGATTCTGATCCATTATGCAGATATACTGTTTTGAGGGCTTTTGATGGAAAAAAAAGTTTTCATTGGAACCACTTCTGGAGTTGACATATTTAGTTGTGTGCGTTAAGGTGATTGATGTTATTCAAATTGTGTTTTAATTATAGGCCTTTCTGAATGATGTCTTATCTTGTACCTTCTTTATAAATAGTTGTTCATAGGTTTTGAGTTGTGTTTTCAAGTTCATAAACCTTCTCTTGAATTATTAATATGAATTAGCGGATCTTCAAATAAAGTTTCTTGTGATTATCTTGTCAAAAACTTTCATTGTGTCTCGGGTATAGCAGTAATCTGTGTTATCAATATTGGTGTATCGCCTTATTTCTTTAAGTTTTCCGTGTTTTAGGTTATCTTTTTACCCTTTTCCATCTGAAAGTTTCAATTCTCCATTAGTATAAGTAAGGAATAAGGTATATCATACAGGAACCGGCCTAGAATCCGGAGGTTCAGCCAAGTTTTAAGTTACCCACAACTTTTGGCTGATCCCATGTTTCTCCAAAATCGCTGCGAGTTTTAGGACTTAAGGCAAATTTTCAGGGTGCAAATTTTGGAGATAACAGTTTTGGCACGCCTAGTGGGACACTTGCCTTATTTTTTAAGGAAGTTGCTGCTGTTTTTGATTTGCGAACAGCAGAGTTATAATTTTTTCTGCATATCTGGCGACTCTGTGGGGAAGAAAGGTACAGATCAGTATTGTTAATGAGAAAGGTACAAACCAGAAGTTCAAATACATTTGAATATTTACAGCTTGAAACACCTAAAAGGCGTGGGAGAACCCTTGCTAGGACAAAGCCAGCAAAGAGAAATTAGAAATCAGCACAGGGTACTCGAGTTTATCAAAGGAAAACTCGTAGCACATTTTCAGTAAGTCCCAATTGGAGAACCGAGCCTTTGGAATCAAAATTTTCTACATTTTTTGCAGATACAACAGCAAGCTCGAGTTCGGCTGCAAATTTATTTTCTAGACCAGCGGTATCATTAATACATCAACAACAGATAAGTTATCAACTACCAGTAATGGCTCAACCAAGAAATTTTGCTTTTGTTCCCTTTGATCAAGGAAGTCCTTTGAATCTCCAGCAGCATAATGACATCCCTTTAGCAGCTTTGAAAGGAGTGCCATATTTTATCGGAGGAAGCCAAACTACAGCTTTCGAGCATGTCAGAGATATAGCAACCCTGTGCAACGTTCATCATGTGACACAAGAAAGCGTGGCAATTAGGTTATTGGCAACTTCATTCAAGGGGAAAGCATTGGAATGGTTCAGAAGTTTACCAGTGGCTTCGATAGGCACATGGGATGAATTGGGTGATGCATTCACCAAATTTTTTGAAGACAAATCTGATCATTTGTCATTGTTAGAACAGCTAACAACCATAAAAAGGGCTCCACAAGAACAAATGACTGATTTCAATACACGTTTTCAAAGGACATGGAATAGGATTCCTGCTGCTGTTAGACCAAGTGCTGATCATGCATTTTTATACTATCTTAAGAGTTTGAACAGCGACATTTCTGACATGATTCAGTCTATGGGAGGTAATACGCTGCCACAAGCATTTGCTATATCAGTAAGGGCAGAAAATAGCCTCATACAGGCAGGCAAAATTGCTCTTAGACCTCCTTTGCCTATTTTTCCAAATATACCGCCAAATATACCTTTGCAAATACCACCTTTCAGCCCATTACCAGTGGTTTCCAGCCAAGAGATAGCTGTTGCAGGACCTTCTCAGCAGCTGCAAGAGATTAAGCAAGATCAGCAAAAGATTGAAAGCTTAATGCAAACTTTTGGAAATGAATTGGTTAACCTCAAAAAGCAGCAGTTTCAGCCAAGGCAACCTTTTCAATCTCAAAATTTCGCTGCAAATCAAGGTTACCAGCAGCAAAATCAAGGTTACCAGCAGCAGAATAATCAAAGATACCAACCACAAAACCAAGGGCAACTTCAAAATAGGCAAAATTTTCAAGGGTACAATGCTGGAAATAAACAGAGCATAAATCAGAGACCATATAAGCCTTATAATCCAGCACCCTTAAATGCTGCAAATCCGGTAAGAGATATAGTACCTGTACCAATGCAAAATAATATGGCTGCTGAATATGATTGGTGTTTTCCATGTAATCAACCTCATAGTCAAGCTACCTGTTCAAATGGCGTCATTCAGCAAGCTTTGATGGTACAAAACGCTACATATATGCAGCATGCACCGGAAGCTGAAATGGAACAACAGCAAGATGTACCCCCTACAGATGCTTCATTCCTAAATTGGCAGGTAGATGAATTTTGTGGTATAAATAATGCTGATCCTAGTATTGCTGTTTATTCCAGGAATAAAAAAAGGGCTTTAGAGGACCAGAAAAATAGTAATAACAGCAATATTAGTAATACAGCCACTGCAGGATCAGATAAGCCAACTAATCCACATGCCAACATAGAACAGCAAGCACAACCTGCTGTTACAAAATCGCAGCCTAAGGTACATGCATCAATTCCTTTTAATGTTGTTGAAAATATGAAGAAAATGAATGTATCTATCAGTATGTGGGATTCTTTGGCAATACCTGGTCAAGTTGATATGTTGCAATCTGAATTATCAAAAAGAGGTAATGCTGGTGAAAATATGGCAAGTGCTGTATTTGCGAATAATGAAGAAGGTAACAACAAAACAGCAGTTCCAACTGTCAAACCTCCCCCTTTCTATGTCTCTTTGATCATAGGCAATAATCTGGTTCACAATTGCATGATTGATAGTGGAGCCACAAGTTCAGTTATGCCTAAAAAGGTAGCGGATCAGCTAGGACTGAAATATCAACCTCTCAAGAAAGGTGTGGTGCAATTGGATGGGTCAGCTATTAACACAATAGGTGTCATTAAGGATGCTAATCTTACCTTGCATGCTTGTCCAAATTTTTCAATACCTCAAGATGTTTGTCATAGATCTTCCGCCATTTTTTGCATTATGCTTATCTAGAGATTTCACTGCAAAGATAGGTGGCTATTTTTCATCAGATTGGTCTCATATGCTCTTTAGGTCCAGATATGGTACAAAGATCACCATTAAATCCGAAAAGTTAGCAAAAGACCATATAGAGCCTTACGTTCATGCTGCTATAAATGCAAATCTAATGTCACTTGATACTGATGAACCTGAGGTGGTAGATTCTAACACACCTCTTACTGGTATCCCGGATATCTTGCTTGATGAATGGGCTGCTGAAAATGTTTCTAATAGTCAAAACAGCGTTGTTCATGATGCTGGTTTTGGAAATTATATAATTTTAGATCAAAGTTCAGAAATTCCAAATCTGATCAAAGATACAAATCAGATCAGCAAACAAGAAAATCAGGTATGGAAGATGTATTTTGATGGCTCACGAAGCAAGAATGGTGCTGGAGGGGGAGTAATGCTGGTATCACCTCAGGGTGATAAGTATTTTGCTGCTTTTCGTTTTTCATTTACTTGTTCTAACAATGTGGCTGAATATGAAGGACTGGTACAAGGTTTGGAATGGACAAGGAAGAGAAAAATAACATGCTTGCAAGTTTTTGGGGACAGTGAACTCGTTGTAAACCAGGTTAGAGGTTTGATTTCTGTCAAGAATGATACTTTAAAGTTGTACAAGAACAGAGTATGGGATATTATAGAAGAATTTGAAGCTTTTAATATAATATCTATACCTAGAGTAAAGAATCAGTTTGCTGATAGGCTGGCAGCAGTGGGCGCACAGTTTGATATTGTCGAAAATGTCTTAAAAAAGAGCGAACAGCATCATGTTAAGGTGGTGGTTAGACCTTCAATACCAGATAACAACATAAATTGGCAAGTTTTTGATTCAGATGAACAGATTTTAAATTTTTTGTTGCAAGAAGATGTGTTTTCAGTTGCTAATCAAGATAGATTCAATCAGCAATTTAGTGATCAGATTATTCAGCTGAAAACAAACAAGTTGCCTAAAAATTTGGTCACTTTAGAAACTATCTTTGATCCAGATGATCAGGTGAAAAAGGATAAAACTAGTTTGCTGGTAAAAGAAGAGCATTACGAGGAGCTGGAAATTTCTGAAGGAAAAAGGCTGAAAGTTGGTAAGATAAACTCACCACAAGAAAAACAGTTGTTTATTGAATTATTTCAGGAGTTTAATGATGTTTTTGCGTGGGATTATTCTAATCTAAAAGGCTTTGACCCTAAATTAACCCAGCATACTATTGAGCTTGAGCCTAACACCAAACCTATAAGGCAAAAACAGAGACCTGTCAATCATAAACTAAAACCTCTAATGCTGAAAGAGTTAAACAAACTTCTAGAAGGAGGGATTGTCTTTCCTATCAAGCATACTTCTTGGGTCTCTAATTTAGTACCTGTAAGAAAGAAAAATGGAGAAATACCCTTATGCATAGATTTTAGAGACTTAAACAGGGCTTCTTTAAAAGACAGGCATCACTTACCATCTATGGAACAGATTTTACAATATGTTTCATGTTCTGAAAGGTTTTCTTTGTTAGATGGTTATTCTGGTTATAATCAAGTGCTGGTAAAAGATGAAGATCAGTTCAAGACAGCATTCACCACTAAATGGGGAACCATGGCTTACAAAAGGATGCCTTTTGGGCTAGCGAATGCTGGAGCTACGTTTCAAAAGGCTATGGACATGGCGTTTCGAAATTTAATGTACAAGATAGTGCTGGTATATCTGGATGACATTACTGTTTTCAGCAAGGAGGCTAAGGATCACATTTTTCATCTTAGACAAGTGTTAGAAAGATGCAGGGAGTTCGGTATTTCTCTTAATCCAAAAAAATCTGTATTTGTTGTTCATGAAGGTAAACTTCTCGGTTATATTGTTTCAAAGCATGGTACTACTATAGATCCCGAGAGAGTTCAAGCGATTTTAAAGTTACCACTACCCAGCCACAAGAAGGGTTTACAAAGTTTTCTTGGTAGGATAAATTTTGTGAGACGTTTCATACCTGATGTTGCTAATCTTTTGAAGCCTTTAACAGCAATGTTAAAAAAAAATATAGTTTTCAGCTGGACAAAAGAGGGAAAGCGTTGTTTTGAAGCAATTAAAGAGGCCTTGTCCGCTGCCCCTGCCTTGATTAATCCAGATTTTACTAAAGATTTTATATTGTATGCCTATGACAGTTTTGACGCCATTTCAGCAATGCTGGTGCAAAAAAATGATGAAGGTTTGGAGCAACCTGTCGTGTTTTTCAGCAAAGGTTTGCAAGATTTCGAACAAAGGTACAACTTTGTTGAAAAGCATGTTTTTGCTGTCATTAAAAGTCTTAAAAAATTCAAACCCCTGGTTTCCAACAGCAAAATTCATCTAATGGTTTCTCATCCAAGTGTGAAGGAATTTTTGTTAAGCAAAGATTTAAATGAAAAAAGAGCAGGCTGGATTACTCAGGTGATGGAGTATGATGTTGATATCCATATCACCAAACTGGTTAGGGGCAAGGGATTATGCGAACAATTGGCAGATAACAGCTTTCAAGAGGTAGAAATCAACCAAAATCTGTTGCTAGTTGATAATAATCAAGCTGAAGGTAATCAATCAGACTGTTGGTTGACTAAAATGACACATTTTCTGCAAATAGGAGTGTCCTTTGAGGTTGGATACAGCGAAACGCAGGTATTTCAAAATTCAATCAATTCTTTATGTCTTGGTCCATGATGTTTTGTTTAGAAAAGACCATAGTGGCATGTTATTACATTGTATAAGTGCTGATCAGACCAGCAAGATCCTGGAACAGTTTCATGATGAAGTGGGTCACTTTTCCCCAAAGACGACAGCTTATAAAGTGTTGAGGGCACGATTCTATTGGCCTGATCTGTTCAAAGACGCCCATAGTTGGTCAAGAAAATGCCAAAAATGTGCATTATTTGCTGGCAAGGAAAGGCTGGCAGCCTTACCCTTGAAACCAATTTTGGTTGAGCAGCCATTCATGAAGTGGGGTATTGATTTCATAGGCCCAATTAATCCAAGCTCTAGTTCAGGTCACAAGTGGATTATTACAGCTACGAATTATTTTACAAGATGGACTGAAGCAGTAGCGTTAAGAGAGGCAAATGAATCAGCTTTACTTAATTTTTATGATGATTTGACTACAAGGTTTGGTGTTCCTGATTCGATCAAATCTGATAACGCATTAGCCTTTGTGGGAGCAAGAGTGTCTGAATGGGCGCTAAAGAAAGGTATATATCAGAATACCTCATCGAACTATTACCCTCAGGGTAATGGTTTGGCTGAAAGTACAAATAAGAACCTTTTAAGGATTATTAAAAGAACGTTAGAGGAGAATAAGAGAGATTGGCATGCAAAGTTGAAATCTGCCTTATGGTTGGATAGAATTACTCCTAAGCGAATTATTGGAACATCTCCTTACGTTCTAGTATACGAGAAAGAGGCCAAGTTACCTGTTACTACTGAATTTCCTGCGTTACAGCTTGCTGATCAGCTGATATTGCTTGAAGAACAGGACCCTTTTAAGCTAAGATTGGCTAAATTGATGGAGTTAGAGGAGATAAGGAGCAAGGCACTGCAGGAAATGGAATACCAGCAGTTACAGGTGAAGAGAACATTTGATAGAAAGGCAAAAGATCGTCATTTCAAAAAAGGAGATTTGGTGCTGAAGTGGGATGTACTTAAGACAAGACCAGGGCAGCATGCTAAGTTTGATCACTTTTGGGAAGGCCCTTTTCAGATTGTTGAGTGCAAGGAACACAATGCATTCCAGTTTGCCACTCTTCAAGGAGATGTTCTACCGATTCCTGTTAACGGGATTCACCTCAAGGCTTGCTTTGAGGTATGATTTATTTTCTGTTTTGTTTTCTAGGTTAGGTTTCAAGCTTTCAATAAATGCATCTGCATATTAGTTTAAGTTTTCCCTAAGTGCTGTCCAAGCACATGTCGGTTTTAGTTTCCTTTCCTAGAGTAGTTTCTTGTTTTGTTCCTTAGGTTTTTAGGGGTGTCAAGTTGTTGGTTTGGTTGTTTCATATCATACTCACCCACACCAATCATGCACACTAATGCATGGATTGAACACATACATGTAGGTTAGTATACGCATGCATATGCATACACCTAGGGCTACATTTTCTAAGTCATTTTCAGTTTCACTTTCATACATACCTGGCAGCCATAACCATACACACACACACATATACTAATCACCTGCATCCATCCAATTCACACATTTTCATGCGTGATTGAGATGGACAAATACGAATTCGACTTCTAAAGTTGATGCTACAGTCTGATCATGCATAAAAATCAGTCTAATAATAACAAATAACCTGTCAGTTATCATTAGACTCATTTGCATACATCCCAGCCCATACCAGCAACTTTAGGAGTCGTGTCAGGTCTGGTTTAGGTCCAAGGAATTCATATTTTCAAACTCTAATGCCCAATGGATGTCAAAAGCAACTGATCAAGTGTCTAGCAAGCAGACAGTCAGCAAAGGTCGCCAAAAATGTTATTCATATTTCACACATGTTAAAATGAAGGAAAATACATACTTATTACTTTCAAATAATTTTCAAAATATGCATCAAAGAAAAGTATTTTATTCATTTTGAAATAATGTTCAATATTTACATAATGGAGCAAGTCATGACAGGAATTAAATGCTGAAAGTAAATTTCTCCCACACATCTAACTGTGAGAGTAGTCTATATACGCTGACATACATCTATACCCTACTCAAATCAATAACTGAATAGAAGGGTAAAACGAGAAAGGTTCATGGGTACCAGTCATTGCCTGTAATGACTGGTGATGTGACGTCCAACTGCATCCATCCTTTCGCTGCTCCAGATATCGCCCGTTCTGTGCTTCCAATTCCTGTATTTACAAAGAAAAGAATGGGTTAGATCCAATGGATCTAAGCGATGCTGATGACTCACTCAAATCTCGCATTTACCAACCTAAATGCTATTCATCTCAGTAAGATACAGACATACACCAACAAATAGAGAGGTCGATCATGAAGTACAAAAGTATTAAAGGGACAATTCATTTTGTTTTGAAACCTTTTACTGATAAAACTGGTGAAAAGGAGAGAAGTATAGCAGGCGAGATTGGTTTGCATACAAGTAACAGCAAAGGAAACATTAAAGGGACGAACTGTCAAAAGTTTTGAAAAAACTTTTGTTTCACTCATACAGCAAGAATAAAAGCTACAGTAAGAGGCTACCTATTGCAATAAAAATAACCATTTTCAGCCAACAAGGAAAGCACAGCATATGATCAGTATGATACAATAGCAAGAAGCAATATGAAGATGCAGAAGCGATACCGATGAAGGTGTTAGTTTATTTCCAAACATGTAAACTGGAAAGAGAAGTTGTCCTAATATGCCATGCCAAGATTTTGATCAGATAATATGCAATAATCATTAAGAGATAAGACAGTCTAATAAACTGAAGGTGCATGTGATGACATTCACATTTCTTGAGAAGGCAAACAAAGATGTTGACAACTGCTGAACACTGTTTTGAACCACTTCAAATGTGGAGTCATTGTTTTAATGCAAGAAACTCACAGATTAGTTGCATGGGTTTTCACGTCCTCAAAAATCGTAACCATAGTTAGAAAAGAAGACAAATGGAGGAGTAAGCCTAAAATTGCAAATGAAAGATGTATGCAGCAAAAGAAGCACAGGTAGAATATCAGTTTGGAGCCACAATAATGTGGTCAAAATTTTGCCAAGCAAGGAAACGGGCAAACACAAATACAGTTTTCAGCAAGTTGAAAGTGTGCCAGTGACTCAACTTCCGCTCTGTGGCTGTGAGGAACACAAACTACATATTTGAACAAAATGAAAATAATGAAATTGATGCAGACATGAATAAAGCTATGCCTGAAACACAAGGTCTAACTGAGAAAGAGCTAGATATCATGAAGAAGACAACGATGGCCAACCTGAAGTTCTTGAACTAAAAGAGAGCAAAAGCTTGAAAGTTGAAGATGACGAGTGCAGTTCATTCCAGCACAGTGAGGCAAGGGGTAACTTAAGCATTGGCTTTGGACTAGAAATCAATGGTGATGCCAGCTCCAAAGGTCATCACAAAGGAACTGTGACTAAAGCTGAAGATGGCAGTCATTCTAGGGTACGAAAGGCTTCTTAGAAAGATTTGGTTGACTGGCAGAGTTTCTTTTTCACTTTCTAGCATTATTGGAGGTGTTGGTTCTCCACATTTGGTGAAAAATAGGGAGAGTAAAACTCTTGGAGCTCTGGAGGATTCTTCAAATCATTCTCGTAAAGAAATAAGCAAAAACCAGTAACAGTGTTGTAAACCCATTATAAAACTGAAAATGGTGTCTTTAAATGAAACGAAAAATTACTACAGCAGTCATGAAAGGTATTGCAAACATCTTTTGAAACTTTCATTCATACAACAAAAGAAAGTACCAATTACTTACAACAAAAAAGAACAATGGAGAGGTGTCTTTCTCATTTTCAAATACAAGAAAGGACTGCCGTTTCAATCTACTGTAGCCCGCGGCCAAGAACAAGAAGAAAACTGGGTCGAGCACAAGGATAGAACCCAACAAAGAAGAGAGATGACTGCACATAATAGCTGATTCACTTCAAAATCCATGCGCGGCTGAGTATAACAGTAGATAGAGCCTCAAAAAAAGTCACAGACTCAGCAGATGTGAGAAAAGGAAAATCGCAATAGGAGTCTGAGTTGGGCGGCTAGGGTTTCATATAACCCTATTACAGTGCTTTACCCACAGCAAAAAATAAGGCAGACGCATTAAAAATGGCAAATAAACCTCTCGCCTTTCCTTTTATCAAATTCCTTAATGCAATTTAAGAGAATTTCGTGTCCGTTGCATGCGTTTTAGGAATGGGGATATTTGCTTTTGCATATATTTGGTATGTGTTTTGTATTATAACTTGCACAAATTTAAAATTTGTTATGTTTTAAAGTTGATTCATTCTATGATCAACTTAAAAAAATAATAATAAATAATGAATTTTAAATTGCAAGTTATAAAATTAATGCAAGAAAATAGGAATAAATCTTTAATCAAAGACTTCCCTTTATTTTATTTTTATTACTTTTAATTGCATTGATATTTAAAGAAATTGTAATTATTATTTTTATAATTGATACTCTTATTTGATGCAATTTAAAAGTAATAATAATAAAGTCTACAGTCTTAGACAGGTAAAAGAAAAGTCAGTATTTTTTAAATGCCAAAATTCAAGGGGGCAGCTGCAATTCTTATTTTTAGAGGCCTAAGTTCAGACTGAAGACTTCAGAGTGCATTATGGGGTGATCATTGACAGTTTGGAGGACTTTTTTACACTTTTCTTATGCATGGTTGGTAGAACTCCAATTCGGGATATTTTGAGCATGTTTTTGGACTTTTGAGAGGTGCTTAATAATGAGTTAACTCATTATTTCAACCTAGCTTTTCTGCTTTGAGGCAGTTGTATTGTTTATATATACTCCTCTTATTTTTGAGGAAGGGGTTCAGATTTTAAAGGAGGACGTTTATGTGATTTCATCCTTAAGTGTATTTTTCTATATGATTCTGATCCATTATACAGATATACTATTTTGAGGGCCTTTGATGGAAAAAAAAGTTTTCATTGGAACCACTTCTGGAGTTGACATATTTAGTTGTGTGCGTTAAGGTGATTGATGTTATTCAAATTGTGTTTTAATTATAGGCCTTTCTGAATGATGTCTTATCTTGTACCTTCTTTATAAATAGTTGTTCATAGGTTTTGAGTTGTGTTTTCAAGTTCATAAACCTTCTCTTGAATTATTAATATGAATTAGCGGATCTTCAAATAAGGTTTCTTGTGATTATCTTGTCAAAAACTTTCATTGTGTCTCGGGTATAGCAATAATCTGTGTTATCAATATTGGTGTATCGCCTTATTTCTTCAAGTTTTCCGTGTTCTAGGTTATCTTTTTACCCTTTTCCATCTGAAAGTTTCAATTCTCCATTAGTATAAGTAAGGAATAAGGTATATCATACAGGAACCGGCCTAGAATCCGGAGGTTCAGCCAAGTTTTAAGTTACCCACAACTTTTGGCTGATCCCATGTTTCTCCAAAATCGCTGCGAGTTTTAGGACTTAAGGCAAATTTTCAGGGTGCAGATTTTGGAGATAACAGTAACTACTCATGCAAGAAAATCTATTCTAAGAGTGGCAAATTTGTATCAGTTTGTATTGCTTATTGTAAAGTGAATATCCACGTAGAGGGAGTTTGTAGAGTCTAGAGAATTCTGAGCATATTCAATATAAATTTATGTAATGTAACCTGATTGAGTAGCAGACTCAACAAAAGATTTTTTGTGTTTTAGTTCTCTCATCTCTGCTTTAGCAGAACAGTGTTTGTGTATTTATGTGTTTAAAAGTGTAAATGCTCTGTTCTTCCTGAATCTCCTCTGGTTTCAGACGTAAAATTGGTATCAGAGCTGGGATTGAGGAGCAAAAAAAATGTGTGTCATCTTAAAGGTTCTGTAGCCATCCAATACATAAGAGTGAAGATAAAAAGAGATAGCAGTCTTGAAAAGTAGTCATTGCAGAATTCTTTGACAACAGAAGAGATCTCCCAGCTGAAGGAAGAGAGATTAACCCACTGTTGAATATTGTGGAGATTCAATTAGCTTCTGTCCTAGATAGGGTTTGTTGGAGTCCCTGCTTAGAAGAAAGAAAGTATAATGTTAAAAAAAGGGCGTTTGCAAATTACTAAGGATCAGTTCAGAGCTATGGTTACTAGAAACATAGTGAAATGAGTTTAATGATTAAAGTGGCCACTCTCAGAGAAACGAGGAATCGCTGTTTGAAGTTATTCTAAGGACACTAAATATTGTGCATTTATTGTAGTCGGTGGCAGTCATCAGTTTGAAGCTGGAAAACAGGTTAAAGAATGTTGATATTGTTAGAAGGTATGTAAAATTGTTCTAGATATGTGGTGAAGTTCTTGGTTGTAGTTCATATGGATCATTGGTAGATCTAGTGAGACTGAAGGTTGAAACTATCAACAGAGATTGATTGCGTGTTTGAAGATTTTAAAAGTTTATTATGAAGCTGTGAAAGAGTTAAAAATATATACTGTCTGAGAAAGAAGATATCACAGATTAAAGAATGGAAGATAGCAAAGACAAGGAAAGTATTGCAGTTTGTAGTTTAAGAGCCTGAAAGGATACAGCAGTAGCTGATTGAAAGAGGATCAGTCATTGCAGCAAAGAAGATATTGGAAGGTGTACATAGTGTTTAAAGGAAGGTTAAGGTGTGTTTAAATTGTTTATTTCAATGTGAAAACTAGGTAAAAGGGTGTTAAAAGAAAATGCAAGTTTAATGGATCTTTTGCAAAAGGAAAATAGTGCTCTTTTATAACACTTGTGGAAAGTTGAAAAGTAAAATAACGAATTAGAGGAAAAGATAAAAGTGTTTGATGAGATTAAGGAAAAAAACGAAGAACTAGAACAAAGGGTGAAGTTGTTAGATTACTTAGAAGAGAAACTAAAGAGATTAGAACAGGAATAGATTGGAATTAAGAAACAAAACACAGATTTGGAGGATAAAATCAAGAAATTACAAGAGGAAAATTGTTTGTTGAAAGCAGAGAATGAATGTTTAAGGTTAAAATCTTTAGTTCATGATGCTTCATGTAGTACATATGATTTGTATTCATTTGATATGGTTGATGTAGCTAATGTTTCTTCATGGAAACAGATTAAAGGTAAAGGTAAGGACGTGTCTGAAGATATGGATGAAGTTTTTCATAACGATAACAAAAGTTGTCTTAAAACAAATATTGGTTTGAAGATAATGCAGAAAATGAAATTTAAAGGAAGAGGATTAGGAAAGCATGGACAAGGCACAAGAGAGCCCATCCACCCCATTTCGAGACTGAAATATGAAAGAACACAAACTTATAGTGAAAAATTCAGATGAAGTTCAGAAATGATAAAAATTCTAAACTTCATCCGAACTTTATGATATTTAATATAATATTATTTTATGTTAAAATGATATTGATTTTGAGTTATTTAGTTACATTGTTTAGCAACGTTAAACTATTTTGACAATTTTGTGGAAATATTACTAATATTTAAAAATACATAAATATATATAATTTAAATTTAATGTCTTTTTTTCTGAATTTTTACCTGTTGTGAGGTCTGCACACCATTGTCCCATTGTAAATGGAGAGCCCCTCTTTTTGCTTTAGCAAGTAGAAGTCGTCTTATGGTTTTAGTTGGCAACATTGTCAAGTCTGCAAGTCTGCAGGTGACTTTGAACAGTTTTGGCTTGCTAGGAAGTGATATTTGTCTGGGATTTGTGTGAGGGTTTGGATGTCCTTTTGAGGCAATCTTGTCGCCTAAGTCTTGGTAGAGGGGTAGATTTTTGGTCTTAGTGAGAAAGGCTTACATACTTGGGAGATGGGAAAAGGACTGTGAGCAAATTTGGAAAGTGGTGGAAATCCTCTGATCAGAGGATCTCCCCCATGGAAATCCTCTAACTCCAGGATTTCCACCAGCTATCATCTCTCCACATACTCTCAAGAATTTTTCTTGGTTAAAGGGGATGTGATGCAAATTTGGTTATGAGGGATCCTTGCTAAGGCAACAAACTAATTGATACAATGTTAAAACAATGAAGAGAGGGAAGAATGGCAATTTTCCTAAGGATGACCATTGCAATCATGTTTGGTGGAAATTCTAACCAGATGATTCCCACCATGGAAATGCACTCCTTAGGATTTTCACCCTTCTCCTCAATGACTCAAAATTGATCCAAAATCATGCTAAGACATGGCAACTTGAAAATGAATAACATGAGGGGTGCAAAATAGAAAGTTTTGAAAATTTAAGTGTCAAAATCATGTTTGGTGGAGATCCTCTATCCAGAGGATTCCCACCATGGAAATCCTCTCCCCTTGGGAATCCCACCGCATTAATCCTTCCAAGCCCAAATTTCCATCACCTTCGAAGGCACTCAAATCTAGTCTAAGGCAAAATGCCATAAACCCAACATCACGAAGAAATTGTCAAGTAGAGGTCGAAATGGGATAAGTTTTGGTAATGGCGTTTCAAAGAAATCTTTTTTTGTGGAAATCCTTTGACCAAAGGATTCTCACCACCTTGATCCTTTCAAGCCCAAATTTCCCCCTTTTCACTTTCCACCAAAATGGATTTCAAGCAAGTGTTAGAGGTGAGGGATGTTGAATTGAAGTGAAATTGATTGGCAACAATGAAGTTTTGGAAAGATGCAAGGCAAAGAAGTGCTAAGTTGACTTGGTAGAAATAATCTAAGCATATCTTTTCCACCCACAGATTCATCCCATCTCAAGAATTTGTCCCACTCCATTTTTTAATTCTAAACAAGAGTTGGAGATGAAGGATGTCACTTGAGAAGAGATTTAATGATGTCAAGATAGAGTTTCAAAATAATTGAAGGGAAAGGATAAATCGTGTTTGGTGGAAATCCTCTCTCTAAAGGATTTCCACCACAATAATCCTCTCAAACCAAAATTTCCTCACTTTTTACTTTGTGCCAAAATTAACTACAAGCAAGTGTTAGAGGTGAAGAATGATGAGTTGAGGCGAAATTGATTGATAATAAGGTAAGCGTTGGAAATTTTTGAAGGGGAAGCTAAATCATGTTCGATGGAAATCCTTTGACCAGAGAATCCCCACTGTGGAAATCCTCTCTCCAAAGGATTCCCACCACAATAATCCTCCAAACTTGGAATTTCCCCCTTTTCCCTTTAGCCTTATTTTTCTCATACAAAATTTAAGACAAGTCAAATGGGTAGATCAGAGAGATGTAGAAGAAAGGAATTTTAACACTAAGTGACTGAAATTGGGATGAATTTTGTATCATGCTTGATGGAAATCCTCTAACCAAAGGATTCCCGCTGTGAAAATCCTCTCGCCTTAGGATTTCCACCCAATAACTTTGTCTTCAAGCCTCTAGAAATGCCTGAGACATGGGTCATTGCAAGAAGATAGATAGGCTTAATCTTGAATAAGAGAAATCCATTTTGTCCATTATTGATGTGATTTTATTTTCAGATTTCTTTCACGAACTTAATGAAGCTTTCTTTTTTGTTTTGCAAGGCAAAAGATGGAGGCGATATCAAGGCTTAACTTTAGACTTCAAGAGGAGAACCAAGTAGATGCTACAAGAAGATGGCTCAAGCCCAAGGACTCAAGTGAGAAAGAAAGGTTCATGTTCAAGCTATCAACCAGCAAATTCAAAGTAAAATCAAGAGGAAATCCCAGGAGGGAGAGAAAATATGGCCACATGAGGACATATTCAAGAAGAATCAAGAATTGCATCCATCTTACAAGTCCTAAGTACAAATTCAAGCCAAGACCATGAGAAAATTTTAAAGGAATAGAGGAGATGCGAGGGAAGCAATTTGAGAGCATATGTCATCAACATTATCCTCAAAGAGTTGAAAAGTTAATCAAAAGTTACTTTCTAATAATCAAGCAAGAAATATTTACAATTTTTACAAACATCTTCTACAAGCCAAGACTCCAAACATAGGATAAGGATGATGAGGTGGCTATTGGTTGTCTCTTCCAATCAGAAAATTTCAATTTCAAGCACAATCAATCACAACATGCTAAGTGTCCTATTTTTTCCAAAATCATTGAAATTTTCTTTTGCCCATGAATTGGTGGCCTCATGTAATTGGTTATAAGTTTGGCAACCTTAATTAGGTTTTGTAGGTGTTGATGTTTGTAGCTTCTGTCAGATTGATTTGATAGACTATATTTAATTAGTTCCCTTGGTAAATTAAACTTATCATTGTTATTCTTGATTTATAATTATTAGTAATATATATAGCTATGTCAAATAATTGCTAATCAAGAATGATTAATTTAATTTAAATCAAATCATTATTGTGACTATCATCATATTTCAAAACCTTAACAAATACTTGAACAAAGTTGATCCTCTAGCAGTTTATATTAACTTGCAATTACAAAACAAATTGCACAATATAATTTATCCCCACCATTCATGCTTAGGTCTTCGCGGGTTTGACTATGTTACGTGGAGCCATGTCCATGGAAAGACATGTCTCCACATAATGTGGGGGCATGTCTTTCGATGAACATGTCCCCACCCTTAGTCACATATTTATGAGTTGATGGCCAAAGGAATTAAAAGTATCGAACCATATGAAAAAGCACATTGTATCTGCAACGAGTAAGAACTGCAAACATATATCTACTACCATACATAAGCAAAATATCTGCCACGAGTATTTGAGTGGCACATCTACAACACACAACAGTGTACATACATATGCGAAGAGATCGGTGAACATAGACTTAAAGAATCTTCAAGGGAATTGATATGCTACAGATCAAAATAGTCTATAGGATATCATCGTCCATGTTATGTTAGTGTAAAATATATATGTTTCAGACTTTGAGTTACTTCATTCTGAAATCCCACTTATACACACACACACACACACACCGATTATTATAGTTTGAAATCTGACTTATATTTAAGAATATTACTTTTAAGATTGGCAAAAGTATATCAACCTTATATAAAAAATAAACATAAATCTGATCTTCAAAGTTTAACATGGTATCAAAGCAAGTTTGAAGAAAATATCAGATCAGATTTTTAAAATTATTATAATTGTTTTTAAAAAATCATTAAGATGGTAAACAACATGAGACTTGAAGACAAACTTGAAGGCACTTTAGATTTTGAAGCTTGGAAATTACGAATGATGCTGACTCTGAAAAAGCATGAACTAATAACTATGGGGCTTGTTTGGTTGAGAGGATAGGAATTGTTATTCTAGAATTGTTATTCTAAAATAGGAATATGTTTTCTCTATTTGATTAGACAAAATAGAATATAAATTTGTTCTCTCTGTTATTCTAGAATTTGTGATCTGAGTGCGTGCCAGCACAATGTCAGAGAAAATGCCACTCGGTTGGAGGGGCAATCAAATCTGCATAACGATGCTCCCATTTCACTCGAAACCCCTCTTGACAGTCTTGGGATGACTGGTCAAATTTTGATATGGCAATGTTTGACAAATTTTGAAGTCCCCGTTGTATGCACCCTAAAATGGTTGCCTAGACTATGGGCCCCCATTATTCAATTTATCAGTTTCCTAAATCAATGGTTTGCAATATTTTATTAAATCAATTCAAATCAATTTCTTTGATCAAACTGTAACTAATTTAATTATTTCAATATTTCCTAAGGTTTGATAATTTTACCCTAAAACGTATTTAATTAAAAGAAAACCTCTCTTTTAATTAAATAATTAATCCACATTTAATTAATTAAGAGAAAAAAAACCCTCTTTTAATTTAATTTAATATTTCCTATTTAATTAAAAGAACTTGCTCCCTTTTAATTAAATAAAATCCCACTTGAGAAAGGAAATAAAATAAATAAAAATTAAATAATTTTTTGTTTCCTCTACACTTGAATGCACATATTTCTAAGTGGGATTCCATTTAATTTTTCCCCTCTTTTCTCATTGGTGGAATTTTGTCTCACACGGATCATTCTTTCTCCACCCTTGATTAAATCTTATTGCCTCTTAATCATAAATCGTCCATTCTTCTTTATAAGGGAGAGCCCTCTCCTCATTTTTGACATCCACGATTAGGCTATTGGTATGTTGCAAGTTTGGAGAGCGATTTTGGAGGAGTTTTAGCATTAAAGCTTTTTGTTGAGAACTTCTATCTTCTTGTCTTCTTCTCTCATGTATCCATGGCTTCCATCATCATGATCCATCCTTGCATTTTTGTATTAGCTTAGATCCATATTTGCTTTCGTAGATTAATCTTGCATTGTTATTTCCTTTCATAGATTAGATTTTCTTTCTTGCATTACTTTGCATTGTCAACATTTAGATTAGTTTGCATCTTCATTTGCAGTCATATTTTGATCTTTGAATCTCTCGTTTTATGGTGTACTTACATGGGCACAAACTAGGTCAAACTAAGGGCCTCCATTACAAATCCTTGCACTCCATGAATAGAGAGCTATGAGCCGCCATTCGAGACCTCATTCTTGAGCAATCTTGGATTTAATGACTCATCAAAGTGTGCTTACATTTTAGGCATACATTTTTTGGTGCCCATCGTGGGGCAACCCACCTTTACTTGCTGCTTTTAAATATTTTTGGAGCTAACCCCCTTATCCGAATTTGTTTGGAGACAAAAAACCTAGATCTGAAAGATTTGATCATATCTCACAAATAGATTGGTGTTTTGGTGTGAATTTTTTTTTGTAGGATGGCGGCGTATCAAAGAAGCTTCAATGAAATTTTCAGATTTTTCCGAAGTATTTTCGATTTTTTATAATTTTTTCTTGATTTTTCATGAAAAATCATTTTAGGACGCAAATTAGTGAATTTTTTGGAAAAGTCTACATTTTTGGAAAGGCTGCTGAATTCTAAACAAGGTTGGTTCTTTGTGTTTTGATTTTAGCAATCATATTAAGGCTCAATAATTCGATTTGCAAAAACTAGTATGTTTTGACAAAATGGCTCTCTAGAGCACAAATGAAAAGATCTTTTCAAAATTCTGACATTTTTGGAAAGCTCTCTAATTTTTTACAGGGGTCCCTTTTCTGCATTTAGAGTTTCGGATCCACATTGATATCATATAAGTCCAATCTTTTTTACTAGGTCAAAAATCAATATTAAAAAAAGGGCATTTAATGAATAGCTTGCATTTAATTTTCATATGGATCAATGCATGATGTGAGCTTTCATTTGGATTATTTCTTAGTTATTATCAATCTCAAAAATCAGATTTTCATATCTAACCCTAGTTTTGGATAAGTTGGATATATATTGCATATCTTGTGTTTGTTTGTTTTACTTGTTGCTTTGTTTGTTGCGAGCGAGCGTTTAAGCGTAAATGAAAGGTACAATAGAGAAAAGACGCATTGTAAGGATTACCAATTTTTTTTTTGGCTCTCTATAACAATTTGGATTTGGAAGTAAAATGAACCCTCTCATGTGTTTGGCTTGAGTGCTTTTACATGTTTTCATAGATTCACACTTCATTTGGTGCTCTAAAATTGAATCTAAATTTACTTTCATGCATATGTGTTTCACATAGTAATTAGGCCCTATGAACACTATTTGTAGAGCTCTTAAGGGAATGTGCTTCATTCATTTGCCTTACATGTGAAGCTCTTCTCGATGATAGATTCCCTTGTAGGTAGGGAAGAATAGTTGTTATTATCTCACTATTTCACTTGGATTTTTCTTCAACATCCATTAATACTTTCTCTTTTGAGATTAGTGATGTTTGTTGTTGGCTTTTCCAAAAATTTGGTGAGGTGATTTCGAATTAGTGTGTCGAAAAATCTTGTTTGCTATGTTTGGGTAAGGTGAAAAGGCTAAAGTATGCTTTGTTCCCTTTTGAGCACATCAGAAACTTAGAACCCTTGAATCCAAACCAAGTCCCCATATGGCACAACTTTGTGAGTCTTCCTTGATTAGAGAGGTTTAACTGTAGTGGACATTCCCTTTATTGGGTCAACCACGTGGATGGAACCTCAAGTGGTAATAGTCATTTTTGACATGGTAGTAGCAACCACTATATACATGTCCTTGTGGGGGAAATCCTCACGGGTGTAGTCTTTTGTTGTGTTGTCGGATCTCTTCAGTATCTCCAATTGAATAAATTCTCGAAATATGTCAAAACCCTAGTGCGCCGAGATTGGATTTCACCCACTCTAGAATGCAAAAGCTACAAAGTTGAACATTACTAAGAACCATAGTGCTACCAAATTTTCTTTTCTAGGACTGCGTGATTGAAAAACATTTTGAAAACATACATAATGGTGGTTCTAGGGATTAGATTGATACTACAACACTATTCTTGTTCATGAGCAAAGTTGTTTTGTCCTTTGCTCATTGTTTGAAGATGTTTAATTAAAATTCTTGATTGTTGTCTTGCGTGCCTGGTTTATGATTCAAAATTTATCACACCTAGTTGGATATTTAAAACAAATAAAATCTAAGTTCTTGAGTTTAGACTTTATGATCAAACTGCTTTTCTATCTTGTTATTTCCAGTCTCCCTAGGTTTGCCCGATTCAGATTAGGCTACTTACCCCATTGTTAGAAACTTGTTTGCACCTTGGATTATTGTGCTTTGACCCCTTGAATTAGTGATCTTTGATTTCACAAGTGACCTTGTTTGGAGTCGGTGAGTTAGAGACCGTCCTTGTTGAGAAAGATATACCTTTGGATTATTTGATATTATGCTTGGAGAGTCTTAGTAATTTCTTGTCCATCCACTTTCATAAAAATTTAATTTTAATTATTTATAATTTGGGTAAATCATCCTCCTGGTCTATATGTGCTAGGGTATTCATGCAAAGTTGTGAGCACCTCTGTGATAGTGTTAGTTTATGCCTATTGCAAAATTCTATCGTATTACATCTCTTTTGGACAAGTGAGTGCTTTTACTATCCTAGTTTGGTACCAACATTTCTTAGTGTTATCCTATCACCTAGTACCTTATCTTCCATGCAGGTTACAACAAGATATCAAGTAGATCAAGGAAAGCAACCTCAAGTCATCTTTAAACAATTACCTTTAGTTCAAACTCATCAAAGACGTAAGGGAAAAGAACCTATGTTTGTTCAATTGCCTGAGAATATTCCAAAAGCTTTGTTTGACCATAGTAGTAACCATATTCAGTTGAGTACACCCTTAGCATCACCTCACTCGGATATAGATATGGATTTTACAATGGCTCCACAAAAGAAGAATCGAAATGGTGAATACTATGTTGACTTTTTGAGTGGTGGTCCCACTCGTGAAAATAGACCAACCTCACCCCATATTGAGGATAGATATTTGGATGCACACCAAAGGGCTAAGAAAGGTAAGCATTATGCCTATCAAGAAGAGAAATCCCAATATGATGATCAAATTAGTGAGCCTTCTAATGCACATGTGAATGCAACATTTACTGGTAACTGGTTTAGACAGTCAAGACCGTGTACATCACTCATGACACCTTTAGGTTATGCGAGTGGCAGAATCAAAGTACTTGAGCGTGAGAGAAAAGCCCTTCTAGAAGAACAAGCTAAGAAGGAAGAACAATTTAGACGCCTAGAGGAAGAGAGGCAAGTTATGATTGAGATAGAAAGGAAAGCCTGTCAAAAAGCACAAGACCTTCTTGTGGCTCCGCAACTTGACAATAAATTCAACAATGTGTACATTGGTGGTGGAAACAACTCTCCTCCATCCACCCCTCCTAACACTCCATGAAGTAGAAGACACTCAAGAACACCTTCACAATCTCCTAGCCCTAGAGGAAGGAGAGCTTCAAGACGTGATTATTATAGGAGACCAACACCTCCTAGAGTTTCAAGACAACCTTCACAACAAGCCCATCATGGTTCACAATATGGAGGTGGTAGTTCAAACTTTGACTGTAATTCTTATGATTTCATGGCTATGCAACCAGATCCACATTTTCAGCAACATATGGAAGCATATATGGACCAAAACAGAGATGCATGCTTTCAACGTTTAATCAACAAAGGTGCTAAGGTCCCTTACAACTTTGATGTGGACAAAAAGATTCAAAAGCATGATCCCTCTAGGAAAGAAGAAATTGACCAATTGAAGAGACACCTGAAGCAGATATCAGCACCCAAGAGTTCTTTTTCACTTGATTCAATTTGTCCTAATCCTTTTGATAAGAGTGTTGACATGAAAGATTTTCCTAGAAAAATTGAGATCCCCCAATATGACAAATATGATGGAAATGGGGATCCAAATGATCATGTGCGTCAGTTCTATACTATGAGTTTTGAGTTTCATCATGAGGACTCATACCTTATGAGATTATTTCCAAGGAGTCTTAAGGGTCAAGCAATGGAATGGTTTACCAATATAACTCCTCCTGTTAAGACGTTCCCTGAGTTAATTCAGAGATTTGTTCAACACTTTGCATACAATCTTTCACGATCTGTCTCGCTATTGGACTTATGTCACACAAAGCAAAATCAAGGAGAATCCTTTGTTACTTTCTTGCAAAGATGGAGATGACATTGCTCTCACTATTCTAGGACCATTTTTGAGAAAGAAAAGATTGAAATCCTCATTAGTAACATGGTTCCTAAGATGAAGTACAGAGTTAAGAAGATGGTTTTTGAGTCCTTTGATGCCATGATTGAAGCTGCATTTAGAATTGAGTATGTTTTGAGAGAGCAAGGTATAATTGACAAAAAATGGAAAAAACAACAACAATGGTCAGAATAACAAGGATAAAAGAAAAAAAAAACATATTGGAATAAGAATAAACTAGTGGTTAATGATGGAGTTGTGGATTCCTCTAAGCCTAAAGACCAAGCTATTCTCCATTTGGTTAGTGCCAATCATCAAAGTAACAAGCCAAGATATCAAGAAAGGCCTAAAGGAGAGAAATGTAACTTTACACAATTGGGTGAGTCATATGAAGAGATATTCACGAAGCTCCTTGCTTGTAATCTTGTGCGCCCTTATGATGCCGCAAAGTTCCACATACCTGAAATTAAGCCATGGTGGTGGGATGAGAAGGTATATTGCAAGCTTCACATTGGCATTGGACATGATATTAAAAACTATGGGAGATTTAAGCATATTGTTCAAGATCTTATTGAGAATGGAAAACTTGAAATAGATGGATTAAATACCAATGCTGATCACACAGCATTCAAAGAGCCTTTGCCCAAGTATGAGAAAGGGGAAGCTTCCCAACCTAAGAATGGCAAGGCTGCAATCAATTACACTTTTGCAAATGTAGAAAATGTTGTCAATATGCTAGAGGGTGTAGACGAAAGTGTCAACATGATGGAAGATAAAGATCCCAGTGGTTATGATTTAAATTTGAGCTCTCCTATCCTTGCTGAAAACCCTATTTTGGTGCTAAGGGGTGCTCACTCTAGAGATCTCAAGGTCCCCTTGTCATTAGGGTACCCAATTCAAACCAGTCAAGTAAACCTAAGCAAGTGTCTTCCCAAAGTCTCAATGCTGTTACACGAAGTCAAGGTCCCCTTGTCGTTAAAGGACCTAGTTCAAACCAAGTAAGCTAAAACAAGTGCAATCCAAATATGTTCCTTCAAAACCAGTGGTCAATCCTAGGTCGAATTATAATCTTGTTGATCAATTGCAATGAACCCCCGCTCAAATTTCAATCTTCGAGCTTTTAGAGTTGTCTCTGAGACACAAACAAGTCCTTGAGGACGCTCTGCGCATGGCAGATGTCCCCAAAAATTTAGATGTCAATCAATTCCAAAACAGGGTTAATCATATGCTAGCTCTCATTACCTTTCCTTTTCGGAGGAAGATGATAAATCTTTGAGCCATCCGTACAATCTTGCCCTTCATATTGAGGTCATGCTCCATAGAAACCGTATTAGGCGCGTGTTGATAGATGGGGGTGTTGGGCTTAATATTTATTCTTTGAGTCTTTAAAGACATTAGGTTATTTTGAACAAGTTATTGATACCAGAAGGAAGATTACTATCAAAGCCTATGATGGGGCAGAGAGAAGTTCAAAGGGGTTGGTCGTCCTTCCCGTTAGGATTAGTCCTGTTGAAAAAGATATTTTATTCCAAATAATTGATGTTGGACCCCTTGCGTACAATATTTTACTTGGTAGACCATGGATTCATGATATGCAAGCATTGTCATCTACCTATCATCAATGTGTTAAGTTCCCTTACAACGGAACAGAGATTTGTATACTTGGAGATAATACTTTGTCTATTAACTCGATTTCAGCAAGTACTCATGTTCCCCTCAATAAAGACGCAGATGATTTTGATGCAAATTTAGCTGAATGTAAAGACAAGTGGAAACCCATAGACCTTGGCATGGGGGATATCAACTCAACTCCCTAGTAGCATTACCAGTTTCACCTAGGTCTTATGGTAAACCTTCACAAGAGATGAAACCTTTCTCTTCAACTATGACATTATTTGACACATTTGTACAGTCATCAGTGCCTATTCAAGATGAGAAAGATGTGGCTGTTAGAGATTAGATTTATAGAGAAGAGAAGTATATGCACAATGAGAACTTCACTCCCTCTCCTAAAGCTTATGGAAGAGGGCATACTTTTGTCAAGAAGATGGGCTATCCTGGACATGGCCCTCTTAGTAATAGATTGGATGCTAGAGCTGAACCCCTTGATCGTGGTCTTTTCGGACGCAAGTCTAAGAAGTCAGTTGGCCTAGGATATGCAAATCACAATAATGTTGCTCCTATCCTTGATAAGTCGGATACTGAAGAAGAACAAGAGTACATACCTAATTTGGAAAATCAACAAGATATGTGTGAAGATTGGGTCCCTTCTACTAATCTCCTTTGAGAAGATTCAGATAGTCCAGTATCTCATGAGACAATTGCAAATTTAGAACAAGAGAGTGTGATCCTTGATGATATTGAGGCTTCCACGTCCAGGCATCCCAAGCCTTCATGGTGTAAGCATCCTAGTCGAGATTTAGAAACAGATTCCAATGAGTATGAATGGGACTATCTCTCAGAGCCTTCTACAGTTGATATGGACATTGATGTTGTTCATACATATAGTTCTCAACCCAAGTTAGTCGACGATTCATGTGTAGGATCAGATAATTTGAACTCACATGTTACCTTCGTGGACGATTCTTTGCTTAGGATGAATCCCGATTTGGGTAGTTTAGGAAGTTACTTGACAGACTCTGACTCATCCCATTATGGTGTCATTTATTCATACCTTCGTGATGGCATTATACCTAAATCCATTAACCGATCTGAATGTAGAAACCTTATTCAAAATATCTCACCATTCCCTTATCTCTGGAGATTTGTATAGGAGGGGACTAGATGGAACACTTCTTAGATGCTTAGAAAAGGAAGAATTTGATCAAGCGTTAGTTGACATCCATGAGGGCATCTATGTGGGACATTCCAATGGTCTTTCCATGGCTTGAAGGTTGCTTAGGGCGGGGTACTATTGGCCCACAATGCAGATTGATGCAGTAGCTTTTGCAAAGTCATGTGAAAAGTGTCAAAAACATGGTAACCTGATACATGCTTCGTGTAGGGAACTCATTCCTTCTATCTCTCATTGGCCATTTCAACGTTGGGCCTTTGATCTTGTTGGGCAGATTCATCCCAACTCATCATGTGGACACAAGTTTATTATCACTACTACTGATTACTTCACTAAATAGGTAGAAGCTATCCCACTTTCTGTTGCCTTGGGCAAGACAGTTTCTCTATTTATTCTGAATCATATTATCTGTAGATATGGAGTTCCTTCCGAGATTATCACTGACAACGGAGTCCAATTTAAAAATAAGGACTTTAAACAACTTTGTAAGAAATTCAAGATAAAACAACATTGGTCCTCCATTTACTTCCCACAAGGAAATGGTCAAGCAAAAGCATCAAATAAAACCATCCTCAAAATCTTACATAGAATAGTTCATAAGAATGGTAGAGATTGGCACTTACAGATAAATCTGGCTTTGTGGACCTATAGAACGAGTATTCGTACTCCTGCTAGGGCTACTCCTTTTGCCCTTACATATGATGTTGAAGCAGTGTTACCTTTAGAGGTTGAGATGCCTTCACTCAAAGTTTCCCTCAAAGCTCTAGTTATAGATGAAGACTACCGCACCATGAGACTTCAAGATTTCGAACTTCTAAATGAGAAACGCCAAGCATCATTTGACCATATGAGAGTCTATCAAAAGTGCATGTCAAAAGCTTTCAACAAAAAGGTTCACCCTAAAGAATTCCAGGTGGGAGATCTTGTCCTACATGAAAATCCTAAGAATCAATAGAATAGAGATCAAAAGGGTAAATTTGAACCTAATTGGCTTGGACCTTACATTATTACAGCAACTTTTGGGTCCAGTGCCTATTTATTGTCTACAGCAAAAGGAGAGCAGCTCCTTGATCCTATCAATGTCTTGCACCTGAAGAAGTTCTATCCATGATGCCTGTTTTGTCTAGGGGCATCTTTGTACATATTTATTGATCCTGAAAAAATACAAAAAAAAATGATATATTTCAAAAATCCAAAAAAATGATATACTATCAAAATTCAAAAAATTGGAAAATGTCCTGAAAAAATGATCATCTTAGAATAAGCGCTTTGATATATTTCCAAAAAAATTATATATTCCAAAAAAAAGAAAAAAAATTCAAGTGGTGAAAACCTGGAAACAGGCGCTACTTAAGGCCTTTGCAGCCCTATTTTTTAGTACGTGTCCTCAACACTTGGCCTTTTTCCATCATGCCTTGTCCTTGTTGCCTTGGTTTGGAATTGGTCTTTGTCTAGGGGGCATAACTATGTTACCTTTGGTCTCTTGGTTGTGTTAGTCTTTAGGACACCTCGTAAATGATGTTTTTCAACACCACCCCAACTGTATTTTTCAATACAGCCCCTGACATCGAGTGTTTTTCAACACTTACCGGTTTGGTCTTACCCAATTTCGTCATGTGATCTTACCTGCTTACAAGCATTCAATCCTTATCCTCGAAACACAGTATCAGTTAACACACTTAAATTTTTAAACATGACACTTAATGCTTGACCTATGTCATGATCTTTCTTTGTGTGCTAACTATTATTGATTTTTGTTGAGTGTCCTTGTCTGATAAGTCTCTTCGGGATGCATAGCTAGAGGACTTGGGGCATGGGGCATGTTTTTATTTGTTTTCTGCTTGTGGGTGTGGTCTTGAAACTCTAGAGTGTCTCTTGTTGTCCCCTTGAAACACTTAAGATATTTGAGGCATAATCCTTGACTGTTTTTCCACAACTGTTCTTATGGTCATCTTGGCATCCATGCCTTGACGCGAGCATGGTTTTGCTACATTAAATTGGGTAAGCTAACATCAAAGTCAGCTTGACCTTTATGTCTTTGATGCTTATGTTAGAATCTTTCCACATTCCAATCCGATATAAATCACATTCATATCTTCATAGTTGCGCTTGTGACTAGTGATGATTGTGTGATTTTCCAATGTCCGTTAATAATGGCCCAATGATGAAAATAAGTTCTTTAACATTCTCTAATGAATGATGAACACAAAATTTTATGTTACAGTTGCTCTATTGCAAGTACACCTTTGCATTTTCATGTAGCTTGCATTATTAGACTTCATGTTAGTTTGCATTTTTAGGCTGCATTATGAGTTTGAGAGGGTTTTCCCTTCATCTTTCTTGTGGACTTTTAATCAACTGTGGTCATTTTTTTATCTTCATTTCCTTATCTTCTTTCATGATCTCAATTGAAATTTCTATCTTAAATAGTTGATTGATTTTGGGGCATTCTATTTCTTACGGAAAATTTTCTTTTATTCTTTTTGTTTCTTTCCACATCTTCCAAATTTCTACCTTCCATTCGCTTTCACTCCGCTTCTTTTCTTCTAATTCAACTTTGGGGCATAATATTTCATGCTTGATGATCTACCTTGGTTCTATGATTCTTATATCTTTCATCTTACATCAAGAACTTTATCTTTTGTTCAATTTGATCAAATTTATCAATTTGTTGTTTCTCCTCTATTTCATTTTGATTTCGATCACGAGGGGGCAGTACCTATCAACTTCAATCCTTGATTCAGTTTTATCAATTTTATCGTCGACTTTTTTAAGTCAAAATTTATTTGTATTCTTTGTCCTGATGTTTTCCCGAATCGACAACCACACATCTGGGTTGTTTTATGATCCCAAATCGATCTCACATTTCAATTTCTTTCTTTGATTAAATGTGTTCCCAAATTGATCACACATTAGTCAAAAAGGGGCAAATGTATGTACCATAAAATGGCCGCCTAGACTATGGGCCCCCATTATTCAATTATCAATTTCTTGAATCAATGGTTTGCAATATTTTATTAAATCAATTCAAATCAATTTCTTTGACCAAATTGTAATTAATTTAATTATTTCAATATTTCCTAAAGTTTGATCATTTTATCCCAAGTCTTATTTAATTAAAAGAAAACCTCTCTTTTAATTAAATAATAAATCCACATCTAATTAATTAAGAGAAAAAACCCCTCTTTTAATTTAATTAAATATTTTCTATTTAATTAAAAGAACTTGCTCCCTTTTAATTAAATAAAATCCCACTTGAAAAAGGAAATAAAATAAATAAAAATTAAATAAATTATTTTTTCCTCTACACTTAAATGCACATATTTCTAAGTGGGATTCTATTTAATTTTCCCCCTCTTTTTTCATTGGTGGAATTTTGTCTCACACAGATCATTCTTTCTCCACCCTTGATTAAATCTTATTGCCTCTTAATCTTAAATCGTCCATTCTTCTTTATAAGGGAGAGCCCTCTCCCCATTTTTGACATCCATGATTAGGCTATTGTTATGCTGCAAGTTTGAAGCGTGATTTTTGGAGGAGTTTGAGCATTAAAACTTTTTGCGGAGAACTTCTATCTTCTTGTCTTCTCCTCTCATGCATCCATGGCTTCCATCATCATGATCCATCCTTGCATTTTCATATTAGCTTAGATTCATATTTGCTTTCATAGATTAATCTTGCATTGTTATTTCTTTTCAGAGATTAGATTTCCTTTCTTGCATTGCTTTGCATTGTCTTCATTTAAATTAGTTTTCATCTTCATTTGCATTCATATTTTGATCTTTGAATCTTTCTTGCATTGTCTTCATTTGAATTAGTTTTCATCTTTATTTGCATTCATATTTTGACCTTTGAATCTCTCGTTTTATGGTGTACTTGCATGGGCACAAACTAGGTCAAACTGAGGGCCTCCATTAGAAACCCTTGCACTCTATGAATAGAGAGTTATGAGCCGCCATTCGAGACCTCATTCTTGAGCAATCTTGGATATAATGACTCATAGAAGTGTGCTCACATTTTAGGCATACACCCGTTATGTAAAAAAAAATCCTCTAATCTACTTGATCTCGTTCCAATGTCAGAAGTTAGATTGGGTGTTTTGAGATGGATTGGGTGATTTGCATTGCTTTTAACTGCAATATCCCCGTGCTTGGATCTATGAGAAGAGCTCAATTCAAATTGCCACAAAGATCATGGTTGGATTTTTCTATTCAAAAGTCCAATGTCGTTAGAGGATCATCGGGTCTACAATATCTCCCTAGTATGTTGGATCAACTGAATGTCTGTTGACTACTGGCAAGCTAGAGAGAATTGGGAGACCACTGTCGGTGGTCATTGTTTGGATTGGGATGTTTCGTGCTATTGCAAAGAGACCTGCATGCAGAAGTGAGATCTTCGATGCCCTACTGAAGGTTTGATCCATTAACCCACATAACCAAGGACTTGAAAAAACTATACCATTTGGGAAAGTCAAATTGAGAAAAGGAATAGCTATTCCAATAATAGGTTTTTTTTGGAATGGACATATGCTCATTTTAGGGGCAAAATGAGAATACACATTCCTATTCTCAATTCCAATTTGGAGCACCAAACGGAGAATACAAAACAAATTTGAATTTTCAATTCCTATTCCGGTTGTATTCCAACAACCAAATGGGCCCATAATGAGTTCCCCTGTACCTAAGGAAGACAACAAAAATAGTTATTGGGAAAAGGACATGATCTAGGAGCATCTCAGATCAGCAATAATCCTGCTCGGTAGATGTGTTTAGCTATCATTGCAATTCTGCTTGGTAGTTGTTTGGGCAGTTGGCTCAGTGAAGTATTTTTGTCTTCGTTCACCGAGCTGGCTTGGTTGATATGTTTTGTACTGTGTTCGTCAAGTGACTTTAGTGATTGTTTTGTGTCTGCTCAGTGATGTCTTGTTTCTTGTTTCACCGAGTTGTTCTATTTGGTTCTTCATTAGGAGCCGACTTGTGTATTTAATTTGTGATCGTGATTGAATAATAGGATTGATCATTGGGAAGCATATGGACCTATATTTGGGTTGATGCTTTCTCCAATGCAGATCTAGAAAAAAATTTAAGTTGATTCATGCAGTATAAATAGGTAGACTTGTTCTAGGTTTAAGGGAGATACCTGGGGGCAGATAGAAAAGGGTAGAAGTCATGAAGAAGGAATCTATTTGAGAGTCAGGAGATCATGGATCTCACATGTATTAGGACTGTTCTGTAATTGATTCATATTGTATTGGTCGTAATCGAGAAGGCCTCACAGCTCAGCATGTATAAAGTTTAATTGAATGAATACAAGTTGTTCTACAATTCTTTCTCTCCTCCCTTCTATTGTTGTTTCTACGAGGTAGTTTGGTGACTAAGCAAGCCTCAGGTCCTAATTATCATCCTCCCTTATGTCAAGACAACACTAAAGCAATGGAGTTACTGGTGGATGGAGCGAAAAATCATTTACTACCTATTATCACAAAGTTAGACTCTACATATGATATGTTAAAAGCCTTAGAAGACATGGTTGAAATCAACAACACTAGTAGGCTTCTTGCTCTAAAGAATCAACTCACTGATAAAGATGAATAAAGGAGAGACCATCACCTCATACTTTATGAGAATAACGGAATTAAGAAACCAACTCTTAAAAATTGGTCAAATCTATGATAGTAAAGAGTTAAGTATAGTAACTTTAAATGGACAACCTATTTCACGGGATAAATTTAGACAAGGAATAACTGCTTGTTCCAAACTCCCTAAATTTGATTGGCTAAAGGTTGACTACATTCAAGAAGAGTGCAATCTAATATCTAGAGGAATCAACATGGAATCCACAAAAGGAGATATTCAAATTCTCACTACAATTTGAAAAAGAAAAAGGTCAAGTACTCAAATAGTAAAGAAACATTCAATAAACAAAGAGACTACTCTTGCGTACAATGTTATAGATGTGACAACTATGAGCACACTGCAACAAAATGTCCTGATAGACTTAAACATCAAGCTTCTTTCGTTGAAGTCAGTAATCCAAACGTGGATTCAAAGAAATTTGCATTCTAAAAGAACTTCAAAATATCCAAAAAACGTGTGAAATATTGGATTAAGAGGAAGTTCGCTATTGTTACACCCCCATTTTTTATAATTGTTGATATTTAAGATAATTCGAAATGGATGGTTAGATTAGTTGCTTCATTTGTTTTTTCACATTAAAGGGAATATTAGTTATTTGTTATATGTCTTGTGAAAAGGACGATGTGGTTAGTTGTTATGATATTTTTTGATGTTTAATCAAGTTAGTTATTAGTTATGATAACTAGATTTCCTTTGAAAGACTAATGCTTTCACCTTGACAACTCTTTTTGCTAGAATGCGGCAAAGGGGGAGGAGCATTGTCAAAGAGGGAATAGGGTGTGTGGGCACCAACCTATTGCTACTGAACTATCAAATATGAACTTAAGCCACCATGGTCAAGGAAAAGCGAGCTAGGCAACAAGAGTAGACTAGGTGTCCACCATGAGCTAACTAGGTTGAAACATAATATACTTTTAAAATAATAAATGAAATAAATTAGTTGTTACTTTTGAATCGAGTATCCAAATGAGCTAGAATCCTCCCTTTGTTAGACATGAATTACTATAATAACACCATAGTATTTACGTAAGGATGCATGTGTTACATACCCATGTATGTATGTATACATATATTTAAAATATGACGCATATGTAATCTTACGCATATTTGATATATAACATACATACATACATACATACATACATATATATATATACACACACATACACATGTATATAATCCGTGCAAGCTTATGCAGATACTATAGTCTTACTAAAATAATTCATGGGGAGGGACACTAGTATATATTATTATTTCATTTCGTGGCCATTTAAAATATCATGGGGTCTATCGACGCCATTCTCTTTTATATTTTCGACTTAGCTCAAATATGTAAATGTGGCCACCTTGCAAATCTTTCAAGAACCGTAACTCCTCCAAGCAAGTATTGAGCCATTAAGCATATATGTTCCCAAAGCCACCCACTACCGTCTTCCTCTCTCCAAGAACCTCATGACATTCAACAGAAAATACCTTCTCCACTCATCCTATCTTTTTATCTCTCTAAGCTCTCCCGGTCGCGGGAGATACATCCATTCCTGTGCAAGTTAGCATGGAACCAACAACAATAATTGCTAGTTGATTGATATCATAATATAAGAGGCTTGTAGGAAGGCTCGATTACTGCAAAGAAGTCTAAGTTAATCATTCATCATTCACCATGTACTAATAGGTCGTACCTAGTATCATGTTCCTTGACTTTACCATTTTATACGATTTTATTCTTACATAATGCCAGCCAGTATTGTTAAGGCCATGTCATTTGCATTAACAATGTATGATCTTAAGTGTTCTCAGCCAGTGACATTAAGGGTTGTTCATATGCATTGTTGAAGTATGAATTTAAGTACTTCAGCCAATAATATTTAGATCGGATTGTATATCTTATTGATGTTTGATCTCTCAAGTATATCTCAGCCCAATAGTTGTGTGGCCTGTTTTCAATCATTTCATGGGAGAATTCTTATGCATGTCATCCAATAAAGTTTCGTCTTTAATATTATAGTTATAATCTCTTGATCTGTTATGTCACTTCTGTCCAAAATTTAATAATGTCACAAGTTGTATTTCCCTCGTACAAAGGTATTATACTATATGCCTCTGAGGCAAGGGAAGCCTTATTACTTGAAATACATGCATATTGTTTTTGCTTCCATGCAAACCCCTATTTGGGCAAAAAATTTCAATGATTGGAAAGACAGTTGGAACTACTCAAGAATATAGGACAGTCACACCCGGGATCATCTAAGATGACCAAGTATGGTCGAGATGAGAGGTGTAGACTAATAACCATGAAGTATTCTTGCAAGTAAGGAGTTGAATCAGAACATGATAAGCATAAAAATAACTAAATAACTAAATCTATAACCGAGACAGCTTATGGTGGGAAAGGGTATGGTCTTGTTGTCATATCGAGCAATGGGTGATCAGGCATATAGTGTCCATATAAATCCCTGGCTAGGGTAGATTTAGTGGCATATGATGTCGTTGTGATCACTAGAGGTCAAGATAGCTTGCAGTAAGAAAGATAGGTTGATGGAAGAAGTCCACAACCTAGCCATTTGTGAAGTTGACACTCTAACACCAAGATGCTCAGTGGAAGGACAAGTGGTGTTCTTGTGTCTTATCTTGTGCAGGGAGGGCCTTTCTCAGCTAAGATCATGTGGGGGTACTTAGGGTTTGTGGTTGGGAGGTTAAGCCTCTGACAATGCTTCTCCTCTCCACTTGATGTCGAGACTCGCTCAACATAGAACGGATCTGCATTCATGTCTCCCTCATTTATCAGGTAATGTATTTTCTTATGTTCTTCAAGTTTAGTTGAATTATGTTATAGTTAGTTGCTGATGTAATATTCCTTTTCAATATTTGAAACAGTTAGTCAAGTATTTAATTTACATTTTCCTTTATTCTATTTGTTAGGGAATTTATTTAGAATTCAGTTAATTCATTGTAACCGTTAACCCCTTTTCCATATGAATGTGTAAATTATCTATTATAATTGTCTTTTCATGCATGTGAATGTAAAAAGTAATTGTGTTCAATGATTTACTAGTTGTTAGTTAACACTAGGAAAAATAGTATGTTACAACCATTCTTTATCATCCTAACCAAACCTATTGCAAATAAAGGTGAATCACTTCCAAAGTAAACTTGATATAAAATTGTAATTATTGAGAAAGAGTCTCGGCTCATTTGTTTATTGTACTATTGAAAATATTTATGTTATTTCATGACTATTTGGTCCCTCTATACATCACGAGGAAATGACAACTTCCAAATATAACTTGTATTTGTAAAAGTTATTGGAAGGTGACAATCTTTCAATAACCTTCTATTGTGATGGATAGTATAACATGCTAAATTTTCCAGCCTATTTTAATGGATTAAAATAACAAAATAACACTTCCTTTCAAATTCACAAGAAGGACAGTTATAACATCCATAGTATTGTTTACACATTAAATACCGTTTCATCTCAATTCATATATTCAACAAAAAGGAATAACAAATTTAACTGATTCTTAATCCAATGAAAGAGAAACTAACTTAACTATAATAACCATCTACAATACAGAAATTGGAATGCGGAGAATATAAGAGTAAAATACCCAAAATGTAGTTATCTTGCATGCAGATTTTATCCTTGTGCAAGCCTTGGCATCTAGAAAAGAGGAGAAGCATTGCCAAGGGCTTAACCTCCCAACCGCAAACCCTTAAGTATACCCACACGATCTCTACTGAGAAAGGCCCTCCCTACCCTGAGATCAGGCTTAGGACACCACTATCCAGACATTGAGCATCATGGTGTTAGAGTGTCGACTAGACAGTCAGGTAGGCTTTGGATACCTTCCATGCACCTATCTACCAACTGCTAGAAACCCTGACCTCTAGTGATCACAGTAGAAAGCATGCCACTAACCTACCTTGGCCAAGGATTTGTGTGGGCGCTATGTACCCGATCACTCCCCGCTCGACTTGACAACAAGACCTATACAATGGACTACCATAAGTTGACTTAGTTTAAAATATCTTTTATTACTTATTTATTACTGATTGTTCTTTCTCTTATCATGCAAGGATAACTCGTGGCTCAATGGTTATCAATTCACACCATCTCCACCATCTGGTCTTCCTTGATGAATTTCAAGGGTGATTGCATAAGCATTATATAATCACAACCATTGCATTTTCCCTGACCTAGGCCTAGGGCATTACTTAAGATTCATAATTCTTGCAATTTATTCTTGACTTCATAGTGGTGTTGACTCTTATCTCAAAGAGTATATAGCAGATACCTATGTATAAGCTTGCACTTTCGGATGTTACTTCAGTTAAATATCATTCTGAAAAGAAAACTTATATATGTAGTGTGCCACAATTTTGCTCAATCTGGAGCATAATTACAATTCTTATACAAATGAAATAAACATTAGATCATTTTAGATCAAGGCTCTATCAATATTAATGTTGCCTTCTAATTCCAGGCTAAAAACTACAAGCCTCACTATATCAAATTTAAAGAACATAATTTAGCAAAAATATTTTCATGACTTGACTGTAATGTCACCTCTTGAAATGTTTGATTGGTTTTTGGGCAATACTAGTGACACAGGACCAAGGCTGCTAATCATAGTGTAGGAAGTCCAGCATTGTATAGCAAATATGAATAAGTGACGCTTGATTAAGGTGGAAGAGCTATCCACCACAATATAGTAATAGCAGCTAGTATGTGACTGCAAGAAAAAATGCGAAGGATTTGTAAGGAATATGTGAAAAAGAAACAATGCAAGCCTTAAGAGAAGGTAATAACTCTGTCGATAATGTGTGGTGCTCAATATGAACCATCGCACAAATAGATCTTTGTCTTCAGGGCTGCATGCCCGTTTACGACCAAGAAGTGTGAAGGTGGCAGGGAGTTACAAACTATTGCCAAGGAGTAATAATAACTTATACTAATGTCTCAATATAAAAGTATCATACTGTACCTACCTATACTTGTGTATTTACGTACACACGTATATACATATGCTTGATATTCCAACAACGTATCAAAGGTATACATCATATAGTAAGTGGACGTATACGTACATCTCAGTTGCATTTACCCATACATACATATATGTGTATATACATTTGCAAGCATATGTAGATAGTATGGTATTGTTATATTGAGACATGAAAAATATCACAAGAAGCTCTGAGATCATCCAATTTATAAAGTAACATATTAGTTCTTAGTTTTTAATTTAATTCTTAGTGATATTTTCTTTGATAATACATATTTATTGACCGGTTAGCTCATGGTAATCCATAGTATACTCTTGCCTTGGTGGTTAGAAATCATACCTCTCGACCCATAGGCAGATTGGTTTCCCTTACCCAATTCCCTCTCTGGCAATGCTTCCCCCCTTCGATGTGCTCCTACAAAAGAGAATTTTCCACGATAATAGCATATAAATCAAAGTAACTATAACAAGTTATCATTTTTATAAAACATCATAACAGCTAACCACTATTTCACTTGCCATGAATTTATAACGAGTAACCAACTTTTCAAGATAACAAATAATCATAATAATATCATAACGATTAACTAACATGTCATCTTCATATGAAATTATTACAGTAACCATATTTCCATTTCACAAGCTAATATTGTTTAACTAATTTTACTAGTCGATTGACTTCACATGAAATTTGAATGGCTATAAGAACATTTTAAATGAGGCAAAATTTGGGGTGTACTATGATGTCTAACCAGATCATGATAAATGATTAAACCTGCATGTAGATGAAGTTCCTTAAACAGACCAATGTCTTCTATTGTGATGGACATCTTATGATGTCTAAACGGATCACAATAGATGATAATTGGCAAGGTGGATTAAGTTCCTTAAACAGACCATGACCTTCTATAGTAATGGGCATCTTATGATGTCTAAACAGATCAGAATAGAAGATAACTTGCATGGTGGATTAAGTTCCTTAACAAACCATGGCCTTCTATTGTGATGGACATCTTATGATGTTTGATACAGATCATGATAGATGATATCAAAATGTTGGATATCTTCTGATCAAAGATATTCTTAAATTTGTCATTCTTGATTTTACATTGAGGTAATATTATATCTTGTGTTTATCTTCCATAGCTAAGAGGGAGTGTTGATGTTTGTAGCCTCAGTCAGATTGATTTGATAGACTATATTTAATTAGTCCCCTTGATAAATTAAATTTATCATTGTTATTATTCATTTATAATCAGTGTAACACGGGGACTCGCACCCCCCTCCCAAACCTTGAAGTACTCGTCCCCGAGACGTCCCCACACCAGGTGCTTGAGTACCCAAGTACCCCCACCTCTGCCATTCCGCAACCATGCTACCACTGGAATAGGTACTTGAATTTCTATTTGATTTTTGATTTTTGAATGTTATTATTGGGTATGTAATATCTTACTATGTTGAATGTTCAATAGTTCTATCTCATGCTGCAATTTTGCTATGCTCAATTCGTTTAATTTGCTATGTTCTACTAAAACATCATTTCATAACTAGCATTTCAAGTTCTATGTGTATACTATCCAACACCCCTCCCTACACCATCCTCTCCTTTCCGTCGTCCCCCAGCCATCCCGAAAATGAGGCCCATTTTCCTAGCATCCCGGTAACTCGTCCCGACGTCCCACCATCCCAACATACCCCAATACTAGGGTAACACTATTTATAATTATTAGTATATATATAGCTGTGTCAAATAATTGCTAATCAAGAATTATTAATTTGATTTAAATCAAATCTTTATTGTGATTGTCATCACATTTCAAACCTCAACAAATACTCGAACAAAGTTGATCGGGCATGCTAATCTCTAATAGTTTATATTAACTTGCAATTACAAAACAAATTGCACAATATAATTTATCCCCCCGATTCATTTTTAGGTTTCTGTGGGTTTGAGTATGTTACGTTGAGCCATGTCCACAGAAAGACATGTCTCCACGTAATGTGGAAACATGTCTTTCGGTGGACATGTCCTAACCCTCAATCACATATTTATGAGTCAATGGCGAGAGGGATTGAAAGCATCGAACGCATCAAAAAAAAGCACATTATATCTGCAACGAGTAACAACTATGAACATATATCTGCTACCATACATAAGCAAAATATTTTCAATAAGTAGCACATCTGCAACACACAACAGTGGACATACACCTGCGAAGAGACCCGTGAACATAGACTTAAACAATCTTCAAGGGAATTGGTATGCTACAGATCAAAATAGTCTACAGTATATCACCGTCCATGTTATGTTAGTGTGAAATGTATATATTTCAGTTACTTCAGTCTGAAATCACACTTACATATATATACTGATTATTATAGTTTGAAATCTGACTTATATTTAAGAATATTAAGTTTAATATTGACAAAAGCATATCAACCTGATAGATAAAATAACATAAATCTGATCTTCAAAGTTTAACAGTAGGATTAAATCGTGGCCCTTGATCTTGGATCAATCTCGACCCTTCATTGTAATGGAATTACTGTAAATGCCAAGGCCTTCTCATTTGTAAGGCATCAGCTTAGGAGAATAGAGTAGGAGAGAGTTATTAGTTTAGGAGACTAGAATAGATTAACTAAGAGAGAAGAGACTTGGTGAAGTTGTGTTTATAATGCTTGTCACAGTAATTAATAATTCATTGTTGGTTTTTCATTGTGGATTACTTAATATTGCTTTGAAGTGTTGCATGGTTTCCTCAATCTTTCACTAGGAGTAGATTTCTTTTCATGGTGAAGTAGTTTAGTTGAATGGAAGTTCTTGTGGATGTTTATTTTCTTGATTCAAACAAATTCGGGCCACTAGCCTCTTGTTGATGGTAGGAGTGCCTTGTGTGGTAAGTCAATAATTGAATGCACTTAACTTCAATTGATGTTGAATCTGTAGTTGGCATCCATTTGATGGGATTGGAGAGGAGATATCGATTTGAAAACCATTCGAGTGTTCCTTAGAAGCTTGCCCTAAGTGGGTGGAGTCGTTGGCGAGATTACATCTAGTAGAGTCCAAGTCAACCATGATTCCTTGCATTCACAATTAGGAGTAGAAGTTCGCCAATTTAAGTTTGAGTTGCAATGGAAAAGTTCAATGATCAAAATTATGTTTTCATTGCACATTGTAAAGCTAAATCTATAATAGAAAGAATTGATATCCATTGAATGAATAGCATAAGTCCCTTTGTGATAACCAGTATATTACATCATAAAATGAGGGAAGCCCATGATTAAGATGGAACCTTGAAGTCATTTCATGATCTTACTTTGCAAGCTTAGCATGAGAAATGACCTTATATCAAGAGAGGGTTGAGTGTTTGGTGGTTTCCCCCCCAAAACATTAAGTATTTGATTATGCATGTTGTAGGGGAAAAAAACTCACATCAACATTACCCTTGCCGAATTTCATTTAAATTTTATGATCAACAAACTCTAATCCGAATTCAAACCTTGTGATTTAGGTTAAGTGAGATAGATCAAATGTTGCGAGTATGAAAAGTTCAAAGAAATCGGGTGAAAGAGTGCAGTGTTCTCATTGTCAAAGAAACAAAGAAACAAAGAATGAATGCATCAAAATAGATTGTGGATGGAGCTACGTATTGAGATAACAGAAGATCACAGATATGTTTAAAGATTTGTTCTAGCATGAGTAATGATAGAAATCTTGAAGTTTCAAGATGGATTAAGAATGGTTTGAGTATTCAGATTCATTGTCTAGCAAGATGTCCATAGAAAGTGAAGTATGGCATCAAGGTTTTGAAGAACTGTCGCAGCAGTTGGATGAGTAGCTGAAGCTATATTTGCAAAAGTTGGAATGAGAAAAGGTTGATGGAAATTTAGGTATGCTGATGAGTTTTTATGGTCAGTAGAAACCACTTGCACGCAAAGTTGTGGTCAACTATAAACCATTTCATGCATTTAACAGTTTATGATAAACTAAAATCATTTCAGAGTTGTATTGGCAAGGGGTAGTGCATGCTACTCACATTGGAGATCAAAAATAAGGGGGAGTGTTGGTAGATGATAGTTTCTCCACCAATCTGCAGTTATGTCCATCATACACATACAACAGTTGTAACTGAGCTAATTGATGATCAGGCTAGAAGTTAGAAAATCAAGATGCAAAATCTACGTCACTGAAACTACAGTTAGAAATTGATCTTCAATTTGTAACTTCTCATGCAAGAAAATCTATTCTATCACTGGTAAATTTGTATCAGTTTTCATTTCTTATGGTAGAGTGAATATCCATGTAGAGGCAGTTTGTAGAGTCCACAGAATTCTGAGTATGTTCTATGTAAATTTATGTAATGTACCCGGATTCAGTACCAGATTCAATAAAAGAATTTTTGTGCTTTAGTTCTCTGCTGTAGCAGAGCTGTGTTTATGTATTTATGTGTTTAAATTTGTAAATGCTCTGTTCTGTCCTGAATCTCCTCTGTTTTCAGAGCTTCATTATTATCATTCTTTGGAAACAAATCTACAGTTTCAAACCATTATTGTCTGAAAGGTTCTACAGTCTTACAGACTGCAAAATTTGGTCACCTTTAATGTTGATCTGGAATCGTTCAAGAATATGATTTTAGTTTCTTTGAATCATATTCAGGCATAAGGCATCTCTACCATTTTTTTCTGGTTCAGTCAGGTCTACATATCTGGATCAAAAAGGCTCAACAGATAATAATTTAAATGATTATTTCTCCCGACTCAATTGTATAGTTCTGAATCAATCAACCCATATTTTATGAATATTTTTCATAAAAAATTGTTATTGCGAGTATGAATGGCCCATCTAGCTAATGGTCACAGGGGTGAAACTTTGGAGCTTCCGAAGAGATCACCCTCCCTGGTACTGCAAAAATACAAATAAACTTAACCGTGGATTTCTCTAAAGATCAAGCCACTTAGCCTGCTACTCAATATACTATGCAGTCGAATCTCCAAAGAACTTCAAGTATAATCTGATACCTGGAAAAAAAAAATCACCGAGAGTAGAAAGAATATCTCCTGTATTCGGGAACATTTATATGCTGATAACATGTACATGAAATCGGGATCTACTTTGAAATGAGTTCTTCAATTCTTCTTTGTCTTTCATTAATTAGATCAGGAACTATACTTCTTGTTTTCTCTCAAAATTTTAATAGCATCTCTGCGGCTGCAAGGTTTGCACTCCTGCTTTCCTTTTTATGTAACAGAGACTAAACAACGAAAGAACCGTCCTAGTATATGGATGAAATCAAGAGATATCCTACCAGTTGAACGTTTTCATCGAAAATTCATTAATCATCCAAGAGAAATGTGGTGTATAAATTCTTAGTTAGATAGCGAGGTCCATATTGTTTCTCCGCTACTCAAATATATCGAAGTGGCCCCTCTAATTAATTGTATATATAAAATATGAATTCGCGAGGTTAAATCCCCACAGATAATAATTGATCCTTCTTAAATTTTAAAAAAATCTTCAACTATGCATCAAAAATTTGGGAAGATAACAAAATTTACACATCTCTTGTCTAAATTTTAGCCTAGTTATATAGTTCATACTAGATCTGCATAGTTTGGAAAAATATAATTAAGTACTTGATAAAACTCTATGGCTAACATGTTTAAAAATCTAGTAATCTTCTTTGCTCATTTTTAACATTAACAGAAACGGAAAAAATGTGGAAGCGTTTTAGCAAATTTGTATCTCCCTCCTTAAGTTTTGGCGAAAATAGAAAAACCTGGTATGAATTTTAGCCATTTTTATTACCTTCATATGCGCATCAGCGGCAGAAATCGACCTGTTGATCGACTCTGCATCATTAACAACAGCAACACCAAGTGTTTGATGTCGGCTATAAAAGAGCCTCTCCCTTAAAACACTTTTCTATGACAGCAACCGGTTTCTTAGTGGGAGCAGATGAAGCAGCAAGCCTCTTCACCAGCCTTGATCTTTGCAGCGGGTGCTCTGTGTTAAGTTTACAACAAGACACATTTAAAGGAAAATAATTCATGATATGTGCATTACACACATAAGAATGGCATAAATAGCAAATTAAAAAAACAATGTAATAGATGTTTCATATAACTGGTAAAAAATATCGAACCTAGAAGCTTTTTGCTGAGCGGCAGGCCCCTTAGTTTGGGATCGGAGGGCTCCTTTTTAACCTAAGACTTGTTCTACTTCTTCGCAGATGCTGAGGACCACTACGAGATCTTCACTTTTGTCTAATTTGCAGCTGCACGTTGAGCTATTTAGAAATTTGCCTCAAAAATTCTAGCTCCCTGAGCATTTTAATCATCTGAAAACGCAAATGGGCATAAGTACATTGAAAACATTAAAAGAAATTCAAGAAAAAGTGAAAATAGAATTTCAGATGGCAGAAATTATTTACACAAGATCAATCCATACTTTCTAGATTATTTGAAATGCTCGGAAAACATAACTAAGCTTTGGAATTGCTAATTGAGCTTCAAATGTACACATTCGTATCAGCGCGAAGAGGTTCGTCTCTATATCATTTTCGTTGTGCTTCTTTCCGAGGTTAAACGTCTATATTTGAGTGAGATGTTTTCGGACCCCGCACGCTGCAAATCATATTCGCGCTCTTTTCCATTTAGGCCCCGTTTGGTTGGGGAAGATGAATTTATGTCATAATCAGGTTTTGAAAATTCGGTTATGCGTTTTAGGAAGATAGTTGGACCGTTCAACTGACACGGAAGATGAATATACAAATTCATATTCTGCTTTTGGTTGTCAATTTAAAAATTGGAATTGGAATGGAATATGACTAGGAATATATTTTTCTTGCGTTTGGTTGTTCATTTTTGAGTTGAAATTGGAATTTGAAGTAAATTTTTTTAATCTTATTTTATTAGTGAAACACAAGTATTATAATGAGTAAAGTATTAATATTTAATTTAATATTTATGATTACTAATTTATTTATAATTAGACTACATTATTATTATTTTTAATTCTTGAATATTCACAGTTTTATTTTGTTGGTAAAGAATAAATAAAATGATTAATATTTGTTATTTTAATTCTATTTATTAGCAAAGAAAAGTAAAAAATAATCATACTTGCAATCATTTGTACAAAGTTATTTTTTGTCCCATAGTTAGAAATTGTGATCATATATATTATATATTTTTGAAAAATTATATAAGACAAATTTATTGTCGAATTGAATTTATTATCGAATTCATCTGAACTTTATAATAGTCGAACTCGAATTCGAACCTTGTGACTTAGCTGTTAAATATGAGAACGCCAGGAAATCCACACTCTATACCATTATGCCCCACATTCGACAAGAAATCCTCTCATGTTGTTCATTCTTCCCATTACTGTCAATATTCTTAGATGGTCAATCCTGCATATATAAACTAGCAATCTCACCTTGGTGTGCAATGGGTATGCCAAATTTATTTTGGAGATAAATTATAGAAAAAAATTGTATTTATGTATACATTTGTGTTACATGTGATAGTCTAAAATCAACTATGCATCCACCTAAAAGGATCCAAAAATGTCTTAAACCAAACCTCAAAATAACTTGAAGATAATTATGCTCCTCACTCCATTAGAAATAGCTTCATGTTTGAGATCTCCATCTTTCTATGTCCTTCTGTCTCTCTCGCTTCCTCTATCCCTCTCTCCCCCCCTTCCTTTGTATATGTGTGTGTTTGTGTCCTCCCTCTATCCCTCTCTCAACCTAGCCCACTCTTCTCTCCCCCCTCTATGTATATATCTCTCGAGGACATCTTTCTACAGATGCAGGAACACACAAGCTCCTCTCTCTCTCTCTCTCTCCCCTTCCTATCCCGCACTCTCTGCCCCTCTATGTATCTCTCCCTTTCAATAAATTTATTAAGTTAGTTAATTATTCAACAAAATATGCAACTAAATTTTTACATTAAATATTATATAAGAAAAAATATACTATTTTACATTCGCACACATTAAACATTTGATGATAACTTTAACAAGAAAAATGATGCTTTGTCAATAATTGTTCTTAAAAAATGTGGAATTTTGGCTACATAGATTTTACATGCAATGTTTATATAAAAGAAAATTCTCTATATAAATGTCTACCCAAATCTTCAACCATATCTGTTCACTCAAATCACACTTTAGTATGTCTAATGTTCAATCCATTTTGGTGCATATGCAAATAGACTTTACATCATTTCCCATTGAAACAAGTTCCAACCTAGATAAAAACCAATTGACCAGGTTATTTTTGTACAACCATTACATCTATAACAATAATTATACATAAAAAAGCCATAGTTTTATTTCTTAAATACTTAAATATCAAAATCTCATTAACTATTTTTTTTAATGTTATTTTATTGTTAAAGGGAACTCTATAAAATAGTTTTAGCTTTAAAATTTCAATTTAATTATATTTATATTTAATTTTACTATTTTAATTTTTAACATTTTTTTTTTTTTCTCTACTTTTATCCACTTTTCTTTTTTACTCTATCTCTACTTATATTTAGCCCCTATCTATCTATCTATCTATATATAACACTTTCTATCTAGATACTTTCTTCCTAGAAAAATATAACAACAATCTATTGATAATGGAGTAAAAAAGCTTAGAGTACATAGACTCGAATTACATGTACATACATTATTTTGTACAATATTTGAAACACCAAATTTCCTCTAACTATAGCCTATCTAGTACACTATGTTTAATAAAAATTCTCAAATAAATTTTGTAGCTTTCAGAGTTGGGGACATCAAAAAAATATTATAGGAGGTTTTTAAATATTTTACTTATAATAAATCCAGAGTGATTAGGCTTGTGTATTTTTACACTATTTGACATGTTACTATGAATCAGGGCAAGGATATGTGTTTGACTTGAGTTAATCCACAATGATGCACACTATAACCATCTTCAAACCATCTAAAATAATTTCATCTAATTTGGGTCTTGACATAGCCATGTTTGGTTTAGGTAAACATGATCATTCCATTAAGCTTAGACACACATTATTTGTCTGCAAATATTTTGTTCATGTAATATTTCTTGATTGAATGTGATAAAAAGGTGGTTTCGTTGTTGCACAGGTTTTTTCATGGCTCTAGAACTCAAAATTATAGCTTGTGAAAACTCAGTTACAAAATTTACAATGGTTGTGAAGTTTATGAGTGGGCCAACTATAAGAACGCTATCATCCCTCGCAATTGGACTCAAAGGTGTGCTTTATTGTATAGCCATACTATAGGAAATACTTCTCGATGGTATCATCCCCTTTGTCTTTGCAAAAGAGTATAGTGTGCATTTAGATATACTAAACATAGGGTATGCTTCTAGTTCTACTTGGTTCACATTGCTAAGTGTTAGTTTATGTAATTAAAACTATTGGTGATGCATGCATTTCAATTTTAGGGTCATATTTGGCATTCCAAATCACATCATTACCAATAAGGAGTTCGACACTAGGACTCACTAGGGAAGAGTCTCATCACGTGGTTCTATCCTTACATTACCCAAGTTTAGCCACTTAGGGCACAAACCCCCAAGGAGGAACAATCGATGTGGATTCAAGCCACCTCCTCATGTTGATGAAGATTCTTAGTTATTCCTTACATTGAAAGCATATTCTCTCACTCCCTTTATGAGCCTAAATTAGCACGCAAGACAAGGGTAAGGCACATTTTATCTTTATTAGTGTTATCCATAATTTATTCATTAAATTTTCAATTGATTAATCACTTTCTATAGGTTGTTGCACCAATCCCATGGAAACACTATCTCTGTTAGTGTCTATAGACTTTTGTCTCAAGTGTTAAAATACATATGAAATCCATGACCAAATTTACACACATTTGTACAAGTGACCTCAAGCAACTTTGAGAATAAATAAATACTTAGGTTCTTTCAAAGATCATGTACTAATAAATTTTTATTATTATACAAATTGACATACAATATTATGAAAAGAGAAATAAACTTCTCTCTATGGTCATATAAATCATATTTTAACATCATGAAATTCTGATAATGAATTTCACATAATTGCTACAATATGAAAACTTGCTAACTAGATCACATTATACAACCATTAGAAAATTTTACTCATCATTTAAACAAGATTAATAAATTTGAAAATAATGAATAAATAATCATTTTCAATAATGGTCGTCTAAGCCCTTCCAGACGTTCTAAATCATTGATCATCATAATCAACACTCACACTTCATATAGGAAATGCCTTCGGCATAACTATGTATAGATCAAACAGATACTGACATTCAAATAAAAATGTCATCAAAATATGTTCAAATTATGAATGTGATCCAAATATGTTTAAATTAGGTATGTGATCAATAATTCAATGTTACATATGTAGCATAAGATAGCAAATAGAAAAACAATATCCATGAATTGATGAGAAAGAACAATATCCATGATCTGAATGGTGGTGTGAAAACACACCATTAAATACGAAAACACTGGGAAATCCATGATGTATGCCCTTATGCCCCACATTCGACGAGCAACCCTCTCATGCTGCTCAATCTTTCCATTACTGTCTGTATTGTTAGATGGTCAATCCTGCATAAATGAACTAAACATGCTTGAAAAATTAAAACTTGATTATTTTTTAATGGAATACACCAAGGAGTGGCATCAGATATATTGACCGTTTACAAACATGCACAGTAAACAATCATCAGATAGCTCATTTTTTATCAGCATATTTGGTCTTGCAATATCAGCAAATCAGGAGCAATAAAAAAATACAAAAGAAAGACACTTTGTCAATACCGTTGACAATCTTGTTAGGAAGCACATACATAAGAAACCAAATTGTGGAAAAAAGACAAGAAATTTTAAAAATATCCAAGAAAATTAGGAATATACATATAACATGGGACATAATCATGAACTGTACAATCATCTACCAGAAATCCTCAATACTTTTGATAATCTTGTCAGCGAGAACATACATAGGAAATTAAATAGGGACAAAAAGACAAGAAATAAAAACATATGCAAGCAATTTAGGACTATAGATATAACATAGGATAGAATCATGAACTGTACAATCATCTACCAAATCACATTTCTATCAGCATATGCTCTCAAGTTCTACAATTGAGAATTCATCATTTGCCACTCCTCGTGTATTCCACGTATGTATGGTTCAAATATAACTCTAATTAACAATGCAATGAACAACTATACCAAATGTTTACGAGATCATAAATTACGTATAGATCAGGGATGTATACATCAAGTATGCTTAGCAAAATAGTAAAAATGTGCTTAGTAATGAGTTCTAGTATAATGTTGTGAGAGATCAATGAAATACCATTAAACAAAGCCAACTAACCATCTGGAATTACTTCAAATGCCAATCGTGTGAATGCCAATGAAATGAACAACTAAACTATGTATAGACCAATGCCAATCATACCAATGAAATGGATGACTAAACTATGCATAGATCAAGTATGTATACATACGTACATACATGTGTGTACATACATACGCACATACATACATATGTATGTACATACATATGTATGTACATACATACATATGTATGTACATACATATGCACATACATATGTATGTATATACATATGTATGTACATACATATGCACATAAATACATACATACAGTTTGTTTCAAATCTGTTTAGAAAAATAGTCAATATGTGCTCACTAATGAATTCTAGTATAGTGTTGTGAGAGATCAATACCAGTGAAATGAACAATTAAACTTTGTAACAATTTCTTGCCAGTAATGAGTTCTACTATAGTGTTGTGAGAGATGAATGCAATACCATTAAATAGAGCCAAGTCATAAACTATGTATCGATCAACTATGTATAGATCAATGGAAATCATGGCTTTTATCTATACATAATCAATATGTGCTCAATAATGAATTCCAGTATGTGCTCATCTGATTACCTGTATATATCATAGTGCCAATCATAATAGCCAAATCACAGTTCTATTTCTATCTACTATCTGCTTAGCAAAACAGTCAATATATGTTGTAACTATTTGTTTCGAATCTATTTAGCAAAATAGTCAATATATGTTTTAACAAATTGTTTAGAATCTATTTAGCAAAATAGTCAATAAGTGCTCACTAATGAGTTCCAGTATAGTGTTGTGAAAGATCAATGCAAATCATTAATCAAAGTGAATCATGCCAATGAAATGAACAACTAAACTATGAATATATCAAGTATGTATTGATCCATGCAAAATTATTCAACATACTTATGTGGTCATAAACTATGTAGAGATCAATGCAATACCATTAAACGCAGCCAACTCATAAACTATGTATGGATGTTTGTCCTATATTTATGTAGTATACATGGAAGATCAGTGGAAATCATGGCTTTTATCTATACATAGTTGACCTGTACATAGTTTATCATGGTTCAAATCTATTTAGCAAAACAGTCCAATATAGAGATCAATGCAATACCATTAAATGCAGCCAACTCATAAACTATGTATGGATGTTCGTCCTATAATTATGTAGTATACATGGATCAATGGCAATCATGGCTTTTATCCATACATAGTTGACCTATACATAGTTTATCATGGTTCAAATCTATTTAGCAAAACAATCCAATATATGTTGTAACAGTTTGTTTAGAATATGTTTAACAAAATAGTCAATATATGCTCACTAATGAGTTCTAGTATAGTGTTGTGAGAGATCAATGCAATACCATTGATCAAAGTGAATCATGCCAATGAAGTGAACAACTAAACTATGGATATATCAATTATGTATAGATCCATGCAAAACCATTCAACATACTTATGAGGTCATAAACTATGTAGAGATCAATGCAATACCATTAAATGTAGCCAACTCATAAACTATGTATGGATGTTCATCCTATATTTATGTAGTATACATGGCAGATCAATGGCAATCATGACTTTTATCTATACATAGTTTATCGTGGTTATATTTCTATATGCTATTTGCTTAGCAAAATAGTCAATATATGTTGTAACTATTTGTTTCAAATCTGTTTAGCAAAACAGTCCAATATATGTTGTAACAATTTGTTTAGAATCTGTTTAGCAAAATAGTCAATACGTGCTCACTAATGAGTTCCAGTATTGTGCTGTGAGAGATCAATGCAATACCATTAATCAAAGTGAATCATGGCAATGAAATGAACAACAAAACTATGTAGTGATCAATGCCAATCATGCTAATTAAATGAACAACTAAACTATGTATTGATCAATGCCAAACATTAAACAGAGGCAACTCATAAACTAATCCATGCAAAACAATTAAACAGAGGCAACTCATAAACTGATCCATGCAAAATAATTAAACAGAGGCAACTCATAAATGAGAATTACTTCAGATGCCAATTAAATAGTCAAAATGTGCTCAATAATGAGTTCCAATATAGTGATGTGAGATCAATATAGTTTTAGTTTAGTGCTATTAGAGATTAATGCAAAACCATTAAACAAAGTAATCATGCAGCATATGTCATTGCAATCCAGTCAATAGCTGAAATAGCTAAATCGTACCAAATGTCATTGCAATCCAGTCCACTCTCTCTGCCTCATCCATCATCAAGAACCCTTTGGCTCTTTCACATTGAAGCACAAAGGTATCACGTGCTTTCACGAAAATTGCTCAACTCAGTTCAAGGACAGCTTTGAGAGCAGTATATGTGGCACTCAAAACATTATCCTCTTCAGATTTATCCACTTTTACAATCTGAGGCTTACCGAGGCCATCTTTCAGTTCCTTCGTAGTTTCACATATCACATCCAATGATGTAGACAAATATGTCTTCTTCCTCTTTCCCCTCCTTGATGATGATGGTGGAGGAGTCCCTCTAGCACTTGCACTCGACTGATTGGAATGATATAACTCTTCATCAAAAATTGGTTGGCTGTCAAGAGGTGTACCACAATTGGTATCGTCCTCATCAAGCATGTGAAATGCATCATTCATAGGGTGCCCTTCTTTAGCATCAAGGGGCATTGTAGCTGTGAACCCTTCAGCAATGTCATTGCCAACAATTACAGCCAACTCATTGAAATATTGGAAAGGTGACCTCTTATACATTTTTTGCATTTTTGAATTATCTCCTCTACATGTAAGCATTAATAGATGGATTAGGTTGTAAGTTTTTCATTATTAAAATAAGAAGGAAAATTTTCTTCAATGAAAAGAGTACAAAGATCATCCTACCTTCAAAAGCTCATCCCACACTGAATCCTCAGCATCCATAGTTTGAGTTTCTTCATTCCAAGCTAACCCACTTGTATTTTTCAAGTCCTTCATTACTCTATATCCTACTTTTCATGTTTTCAGCTTATTCTTAAAACGATCTCGTAATAGATTCAAGTTCATCCTTGCATTGAATGTCCTCTCTATCGTAGTCCACGCTTATTTTTTAAAACCACCTTCATCTTTTCGTCTAAGATGAACTTGTTTGAGGAGCAAGTCTAGAAACTTGCATTCCATCGATTTTGTCCACATTTTCTTCTTTGAAGAAGAAGATTTGTTTCTCGTAGTGAGGGATCCATCTATATCACTCAAAGTAATGGGAGAACACATTTGATTCACATGATTAGATCTGTCCATGCTCATCATGAGCTCGGTATATGCCATTGTGTACTCCTTCCTGTATTTCATTTAAATTCAAAGGTGATAAACTTTAAGTATCAATTTGTAATACATCATAATGGAATGAAGCTAACATATTGAATAGGTAAACGTATTACGATTTAAAGTAATCATACAATTGAAATTGAAAGTTATTGCTCTTTAAATTTAAATGGAATGCAGTAAGGAGTAACATCAGAAAAATAGGATTTTTTGGCAAATTCGATGTTCTCTTATTACTAGTGGGCTTATGATCTTCATCATTTGGTACTCCTTGTTGTATTTCATTTAAAATTGAAGACAAAAAACTTTAAATATCATTTTTTAATACATCCTAATGCAATGAGGCTAACATTTAATAAACTTGAAAGCATTTAACTAAAGATGATAAACATTATTTAACTATAGCATGTGACAGTTTGAGTGGTTTTGAGGCAACATATAGGAGGAATAGTTGGGATACATTTAAGCTACTCTTATCAGATGATACACATTTAAGCAATAATTGATGATAGCACATCAGCATCAAAAAAACCACCGACAACACAAAACGGTGATATCAATGGCAGGTAAATAGTCGTGAGCCCCATTATGAAGCATGTTATTGTACTTTCTCAATGCAAAGATGTATAATAATTGTGCTTTCTTACATTTAAAACAATGTAATCTACATTTCAAGTTGGATTGTGTATTGCAAATATGATCAACAGTTTTTGTACATAAAGTAGGTGTGAAATTGAAAGTTAATGCTCTTTTTATTTAATTAGAATGTAGCAAGGACTGATATCAAAATAAAAAAATCACACACCATCATTGTATATGCATACATCAATTTAATCATATAAAGCACATTGCCTTCTAATAAATCATTTATTCTCAGGATCTATAATCTTCCCACATCCTACTTGCTATATCTTCTCGAAATTGGGCCTACTCATTTCTATCCTCCTGAGACAACCCATATGTCTTAAGCAGTGGTACCTCTATCCCATCATGATCATCTTCCTCTTCAATAGCTACTAACAATCGAAGGCCATCCTCAATCGTAATGAAATTGTGAAGTATGCAACATGCTAAAACAATATAAGATTGTGTCATGATATCATAAAACGTTGCATGTCTTAAGATTGGAAAACACTGCTTTAGAATACCAAATGTATGTTCTATTGCATTTCTAAGAGAGGAGTGTCGACGGTTGAACAACTCGTGTACAAAGTTTATTGGGTTCTCTCTTGACCACTTTTTCAAGTGGTAGTATGTACACTGATAAGGAGCGAGAAATCTAGGTGCATTTGGATATCTAGCATCCACTAGATAATATTTTCCTACATAAAGAAAGTATATTGTCAATACTTGAACAATTTTGCATAACCTTGAGTATATTCAACTGTGATTTGGCTTACCAGGGGGAACTACAAGTGGATCTGATCTAGATAGAGCTGAGGCTAGAACATGACTATCTACGGCAGAGCCTTCCCAACTAGTAAGGTAGTACTGAAACTTACAATCAAAGGAGTAGACACCTATAACATTTTTTGATAGGTTCCCCTTTTCTATCACGATATTTATCCTGTATGTCAACATCGACTTGCACTAGAATATGGGTTCCGTCGATGACTCCAATGTAATCCTATGGGATATGATACACTGATCAAATGTATGCTCAAGTAATAATAAGATAAGGACAACAATCTAGACAATAAACTTGTAACAATATGTGATTTACCTTGAAGAATGGTTCAAAACGATCCTTCCCACTAATTTCGGGAGGAGTGCCTGGACTAGGTGGTATGAAGTAATCTTTGTGAAGGGCTAAGACAGCCGTAAAAACCTTGTGGAAGTATCGACTGACTGTCTCTCCTGAGTGCCCAAAGTTATGGGCAATCTTGCAGTTCCTTAAATTGTGCCCCCAAGGGTGTGGAGGAACATCACTAGTTGTTCCTCTAACTTCAAGTGGATCGTATCTCTCAAGCTTCCTTTCAGCTTGAGAATACGAGCTAGAGAAAAGAAGGTTGCCCTACTCATCCGAATCTGATCATGAAAATCTACCTCATTCAAATGAATAATGTCTCTACAAAAGGATTTTCCTTTTCTTATTCATTTACCCATTTGACTGCCTTCTCGGGCTACTAGTACTTTGGCTATGCCAACAAAAGCAAAAAGAATTGTGAGAATGTGGGTGTATGTGGTCTTCCTAACTATGCTTCCTTGAACCTCTATAGTCTCCATAGGATCCATCAGTGGCCTAAAATGTGGACAATTTAAACACTATCACTTATGAGATATCAACTATCACCTATTGAGATACAACATGATTATTTGCTAGCCTCATTGCATTAAGATGTCAATTATTTATTCAAATACAATAAGGAGTACCAACTACTGAGGATCATAAGCCCATAATGAACAAATTACAATAATGTGTCATTCTACTCCATGTAATCTATCTATACCAATGAAAGCATAATACTGATTCCATTTGTCTATATGTATACACACATGTATGTGTATAGGTATGTACACACACATGTATGTATGCATGTACATACACACACACACACACACATGTATGCATGTATGTACGTATACACACACATGTATGTATGTATGTACGTACACACACATGTATGTATACGCGTACACACATGTATAAATGTACAGACACGTATGTATGCATGTACACATACACATGTACAAACTATAACTTGAATTTGGGTTTTTATGAATGTGTTTTAATAAACCGTCGGGTCCGCTGAAATTGAGGCTCGTCTTTTAGAAGATGAAAAGGAGTATTGTTGGCAATGGGAATAGGGTTTCTTTCTGCATTGATCTATACATAATTTATGACCTTATAAACTATGTATAGTTGATATATACATAGTTTAGTTGCTCATTTCATTGGCATGATTTGCATTGATCTCATTACTAAGCACATATTTACTATTTTCCTAAGCAGATTCGAAACAAATTGTTACAACAGGTATTGATTGTTTTGCTAAGTAGATAGTAGATACAAACAGAAACTATGTATAGGTCAAGTATGTATAGATAAAAGCTATGATTGTCATTGATCTACCATTTATACAGTATACTACATAAATATAGGACGGATTTAGTATCCACCCTTTCCCAATGCAAAACTGAAACATGTGAATAGGGTCACAGGCATAAACACTTATAATTAGGTACATCCATACATAGTTTATGACTGGGTTGTGTTTAATGGATTTGCAATGATCTATACATTGTTTATGATTTGGTTGTGTTTAATGGAATCGCAATCATCTATACATAGTTTATGACCTCATAAACTGTGTGTGCATGAACTATGTATAGATCAGAGCCAAGATTGGCATTGATCTATACATAGTTTATGATGTCATAAACTATGTACAGATAAAAGCCTTGATTTCCATTGAACTATACATAGTTGATCCATACAGAGTTTATGACTTGGCTCTATTTAATGGTATTGCATTTATCTCTCACGACACTATACTAGAACTCATTACTGGAAAGAAACTGTTACAAAGTTTAGTTGTTCATTTCACTAATATTGATCTCTCACAACACTATACTGGAATTCATTAGTGAGCACATATTGACTATTTTGCTAAACAGATTTGAAACAAATAGTTACAACATATATTGACTAAATTGCTAAGCAGATAACAGAGAGAAATAGAACCATGATAAACTATGTATAGATAAAAGCTATTGATATACTTGTAAATTTCATTGCTATGGGTACAGAAAATCAGAGCTTTAACTATGATATATACAGGTAATTAGAGGTAATGGCGTGAGCACATACTGGAACTCATTCCTGAGCATATGTTAACTATTTTTCTAAGCAGATCTGCAACAAACTATTACTGTTTGAATGAACAACAAAAAACCCAAAAAAAAAACCCAATATGCAAATGTGGGTGGGAGAAGAGAATTGTGTGTACGAGAAGAGAGCTATGTTCAAAGTCGTCGCCGCCAGCGTCCAAAGCAAAGAAACCCTAGCCCCAACCACAACCACGAAAAATGCAACAACCCAACAAACGCCATGGCCACAACAAACACCACAAGAGCCACAAAAACCCTAGTCTTCCACAGCACAACAACAAAATAGCGGTGACAAAACAACAATGCACTTTTGCTCTTCCAAAAACCTAAGGCGGATTCTACGGACCAGACAGTTTATTCAAACCCATTCATAAAAACCCAAATTTGGGTTTTCATTTCAACTTCCACCTATTTGTTGGAAGATGTTTCTTCCATTTTTGGAGCAAAATTGGCAGAAGAAAGCATAAATTGGGTTCTATGTTTGATGATCCAAATGCCTCTTTTTTCCTCCACAACCAGATTTTGGCCCTCAAAACCCTATTTCGCCTCGCTTCTTCCTGTAACCAAATGGGGCCTTATGTTAAAGGGTCTATATATACCTAGCATTAGCACCTTAGTGTGCAATAGGTAAGGTACACCATATTTAGGTGTAAATATGTGTCTTACATAATTTCTATATAATTAGAGAAATGAGGTATTTTATTTATTCTTCGAATTTAATATAGTGTATTTGGTAATCAACAAGCACCTTGAAAAATAGGTGAGAGAGTGAAAGGAACAACAATTGATGTGCAAGCCTCTTCAACCCCAAAGAAGAGCACCTTTGTTATTTCAAATAATTTTCAAGTCTCGTAAATTTGAAAACAAGGTGTTGTAAATTCCCAATCCATAATGTGGAAAGTCTCATTTATAGTATTGTAATGTGTGTGCTCCTTTTTTTTTGTGTGTATGTAATGTCATTTAAACCTATGTAGATTACAAACTTTTACTTAGCAAAGAGCTTATATTAATCAACTTTGAATTGCAAGCTTCTAGTTTTCATTATATGTATGTAAAAAATAATTCAAGCTTACCTGTACCAGTTGTTCCAAATTTGGTATTCTTGAAGGTGTTTAATTTGATAATGTTTGAAGGTGCATCTCCTCTACTTTTCCCCATGCAAGAAATGGGTTTTGTTGCATTCATGCATATCTCTCAAATGTGAATGAGGATTGAATGTGAAGGTCTGCAAGTTCACGTACTCTTGATATTGTTGTGAATGTTAGCCCTTGGAGGTCAGTGTTGCCAATGGCAATTGTTGCTTTTTGTAGTGTAAGCCATTGAAATTTGTGTATTGTTAGGGCCCATGTCATTTTCAAAGGTATTTGTCTATGAATGTCAGGACTTATTGGTAGCACTAGAATATTTTGTGGGCTATTATGGTCCTAGGGTGGCCCAATGTAGTTTTTAAAGTCAACATTACAAATAAAGGGAGTTAAGGTGGCTTTTCACCATCACTGTATACACTTTTTTTGACTTGTCCAAGTTGTTGTTTAAATCAAAATCATGGCTTTCTAGCATGCCTAGGTCATTTAGGTGGATAGGCAAGCCTGGGTACAGTCCCGCCAAGACTTGCCATTCATTAGGGATATTATCTAGTATGATAGTTTCATTAACTTCTGGGCTACCAACTTCATTTTCTTTTATTGGTTCATGGTCATTTATGTGCACATGCTAGGGTTTGTATTGTCCTTAATAAAAATATACACTTTTTTTGACTTGTCCAAGTTGTTGTTTAAATCAAAATCATGGCTTTCTAACATGCCTAGGTCATTTAGGTGGATAGGCAAGCCTGGGTATAGTCCCACCAAGACTTGCCATTCATTAGGGATACTACCTGGTATGATAGTTTCATTAACTTCTGGGCTACCAACTTCATTTTATTTTATTGGTTCATGGTCATTTCTGCGCACATGCTAGGGTTTGTATTGTTCTTAATAACTTTCCCAAGTTTGTACAGTTTCCTTAATCAATGCATCTATATTTGTTTGAATGTTGCAAAATGGTTTGTATAGATGTAATTTAGTCCAACAAAAGGATTCATAATTCTTGTCTTCCTTTGCAGGGATGGCTATCTAGCGTGGACTGACACAGACAATAGCATTAGTGAGATGCTCTCTCGATTGTATTTGTCTTTGACTATTCTTGAAGGTCATTTTTTGAGTTACTTTGATAAGTGAAGTATTATCTTAATGTATAGGTTGTGAGATGTATGCTTCAATTTTGTTTGGGTATGATGGTTCTCTGAAGGGTGCAATTGGTACACATTGGAGGTTTGTTGGTTGACATTTAAAGGTACAAATATCCTACTACATATGGAGAGTGGTAATTTGAGCAAGAGATGGCTAGTTTCTTAGGCACCAATGTCATGATCCACAAGGTTTTCCATAAGCATTTTCTGAAAAGCAATTGGGGCTAGTTTTTCAGAGTTTAGTTTGGTTGAGATACAGGTCAACATGGAGTAATACATTTATGACTTGTTCTCAGCCTTTGTTGCATATTTTGCAATGTATTTGAGTGTTGCATCAATTGAAAGGATGGAGTGGAAATCTACATTGGCCCTCCAAGTGGATAGAATTTGTGGATTGTGTAGGTTTAGATGGTCATCTTTACAAGCAAGGGTGTGGGTTGGGTGTCCATTTGTGGCAACATAAAGTTTTGAAATTTCTTGGGTACTCCAAGGGGCTTTATATCGACATGTAGGAGTAGATCCTTTCATCCTAACGCATTTTTGGAGGGTACATTTAGTGTGATGTTGCACATGATTTACTAATTCAATGTAGTCTATTATTGGGTTTGTATTATTGATCATTGTTGTATCCAACAAGAAAGGGTCATCAAGAAGAGATCAATTTATTTTTTGGTTTCACAAATGTAGACAACGTGGGTTCCATGCAGATGCATAGCTATCGATAAAATCAAGTGCATTTTGTATGGATTAGCTATCATTCCATCGTAGGCTAGAAATGTCTAGTGTTTGGCGTAGCCAGATGGACCTATGGATATGTGTAGATCCCTATGTTGTCATTCATACCTGATATTTTATAACATTCTTAGGAACTACAAGGGCCTATAAAAAGTATTGAAAGTGGAAGTGTAGTAGAGCTATACCTATACTAGTGATCTGTTGCTTGGAGAAGCTTTTCTAAGACCTCCTCACGAAATGTTGTAAATCTATGGTGCATATTGAGTGCTACAAGATGTGGATTTTGAATAATGTTTTGTAGCCTCCACCTTGTTGTTGTTGTAGGGTGTGTTGGTTCAGTGGATGGCATCATCTTGTGCAAGTCTGGTCATTTGGTGTCTTATGCACTAAGAGTGAAAAAGAGAGTTGGACAACCTATTTGAATGACCATGTCAATAAGCTCTCCTCTTCGTTGACTCCAGAATGGACTTGTGCCCCAAATTGATGAGTTGAATCACATAAGTTGGTCGACAAGCTTGTCATTAGGCAAGTCTTTTAATCTTAGGTAAGGGTATGCAACTGATGTTGGCATTGAATTGTCAAGTTGCTTATGAACAAATATTGATGTTGTGGTCTAGCTTCGATGGCACATAAGGATGTTAAGTATGAAGTACCTCAAGCACAGGTGTTGGCCAAACCTACTATCATGGTTTTGGATTAGGTGTTTAGCATATTCATGTAGCTTTACATCTTTTATACAATGTTCTTTGAATGCAACCGTCCCTTGTGGAAATAAACATGGGAAAGTCATTGCAAACAATCCTTCAATTGTGTATTCATTGATGGGATATGTAGAAACATTTGGCCATTGTATGATTGGACTTGGTCGTCCTTCTCCTAATTGTAGTAAAGATCTGACCTCTTCCATTTCTCTACATGAATTTGGTAGGTTTGGCACAAATGAATTGTTGTGCATGATTTCCTCTATTGGATCTTCTTTTGTTGCTTCACTATCAGTTGCAGATCTTTCATTATGGAGTGGAGTTGAGTTTTTGAGTATAAAAGGTCTAAAATGTCAGTTGACTAAATGGGAAAAGACACCAATACTAACCCATCTACCTATACATCTTTGTAATATGGATCATTGCATATTTTGTAGGTTGGTGCTGCATAGACATGATCTAAACTGACAATGAAACTATATTGTTGATGGTCTATGTTTTGTTAGTTAATAATAATAATGTTGAAGTCATCTATGGTCCTTGGAAAAAGTGTTGCAATTATAGAAATATCTTGAGGAAAACATATAGTATGACCACTGTATTTTAGTTGCCCGCCTCTTGCGTAAGTGACTTGAAGGATAGGGATTATTCTTGCTATCAACATCTCCTCAACTTGAGTTAGAATTTGTAAACAATGTGGTTGGTCACCAAGGTTCGTGTTATTCGATTCTAAGAATCAATTACCATTTCTTTTTTACGAGCATCTACAACAAGTGGTTGATCCATTTAGTTTCTTTGTTTTAATTCTTGGGTATCTTTCCATGCAGACCAAGCATGTAGACATTTTGGAAAGGTTATCCAATTTGCTATGGAAATTAGCTCTAGTTGTGTAATAATTCTCAGAGAAATGGGGCAAGTTTGTTTTCTCTAGTTGATTGAGTTGGGTAGCATTTCCTAACTGATTATTGCATTCTTGTAGATGGTATGGCATGGGGCAAGTAGGTTGGGTGGAACTAGGTGCTACATTAGAAAGCTCATCACGACTTTCTTGTCTTCTCTTGTTGATTGTGTCCTTTGTTTCTCTGTACCTTGCTCGTCTCTTTTGATTACTTTGAAGCATTGCATATGTCCATTTGTAATTGTATTTGCAAAAAGAGAGATTAGGTATTCCTGCAATTAATGTTGTTGACATTAGGTAGGTTGATAGTGTGAAGGTATAAAAATGTTATTAAAAGGTCAATCTTTTTCCACTTCAAACTGAGTGCACACTTTCCTATTAGAATATTAAATTAGATTCATTGTATTAGGTTATGAATTCTAGGAACATAGGAGGCACATTTTTCAATGTTTTCAATGAGATCATTATATTCAATAGAATTAGAAAATACAAAAGTAATGAGTTTCTTGGTTTGGAACAATGATATGTAACAAATATGCAAGGTGTATCATAGAACAAGAGGGTATGGTAAGGAGATAGATATATGGATAAAGAGATTGGCTAGAGTCGATTTGGAATTTCATTCTTGTATATATAGAGAAACTTTTGTAGTTGCAAGGCAGATTTAATAGTCATAGCATAAAATGGAATACAAAAACTGATAGATAAAACTTTTGGTCAATAATCATAGTTCGATTGCTAAATTTTTATATGGTATTCATAAGCATATTTTTGAAATCCAAATAGTTAAGTAGATGTTTAAAAATTTATATAATATGTGTTGACATATGTCCCATAAACAATATATGTAAAATATGAAGGAACCCAAATGCTAGACTTCTATATTAATTGGGAAGTTAATAATAGATACAAAATAGTATGAAATGAGAGGGAACCTCAATACATGTGTTTGTAGACACTTGTGGAGAACAAGTAAATATAGATTTAGAGTAGAAGTAATAGAGGATGTATATGTTACAATAATTAGAGATCCCTAATTGCAAATACTATGCATGGTTTAGCACTACAACAACAGTGGTATTTGTTCGTTCTCCTCCAAAGTGCTTCATGTTGATGCTAAGTTTGAAGAGAAATTGATTATTGACGATGCTCGCCAATATGTTTGGTGCAGCATCAGGTTCAGCTAGAAAAAGCTCGAAGTCTTTTGCTATTATACCTATCAAATTGTTTGATGGTCCTTCAAATGCAGTAGTATTTAGCAAATCACTTGTCTCATCTTGTAACTCCATCTTGAGGATATAGTTGTATTCAAAGGTAGACAACTCTGTGCAACATTTAGGGCACCAAATTTTTTTGGTTGAAGTGTGAATTTTATTTTTCTTACATTTCTTCTTGTTCACCACCAGTGGACAAGAAAGGTAGTAAAAGTCGTCCAAGTGCAATTTGGTAATAGTAGCTTTTACACAAATAGGGTGTGTGTTTAGAAACCCTTTATTTTCAATAGAGTAGATTTTTATTGGATTTTTAAAGGTGTGTTGGGCAATATGGCCTTTTGACAAGGGTACTGAAGGGCGGTCATTTCTTTCACTTGTATACCACAGCTATAATGCAAAGGCTTTAGAAAGGTTTGGATTGATTTGAATGAACATTGAGAAGGTAGTATCATTTTTTTTCCATTCCATGATACTAAATGTGTAGATTTAACTAAAATAACAGATGGGGTTGATTGTAAGAACAAATCAAATTTTTGCTCCCCTCTGGCTTTGCAATGGTGACCCCATAGTGTAACTTCTATGGTATAATTTGACATATCTTTGATTGTCATTGTACATTTCTTTGTTGATATGTTATTTCTTTTCTGTATAGCTAATGCAAGAGTGAAATATACAAGTATGCCAATGACACCTACAAGGAAGTTGGTAGGAAATGTGTCTAGTGAACCTATGTTCCTAAAGTGGAAGCTATGTTTGGGTATTGTAGAGTCTGGACAAGTAGATGGAGATATTTTCGATGTGTGTACAAGGTGAATTTCATACATGGGTTTGGTGAGTTGCTATAGTTTGTATTGCTTACTTTGATGTGACCACCTGAGATTTTGTATAGACAACCAGGTTGAATAACATTGTAGAATTCATATGCTACTTCATTAAAGCAAGTAATGTGGATTCCAGAGCTTTCATTGTCAATGAAATCAGACCCAAAAACCTTTCCATCACTATCTGTATTTTTGTATCCATTGATTGAAGTTTTCTCTAAAACTCTACCCTCAATGAACCAATGTCTATGGTATGGAGTCAGTGATTTAATGGTGAGTGGTAGGAATAGAGCCATGTTTTGGACATAGTAATCTGCATGTTGGGAGGGCACTAATGCATCTTCAGAAGTTGAAGGTCGGTGGTAGTTAGCTATTTGGAGGAGTGGAATTGGAGAGCCAACTATTATTGCATTAATTGAAACCACCTCAATGTTTTCAAGCAAGAGTGCCTCGTGAAGAAAGGAGTTCATAGTTTAGAATGGGCATTAACACGACATAGAAAAAAAATAGTCAATGATAGTGGGAAAGAAATGACATACATGAAGTTGTTGACCAAATTGCAAGAATATGCCTTTTACACAAATAATTGTGCCCATTACTAAACCTTCTTCAATGATCAAATCCTTTTATTTGTCTGGAAGAAGAGTTGAAGGGGTGTGTGTACCATTTGAGAGTTGAACTCGGTATTTGGTAATTTTAGAATGAGGTTGTTGAATAGAGTGTAAAGATGTAACTTGTAAGTATAGATCAATAATAGATGAGCCCGCAAGAATCTCATCTAGTCCACCTCTAGTTAAAGTCACCATCGTGAGGTATAATGGAAAGGAAGACAAGACCCTACAAGTAAGATGATATGATATGATTAGACTATGTAGGGATCAAAAAATTTGTCCCTGAAATCCGAAATTGAGGTGAAGTAGTTTGAGCTTAATAAGTTAGATTTATTTTTCCCAAAATAACATATTGTTGCACATTATTCAATTTTTTTCTATTTTCTAATCCTTTAATTACACACAAGAAAGGAAATAGGCTTGCATTTTTTTTTGTATAATTCCATACGTTAACATGATTTGCATGTATCGAAGTCAAAATAAGATTATGTAACATACAAACAATTTCATTGTTGGAAACAATTTTCTATTTAAAGATATATATTTCTATTACATGTATGGAACATGTACTTTCATGTCTATACTAAGGTTACATACTTTGAAAATTGGAATAATTATAGTCAAAAAGTTGACAAAGGCATTGGTCATCCAGTTACATAGTAGGAAAGCAAGAGAAATGATCACATTTTATTCAAGCGCTTCTCACATCCGTCAATTATTGAGGGTGTACCACCATTTGCATAGTGTTGGTCATTATAGATCTCCCTAATGAAAGTGCAAAGGCCCTCTAACTTAGTGCAACCATTCAAAAGTTGTATGATGTCCATTTCTTCATCATGAGGCAAAGAAAGACATTTTGGTTTGGAGTTATTCAGAATGTCGCGACAGCTATATGAAATATTCAAAGATAGTTTTTATTTTAAAAGGGGTAAATGCTTTGACCTGGAGCTATGAACCAGTGAGGTCACAAACGGGGGACCTCATCCCCATGAGATTTGAACCTTGATGGCAAGGATAACAACACAACAACTTAACCATCACAACATGCCACTATTGGCATGAAATATTCAAAGATAGGTTATGTACGTTACTTGCTAAATATTTTTCTTTTTCATAGAGCTACTTGCTTCCAATATGAAAGTAGTTGCTTCAACTCCAACCAAGGGGTTGTTGACACTTTTAGTTGAATCCCCACTTGATATTTGGATGATTTCTTGGCTATTTGCATTTGTTGCCATTTCCTAAGAGTAGGGAGCATAATTTTTGTATGAGTACAAAGTGAAGCAATAATTGTGGTGGGTGCAATAGCAGAAGTATTGGCAAGTGGATTGTAAATGGAAATTTCTTCTACTTTAAATTTATGTGTACTATCTCCAGTACATTTAAATAAGTTTATAAATGGGAAATTTTATTAATAGAACTTTAAATACATAGTTAAATTCTTTATGTATGTTATAAACTAAAGAAACTTACATAATATTATTAGCTATGTGCTTCAAATTATAAAAAGAGGTAATAAGTACACTTTATTAAACTTAAACAAAATAAATGCTTGTATTTGTTTACATTATTAAATCTTAAATTTAAGTATATTACAATACGTTATTATTGAATACTTATTGTGTTTGTGTTATTAATAGATATGATGAATGCTTATGATAAATTCAATTGGTATTTTCTTCTTCTAGTCCTTCATCAATTTGGTTTTTCTTCTAGGTGGTGTAAAGCGATTAAAGCTTGCATTTCAGGTGCACATTTTTCTATTCTCATTAATGGTGCACTAGTAGGTTTCTTTGCCTCTTCCCAAGGAGTTCGTCAAGGTGACCCTCTTTCTCCGTTCTTGTTTATCATTATGGTAGAGGCCTCCAGTAGACTTATTAACTCTTTTAATCAAAAAGGGTTGTGGAAAGGTATCAATATTGTGTGTACATCTTTGTCCATAACCTATTCTCTTTTTCCTGATTATACTTTACTCTTTGGATCATCTACATATCAAGAAGCACAAAGTATGAAGAAAGCCATTGACCTATATGCACAAGTTTCATGTCAATGTATCAATGCAAATACATCTAAAATTTATGTTTTTAATACATCCCAATTGATTGCTCAAAGAATAATCTGTCTTCTTGGTTTTCCCATGATCGTCTGCCTTCAACTTATCTCGGTGTTCCCTTTTTTGTGGGATTAAACAAACCCTCTTATTGGAAATATGTGATTAATCATATCAAAAGTAAAATTAGTGCTTGGAAGGTTCGCTGGTTATCCCTCTCGAGTAGAATTTTGCTTATCAAAACTATTCTTTCTGCCATTCCTAATTATTTCTTCTCCACTCTACAAGCCCCCAAAGGTATCATCTAGAGGTTGACATGGCACCTTTCTTTGGTTAGATAAAATGAACGGTAAGAAGAAAATACCTATTATTTCTATTCATGCCATGTCAACCTCTTATAGAACAGGAGGTGTCGAACTTCCCAACATTTAACGCCATAAACATCAACACCTTCCTTTTCCAAATGGCCTTCTTGACACCCATACACATTTAAGAGTGCTTATACTTGAGACAAACATGATTCTTTCGGCATAGTTGTATACCTATGATTTTTTAGAGCTAAATTATAAAATGTATAAATACTAACTTACATTGGGTGCATGCCATTTTCTTTCATCGATTAGAATTTTTAACATACCTTTGTATTGAATTAGTTCTAAATATAAATTAATGATACAAATAGAAATCATTCAAGCACACAAAAAAAATAAAAAATTGTACAAACAAACTAATATCTTTTTAAAAAATTATATATTATGTTAAACAAAATACTATAATTCATAACAATTAAATAAATTTATTCTAAATTGAAACAAAAGATCAATGAACATACTAAGTTTAAATATAGGGCAAAAAATTACACATATTTTATTATTCAAAGTAATTCATAATATTATAAATGTAGCATCAAAATATAATATAATAAAGGTGCAATTAATGTTATAATTAATAGATTTTATCATCATACAAAATAAAATTTGTAAATATTCATAATACAAACAAAATAATATGATATATCCATCTTAAAAGGAAACATTAATTTTTTCTTAATAATTAATTAAAAATTTATTAAATCAAAAAAAATTCCTCTATTTTCCACATTTTATTATAAATATCTAAACAATTTCCTTTTGAAAATAAATTTGGAAACACAAAGTAAATAGAATAAATATAAAATAATTCTTAAATCGGTACAATATTTCTTTTTTTTGATATACATATATCATTTTTTATAAATATAATATTTTTTTTAATTTAAAAAAAAGTGCAAGTAATAATCAAGTAGTTTTATGATTTATTTACTTATTATTATTTAACATATAATAAGAATGTAGAGAAACATAAATTTTCTATTCAATTGATCATTTAATATTTATATATAAAACATATAATCCATGAGAATCATTTATAAATATATCTCATATATAAATCTATTTTTAAGTTCTGAAGTTATTTACTTGTAATCTCTAATACCTTTCTATTTGATTCTCTATCTATATTAGTTTAAAGCCTTTCTAAATCTAATTGGTAAAATGCAGACACGTTTGTTTTGCCTATTTCTTTAACCAAATCGAAGAACAAATCCATTAAAATCTTCTACCTAAAACAAAATCTTGATATACAAACAATATTTTTTATTATCTTGAACTGTTACAAACGTGAGTTGACCTCTTCGAATCAAATTTACGCTTTCATAATGTCTCCACAAAGTTCTTGTTGAATATTGAAACGTAAGATGCATAAATAACCTGTACTAATTTGAGTGAGAATCCGAAAGCATACAACAAAGAATGTAATTGTTGTTTTGGAAAAATGAACTAGTAAGTACTAAAAAATCAAAAGAAATATATATCACTCAATTGTATACATTAGTAGATAGTACAATTTCATATTAAACAAGAGCTCTTTGCAATTAGAGTCATTGCCTTTTGAATCTTAGAAAATAGATTATTATTAAAACAAATTTATACCCAGTGTAAAAATTTGCAAAGTGCTTTATTTTCATAATTACATCCAAAACATATGTTGTTTCATAATGAATCTTATGAATAAGTAAAAATAACTCATGTAACCAATTTGAATTTCAAAGATTAAAATTGTTTTTTTCACATTTTTAAATATATTCCACTATGTATTAAAGTTTGTAACCAACATTTTTTTTTTATCGGTAATTTGTAACCAACAATTATACCAGCCTTGCACAAATATTAATTAAAAAATCATATAAAAAAATATTTCTCAAAGTAATCTATATATTCAATTAAACAAAGATATAAATCTTGTATTTATATATATAATTAAAAATACATAAAATATTATTTATAAATAATGAAATTAAAAATATTTATACTAATAAAATCTATTTTTACAGCTTCCAAATATGGTTCCCCCACTTAATTTTTTAAAAAAAATATATATAAATCTGACCTTCTTCACTATAAAATAAATAAATGAGATAAATAAAAAATTAGTGCGAACACATTATAAAGGGACAGCGAATTGAGATAAATGCTTAATAATGTGTTTAATAGTGACAATGACACATTGCCTATTACAGATTTAAAACATTGCCATTTTTCTTGCTTTTTCTGATTAAAAGAATGACTTTTGCCCAGGAAATTGGCGTCCAACCAATGACAATTTAGAAATTGCAATGTGATAAATCAATTTTAAAAAATCAGTTCATAACCTTAGCTTAGAACTATATTTTCGTCATGAAATAAATTAATACTATTAGTTGGGGGGTCTATGGGAATATTAGTTCCCTATCTTATAATAAGGCAGGGACTAATAATAACAATATAATATGCCTAAGAAAACTAATGGAATGGAGAATACCTTATACTAAAGTACAGTTTATGTAGCCTGTGTTCTCTTTGTAGCCTATTTTTCCAATGCATAATATTCAAACATGTAAGGGTAATTGTTCTATTTATAGGCAGCCTAAAGAGCATTGCAAGTATGTAGTAATATCTCCCTAGACTGTATTAATTACAATTTGGTGTGGCAATAACTTCAAATGGGTTATGTGTCATCGGTTGGGAAGAAGTCTACTAGGAATGTTTTACCAAAAAGTAATACATGATGGGCTACGAGAAATTTGACTTGTGTTTTGTGTAGTGCCTAAAATTGTTTAAATATTAGATGTTGTGGAGAATGTCTCTGGAAAGGGAGTGAAGTAAGGTCCTTATGTACCTCCTACACGATCTTCTCATACAGCCACGTTAGACACCGTCACTCAAAAGCAGTGTCCCTAATAACAATTTCATTGAAATGGAAACTTCCTATAGAGGGTCTATTCAAATAGCCAAAAATTTGTAGGTACCTATTGTCGTAAAAGCCTATCATCTAGGTTGAGGTGACTGAGAGCATCCTCATAGTTTCACATCAACCACCCCATCCTTAACATTGTTGATCTAAGTTGTAGCTAAGAGAACAATCTATGAATGGTGTACACATGTTTGCATTGTTTAGAATAATAAGATATGACAAAAGCTATGTAATGTCCCTATTTTTGGCCATTCTATGTGATTGATAGAGTTAACTCATCATGGCAACCCTCGTGAGCTCACGGGGCATTTTGGGGGTCTTAACTATGGATTTACTATTTTTAGTAGTTTCTATTCTTGGCAGTGTAGTGGGTGGTTTGGTAGTTGGTCATCACCTCCAGTTGATCAGGCTAATAATTGCATGAGCTCTTATTTATATATTATTCATTGAGTTGCATTATTATAATAATGTTTATATTATTAAAATAATGACTTTTAGCAATATTTCTAAAAAGCAAGTTGGAAAGTTTCTAGCGTTGAGTTCTTTTGAGAAACTTCCACATTTTTTGAAGTGGAGTTTTATGGATACTTTTGCCAATGAAAGCTTATAAATGAGAGATCATTTCGTTGGGAAATGCATGCTTGAAAATATATTTGATTTTGTGCCTTTGTGGCTTTTTCCTAGGTTCTTAACTGTATGCCCTTGCTAATATATAAGGGTTTGGAAATTCTTTTGCAATTTAGCTACTAAGGTATAACTACGTTTGCCCAACTTCTCTATTGTTCATCGCTATAGCTAAGAAGTGTTTTCATTCCATTGCTGAAGTATAGTTGATTTGATATTTTTTGGCAATTACTCCTACTTTTGTTTGTTGTGGCCAAGGAGAGGATTCTTTCTAGGTATTTAAAGTTATATAGCAATTGATCAAACTTTCTCCAACTGTCTGATTTGTATCTATGGAGAATTATGTGAAGGAAGAAATTTATCATATTCAAAAGGGAAGCAGGTGTGAGGGTTGAGTGTGGCAAAGAAGTGAATCAGGAAGAGAAGTTAGAGCTGTCGATTATTATTTGGGAGCAACATTTTGAGGTTCTAGGAGGCTAATTGTGAACTGACACCATTTCCCTTGGTATGGATGACATCCATTAACAGGTCTACAATTCTAGTTCAATTGCATGAAGATTGCCCAGTCAGCAGCACATGATTTAGCAACCAAGGCAACCATAGTACCTGCAATCTGCTATGTAGGTTCAGTGTTCAATTTGGATCATTAACGACATACCACTTTGGATAAGGTGGCACCTTCTGTAGTCACATGGTGATCAACATATGCATTTCTGAGTTTACAATTCACTAATTCAAGGGAAATCAATAATGTTGATTATGCCAATCAGGTTCTAGTGGTTATTTATCTATTTCAGAATGTTATGCATGCAAATGACTTGAATTCTCAATTGCATTTGTGGTGGTTCCCTGCAAATTAAAAATTGCTCTTCATAGATCATTTGTTGTGTTTTGCACCTCAAATATATTTTCCATTAGCATTTCAATTAGAGCAAATAAATTTTGGAGATTTTTGAGAGAGTGTCATTTTGCAATATTATTCATTGTCAATGCATATATGTCTAAAAATAATTTTAAAAAGGTATAGTTTTCAAATAGAAACATAGAATCCAAAAATTTCTCATTTTCAACCAGAAAATTTATGGAAGGCAAGGGTTTTTACAGTGGTATTAGAGCAGTTTCCTGCCAACCTATAGGAATTGGGCTCAGTTTTTATTTTGTTCAGTGCTGACTTTGAAAGATTTTCAGATCTAATTAGTAGAGTGACCAACACTTTAATTTCTCTAGCTATGGATAAACATAGGACTGGTAGTTCTAGAAGTTAGTGGTGTAATGAGGAAGTTAGCATAAAAATGAATGTTGTGTAGGAGAGTATGGAGAAACTTAAGCTTCATCAATAGAGGTTGGCGAAGAGCTTGTTGGATCCAACGACAATTGAGAGGGTAGCAAGGTATATGGTTTCCACCTTTAGAAGGTTGAAATCAAGGTTGTAGGGAAGGAAGCTTGAGTTTTCCCCAATAGGTGTCCGTGATGATGTTGTACCTATGTTTAATATGACACCTATGAGTCCTATCCGCAATGTTGATGATGGACTTGTTTTAGAAGGACATGTGGATGTGCCCATGAAGGATAGCAACACTAAGCCTCAGCAAGTTGAGGCTCCCAAATTAGTTGTTGTGGTTAGTTCAGAGGTAGTTGATGATGTAGTTATCACTGACTTTTCAAACGCATTGGAGGAGGGAGTTGTTATTGGTGACTTATATGTTAGCTACTATAGTGTTGCTCCAGTATAGGAGGTAGTTGCTTCCTTAGGTGGGATCGAGGCATGTATGGAGTCACCCAACTATGATGTTGGTGATATAGGTGTTACAACAAAATTGGGAGATGTGGATCAGATGGTATGGACACATCTAGTGATATTGTATTGGGTGATGACTCCGAGGAGGGTTGTGATGAATTTGAGGATCGATGTTCACATGATCTTACATTTGAGGTGGAAGCTGAGACATGCGAGGAGATTGATATTGTGAGGGCTCCCATTTCTTCGGATGAGGAGTTGTGCGAGGATGATGGCACACGTATGAGTGATCTTGCGGTGGGAAATTATGATTCAGTTTCCTATCATAGTGCAGTTAGTGAGATAGAGAGATTACATAGGAGTCAAGGGTTACAAAGACATCATCTGACCAGTCAGTTGAAGGTGAATGATAGTGCCATTTCTTAAGCTCTTGGGCATCATGATGTTGTCCATCAAATGCTAGGTACATATGGTTGGGGTGCTCCTTTGTCTGATGAGCATGGTGATAGTATTCTTTCTCTAGCAAAGGTTCATGCACTTTGAGAGGCTGTCAAGATTTTGAAGCATAATTACTCAGAGCTAGTTGCTAACTGGGATTACCTTCTAGAGTGGGGTAGCACTTGTTATGAGACATTGTTAGAGAAAGAGGAGAAGGTGGTGGAGCTCACCCAAGAGTTTGAGGTGACTATGGACTCTCTTCAGCGTACTTGGTGGGCACTTTAAGAGTAACATTCATGATTGGATGAGGTGACTATGGAGTTGGAGCATGTTCGGACCACACCAGCCCCAAATCCAGTTTAGTTGCATATTGTGGTTGGTGGTGTGTTTGCTTCTACGGTTAGGGATGATTGATGTGATGGTATGGATGACACATCCATCCAGGATATGTCTATAGTAGGTATAGATGAGATGAGAGTATCACGGGAGTTGTGCTCTCATGTTGATCTTCTTCCTTCTACTAGAAGTGAATCTATTTCTTCATCTCGTACATCTGATAGCATTGGACAACTGACAGTGCCGCATTTTCAAAGGGATCAACTACGAGTCATGGGGAGCAGGTGGATGCTTCTACATATAATTTCTACTACACAGAGTCCTTCATGGAGTATATATTGGAGAGCTCAGATGTGAGGGAGGATTCATATAGAGTGTTTGAGGGTACTCTCATCTGAGGCTCTCATGCTATTCAAAGGTTGGTGGGAAAGATTGTAGAGACTCTGTATGCTATCCTTCCCCATAGGGATTTTGAGGTTGGGTTTGCTGAGAGGGTTGCCCAGGATCCTGCCTAACCAATAGTTTGAAGTCAGAGATTGGAACCATCTTCTGATTCCTAGTTTGATGATGATAAGCCCTTGACAAAGATTGGGAGTTTTTATTGGCATTATACTATGAGGAGTGCTCATAATTTTTCTTTTGATCCACAAGTAGAGGACTTGGTTTCATGTCAATGTGGGTTGGCTCTAATTTCATATCATCCATTATGGCATGCGTTAGCACCATCTTTTGCAGATGAGATTGATAACTACTTGCAATATCTACACACCCTAGACATTTTGGCAGAGGTTGGAGTTGGTGTTAGTGATTTAGGTACCTATGCTTGTTACCATCTCCATAGTGCAGTTGGGTGTGATTATCAATTTGATGGGAACTTAGGTATGGATAGAGTTGGTATTTCACTTGCATTTAGTTTTGATGGGTTGCCTTCATCAGCACCTCAGGTTAGTTTTTAGATGATTCTGATGTTGATGTTTGTTATTTAGGTGTTGGCGCTAAAGGAATTTCTTGTACATAGCAGGGATGGTACACAATTATACCTTTGGATCTAGGTGGATCGTGTGTTAATTTTGCTCTGAGATTGCTTGAGTACAAGCAATGTTAGGGAGGGAGGATTGTAATGTCCCCATTTTTGGCCAGTCTGTGCAGTTGATAGAGTTAGCTCATCATAGCGACCCTCATGAGTGCATAGGGCATTTTGGCAGTCTTCGTTATGGATTTACTATTTTAAGTAATTGTTATTCTTGGTAGTGCAGTGGGTGGCTTGGTAGTTGGTTGTCACCTGTAGTTAATCAGGCTAATAATTGCATGAGCTCTTATTTATTTATTATTCATTGAGTTGCATTATTATAATAATGACTTTTAGAGATATCTCTAAAAAGCAAGTTGGAAAGTTTTTAGTGTTGAATTCTTTTGGGAAACTTTCACATTTTTTGAAGTGGAGTTTTATGGAAATTTTTTGCCAAAAAAAGCTTATAAATGAGAGCTCATTTCATTGGGAAAGGTGCACTTGAAAATATATTTGATTTTGTGTTTTTGTGACTTTTCCCTTGGTTCTTAACTGTGTATGCCCTTGCTGATATATAAGGGTTTGGAAATTCTTTTGCAATTTAGTTGTTGAGGTATAGCAAAGTTTGCCCAACTTCTCTACTGTTTATTACTGTATTTGAGAAGTGTTTTCATTCCATTGTTGAAGTATAGTGGATTTGGTATTTTTAGGAAATTACTTCTACTATTGTTTGTTGTGGCTAAGGAGAGGATTATTTCTAGGTATTTCTAGTTATATAACAATTGATCAAACTTTATCCAACTGTCTAATTAGTGTCTACGGAGAATTGTGTGAAGGAAGAAATTTATCATATTCGAAAGGGAAGTAGGCATGAGGGTTTCCTATCAAATTGAGTGTGGCAAAGAAGTGAATTGATAGGAGAAGTTAGAGTTGTCAACTAATATTTGGGAGCAGTGCTTTGAGGTTCTAGGGGGCTAATTGTGAACTGACACCATTTCCCTTGGTCTGGATGACATCCATTAATAGGTCTACAATTTTGGTTCAATTGCATGAAGATTGCCCAATTAGCAACACGTGATTTAGTGACCAAGGTGACCATAGTACTACTATCTGCTATGTAGGTTCAACATCCAACTTGGATCATTGATGTCATACCACTTTGGATAATGCAGAACCTTCCGCAGTCACATGGCGATTAGTATATGCATTTTTGAGTTTGCAACTATGTTACTCGAAAACACATTTCCACCTATAAGACTCAAGTTTTGAAAATGGGGATGGTTTTAGTGATGGGGGGATGGTAGGAAACATTTCCAAGCCATCCCCACCTGGATAGGAAAATCAGAAACATGTCCTCGAAACACAAGAAATGGTCAACGAGTTTTAGAAACTTGATGACTGTCTCGGGGACTACATTTTCGTTTCCTAGAGGTTTTCGGGACTACTAAAAAAGTTTTTCAATTTTTACCAAAAAAATTAAATAAGCCACCTGCGGACCCTGCAACTTCAAATATATTAAAAAATAAAACTTTTAATATTTTTTATATAGACTTAGGTTTGTTAATATAATAATAACTCAATGTTTTCATTTCCTATCTTAATATTTTATTATATATAATCATAACCTTGTGTCCATTATTATATATAATCATAACCTTGCGTCCACTAATAATAATAATAACTGTATACTTCTGTTGTTACATGATCCATTATCTCCACAGATATCATATAGATCTCTTTATCTTTTATGGTTTAATTTATATTACAAATCTAGTTTAATTTAAAAGTTTAATTTTTTAAGTCTTAACTTTTCAATGTTTTCATTTTGTTGAAAGTTGATGTTTTTCATTGTCTCATTTGATTCATTTCATAACTTACTAATGGTATTGTAAGTACTTAGATGATAATTGAAAGTGATTATTTGAATTTTCTTAAATAATTGAAAATGATGCTATTAAGAAATTTGATTTTCTATGACGACTCAATTAGATGTTGATTGCTATGCCCTATGATCATTGATGAATCAATATTTGATGAATGAAATTGATAATTTTTAACTATGTTGTTGTGATGAATGTAGAATTGATGAATATTTTTGAAAATTCATATGTGTGTGTGTGTGTGTGTGTGGGTATGCATATGTATATGTATATGTATGTATATGTATATATATATGTATGTATGTATATATATGTATGTATATGTATATATATATGTATGTATGTATATATATGTATGTATATAGATATATGTATGTATATAGATACATGTATGTATATGTATATAAATGTATGTATATATATGTATGTATGTATAAATACACACACACACACACACACACACACACACACACACACACACACACACACACACATATATATATATATATATATATATATATATATATATATATATATATATATATATGTATTGTATATATATGTATGTATACATATATACATATATGTATATATGTATGTATACACATGTATGTATACATATATACATATATGTATATATGTATGTATACATATATACATATATGTATATATGTATGTATACATATATACATATATGTATATATGTATACATACATGTGTATATATATATATGTACATATATATATATATATATATATATATATATATATATATATATATATATATATATATATATATATATATATATATATATGTAGATATATGTACATATATATAGATATATATAGATATATATATACATATACATACATACATACATACATACATACATACATATATATATAGCTGTCCCCTGCCATCCCCTATTCCTGCAAAAAAAAAATCGTCCCGAAAACCTGTTTCCTTGTCCCCCCGTCCCCTCATCCCACAAACTTGGGGTAACATAGGTTTGCAATTCACTAATTCAAGGGAAATCGATAATGTTGATTGTGCCAATCAGATTCTAGTGGTTATTTATCTATTTCATAATTTTATGTATGCAAATGACTTGAATTTTCAATCGCATTTGTGGTAGTTCCCTGCAAATTAAAAATTGCTCTTCATAGATCATTTATTGTGTTTTGCACCTCAAATATGTTTTCCATCAACATTTCAATTAGAGCGAATACATTCTGGAGAATTTTGAGAGAGTGTCATTTTGCAATATTATTCATTGCCAATGCATATATGTTTGAAAATAATTTAAAAAAATATAGTTTTCAAATAGAAATACAAAATACAAACATTTCTCATTTTCAACTAGCAAATTTGTGGAAGGAAAGTAAGGGTTTTTACAAGATATGGGTATCTATACCAGTAGAAGCCTACAATCCAGATTGAGGCAACCGAGAGAATCTCAAACATTTGACAAAATGTCCACAAATCTTAACATTTGCATTGATTTGGATGTGTTGTAGGCAGCGTCAACTGTGATTGGCAAACCATCTACACCTCTTAATAGTTGCATTGACTTCGATCTGCTATCCGCATTGGCTTCAATTGTCAAACCATCTATTCGACCATCCCACAATCATCTTACTATTGTATTACAAAATCTAAACATTTTTGGCACTGGAGTCAATATACACAACAGAAAATAGTTAATGTGAAGAGCTCATACCTCCTATAATTTCAACGCTCCTCCTTTCAATGGTGAGAGATTTTCAATGATTGTCCAACCTTACCCATGATTTATGACCATCAATTGCAAAAAAAACAGGCCATTCACTTCATATTGTGAATGCCTATGACGTAATTAAGTCATGATAACAATGCATAAATATTTAAATGGAAACTTTTTAATAGTAGGTAGTTATACAACTTGAGTTATATATTATTTTTATTTTCAATTTTATGGTATCAATCTTAACTTTTTGTTTTATTTTGATTACATAGCAGTTCGAGCCTTTTCAATCACTCTATTTCAATTTTCTTAAAAAGACTTATATTTTTATTTTAGAATAATTTTTACTATTTTCTATAATCATTATCTATTAGTTTGAAGTGTGAAAGCATTTTGATTGACTCAATTCTTGTATTTGAAAGAGTTCCTTTGAAAGATATCTAGATTTCTTACAACCACCTAGCAATTCCTACTTATATGTATTATCAAGAAATGTGCATTGCACAAACATCTAAGATATATTAAATGTTTGTGAAGTTTATCTTCTATCATTTATCTACTTATTAAATCAATATCTTAATAATTTGACACAAAGGAAGCAATTATTTATATCACATTCAAATATGAAATATTAAAATTATTTTTTATTAAGAACAAATTGAGAATATCTTGGGAAAAGTTAGAAAGAACTATTTCAAAAGTTGGTATATCTAATTTGCAAATATGACCAATCGCACATTTGCAAAATTGAATATGTAGATTAAAACCATACTAGAATTGTTTGATTCTCTATATTCTAGTTGGGATATTTTATAAAAGCGTGATTCTTCCCTAGTTTTAAGGTTTTACTATTGTACCAAACTCACTCATATTCTTACTTTTTATGAAGGTAAATTCATTTTTTAATTTGGTTTCATCTTTATAATGTAAGACTTCTCTTAATCATTTTTTACATTATCTATCACATAGTTGGTAACCTAGAAATCATCGACTCTATAAAGATTTTGAACTCCTTCCTTTCACTCTTTCATCTTCCCAATTTCACAAGAGAGTTAAATCTATAGATATCTTACAACTTAAACTTTTAAAATTTCCTCTTTGTAGTCTTCTCTTTACCCTTATTACAAAGAAAAAGTTGAAAAGATGACATCTATGATATAGAGTAGCTAACACTATGGAAAGAAATATGACCAATGAAGATGATAGTAAAAATGAATAAAACATTTAATGTTTGAAAATTGTTCAAGACGTCATATTAGAAATTATTTCCCTAAGGCACAAGAAGAGCAAAGGAATAATGTGCTAAGATTAAACTTTTAAATTATTGTATAAATGATTGAATCTATAAATTTGTGGAGAATGGGATGACCATGAAATAGATTAATGTCCCTCAAAGAGACTTTAGATTAAGAATGAAGAAGATGAGCATGGACCATGGTGACCTAAGAACTATAGTTAAATGATAAATAAATACATAAGACTATAGTAGGTGCATCAAAGGATTGATGAAAATCCACCCTACACCCAATATTGTGGATATAAAGCATGTTGATGAAGAATTTTTGTTTGTTAATGCTATGCAAAAAAACCCTCTAACAATCACAATGAGATCATATAAATAGATTAAATTACTATAGAGGATAAAGGAGATAAGGAAGAGATTTTAAAAAAGAGACAACATGACGAGTGTTAAAAATCTGACAAATAAGGATCATTACTCCATGATGTGATATATATATATATATATATATATATATATTTAATAATTAAATTTTTTTTTTTGGGGGGGGGGGGGGGGGTGGGGGAGTGTTCTTTCTATAGGGTGGGAGGGATAGGTATTAATGGAGAGAATGGAGAGGAGAGAGGGAAGAGAAACAAAAGGAGGGGGAGAGAAGAAGAGGATGAGGGAAGCAAGGATGTGTATAGGGTAGGGAGGAAGGGGGTGTGTGTGTGTGTGTGTGTGTGTGTGTGTGAGAGAGAGAGAGAGAGAGAGAGAGAGAGAGAGAGAGAGAGAGAGAGAGAGGTAGAGGTAAAAAGGCAGGGAGCAGGAGAGATGGAGGGAGATGGAGATAACTACAGAGCAGAGTCAACAAATAGAGAGGTGAGATACCTAGAGAGAGAAAGAGATGTGAAAGACCTAGATGGGGAGATATATGTGAGATATATATAAATTAGGAGAGAGGTAGATAATAATATATTGAGGGAAGAGGTGGGAGGTGGAGAGGAAGAAATTGATAAATCTAGAGAGAGTAGAGAAGGAGAGGGTGAGGGATGGGGGAAGAGACAATCTAGATAATGGAGAGAGGGGATGCATGATAGAGAGGAAGAGTGAAAGAAAGGGATAGACAAACCTAGAGAGAGGAGGGAGGGAGGGAGGGGGAGAGAGAGAGAGAGAGAGAGAGAGAGAGAGAGAGAGAGAGAGAGAGAGAGAGAGAGAGAGAGAGAGAGAGAGAGAGAGAGAGAGAGAGAGAGAGGAGGGGGTGAATACCCCCAACCCTATGTACTTTAAACCTTATACCATCAACCTTGAGCTCTAAATTGTAGACTAATATTATGAGAGAGATAGACAGAGAGATAAAGATTATAAAAAGGGGAGTGGAAAAAAGGAAGGGAGCTAGAGAGGTGAAGAGAGAGGGAGATAACTACAGAGTGGAAAAATAGAGAGGCGAGATACCTAGAGGGAGATAGAGATGTGAAAGACTTAGATGGGGAGAGATGTGTGAGGTCCATATAAAGGAGGGGAGAGGTAGATAATATTATATTGAGGGAAGAGGTAGGAGGTGGAGAGGAAGGAATAAAGAAATATAGAGAGGGGAGAAGGAGAGGGTGAGGGAGGGGAAAGAGACAATATATACAATGGAGAGAGAGGATGCATGATAGATAAAGAGAGTGGAAGAAAGGGATGAAAAAACTTGGAGAGGGAGATGGAGAGAGAGAGAGAGAGAGAGAGAGAGAGAGAGAGAGAGAGAGAGAGAGAGAGAGTTGGGGGTGTTGGAAGCATGAATGCTAATGATATTCCTATGGGGGAGTATTGTAGAAACATGATTAGATCATTATTGTGATGATATGTTACATTTATGACTGTGTTTGTCATTGATGTCAACCTAGTAGTTTTCTATGGTATCAGATAGAAGAACAACGATAAAGATCAAGTGGGTTCAGATAGATCATTGAGTACTTTCAGTAACAAGGTTAAAGGGAGATTATATTGTGTTCGGTATACGCAACCAACCTCAAAAGCATAAGATATTAAGTTTGGAAGAAGTTATGCAAGTTTTGATGAAGATTGTTATGAGATAGAGTTTACAGAGGTATGTTCTGGTAAGCTTGTTATATCTCTTAGCAAAGTTGTTGTTCTGAGAAGCCAAAGTTAAAGATGTGAAGATGACATGGCTAAGCTCGCTCATCATAATGTTATGTGTACGGAAATTTATTCAAGTTGCAAGGTGAAAGATTAATGTTATCGCTAAGTGTAACATGTTCTTAATGTAGTCCTATAATAATTAATTGAGAAGGTGTAACAATTGACTTAGGAAATTGTTTTATGGATTTAGTATAAAGGAAGGAAATGAAATTTTTCTTTATCATGTATGGATGAATGTGAATGATTGTAAGCAACACAAAGAGAGGAATGCAAAGATAACTAGAGTAGAGCAGAAGTGAAGGAAACTTCATTGCCAAGGTTTCATTGTGTGATCCAAAGTTTGATACTTGGATTTGAGGTTTGCGACCTGGTCTACAAGGTTAGATAATTATTGGTCCAGTTGACTGAACAAAGGAAAGAAGTTAAAGTATAATACATACAATTATTCTGCAAGGAATAGTTGAGAGATCAATTAGAAAATGAGTTCAGTGGTCTTGCCCTAGAAGCTATTTGGATAGTGGGTCCTTCTATCTTCTACAATTCCTAACAGGGTTGAGATCTTCTAACATGGATTCAAAGTCTCCTAACAGGGACTCATATGTACTAAATGTTGTAATAGACTCCTAACAGGGTCCATCCTCTAACAAGGGATATTTATATTAATACATCATCTTGTGGGCATCATTCCCACTGGGGTTTTCCCTTTGATCAAGGGTTTCCCTAGTTAACATATCTGGTGTAAATTTTTATGTGCATCTTGTTATGGTTTTTGTTTACTTTAGTTGAATGGATAAAGATTATGTAAGGTTGATAAATATTTTAATTATTGGATAATTGATTCACCCCCCTCCCCCCTCCTCTTAGTTATCTTGGTGGACTATTGATTCTAACAATTGGTATCAGAGCATTAGGTCCTTGAAGATAAAGTTTAACAACTTTTGGAGATCCATGACAAACATGTTTATGAAAATAGTCCAAAGTTCGGTGAAATAAATTATGAAAGCAAGAAGGAAAAGATGAAGACACATTTGTTGAAAAGAAATTTGATTGGATAATTGATAGTGGTTGTTCACATCATATGACTGGTGATATGAACAAGTTTGTTGACTTCGAAAGTCATGATGGAGGCATTGTCAGAGTTGGAAACAATGCAACATGCCATGTTAAAGGTATTGGATCTATAACTCTTGATGTTAAGACTAACACTTAGGATGTATATTTTGTTGATGGTTTGAAGCACAATCTTCTGAGTGTTGAACAACTAGTGGATAAAGATCATCAATTGTAGTTCACATAAAAGACATGCATGATCAAAGACAAAGATGGAAAGGTAATTGGAATAGGAACCATATCTAAAGGTAATGTATTTTAGTTGAATCCTACTAAAATGAAATGTTTGGTTGCAAAGGTAGATGATAGTTGGTTATGGCATAAGAGATTTTGTCATATAAAATTTGACAGTATAGTGAAGACTAATAGTGTGTTTGCAGTTAGAGATTTGCCTAAGATTATAAAGGCTACTAACACAATTTGCAAGGAGTGTGTTTTGGCAAAGCATAACAGAACTTCTTTTCCCAGCAAGAAGTTTACTACTATAGCAAAATTGGAGATTGTACATACAGACCTTCGTGGTCCTAAAAATACTAAGGGATCCTATGGTGAAAGGTATTTCATGATTTTAATTGACAACTTTTCTAGAATGATGTGGGTTGCATTTCTTAAAGAGAAATTTGAGGCATTTGATAAGTTCAAGATATTCAAGAATAAAGTTTAGAATGAATCAGGTATGAAGATTAAATGTTTAAGATCAGATAGAGGAGGAGAGTTTACATCAAATGAGTTTAACATCTTTTTTTAAGCTAATGGAATCAAAAGACAATTATCAGCTCCAAGAACGCCTAAACAAAATGGCATTGCAAAGAGAAGAAACAGGTCAGTAACAGAAGCTGCAAGAACTATGTTAGTTGAGAATTATGTATCCAAGATGTTTTAGAGAGACGTTGTGAATACAATAGTCTACACTATGAACAAAGTGCAAGTCAAGAAAGACACAAACAAGACCCCTTATGAATTGTGGTTTGGTCAATCACCTATAGTTAAGTATTTCAAAAATTTTGGTAGTAAGTGTTATACCAAAAGAGATGATGATATTGGCAAGTTTGATGCTAGAAGTGATGAAGGTATGTTTCTTGGTTATTCATTGAAAATAAAAGCTTGTAGATGTTGTAATTTGAGAACTAAGACTATTATGGAAAGTGCAAATACAAGAGTTGATGATAAATTCAAGATACAAGAAAGAGTAGTTGATTACGATTCAGATGATGATGTTATTACTAAACCAAGGAATGATGAAGTATTCTTTGATACTAACAATGATTTGCAAAATAAAAGGAGAGCTAAGGCAGGAAAAAAGCTTAGAACCTTCAACAAATCTTAGAGTTGAGATAACAACTCTTACTTTTGAGATAACAACTCTTACTTTGGGTAAGAATATGATAAAGAATCATCCACCTAAGCAGATCATCGGAAGCAAAGATAAAGCTATAGTGACAAGAAGAAGAATCAATGAAGAACTATGTTTGATATCTCAAGTTAAACCTAAGAATATAGATTAAGCATGTAAAGACGACTATTAGAAACAAGCTATGAAAGAAGATTTGGATTAGATAGTAAAGAATGAGACATGGGAGTTGGTCCCCAAATTAGCAGACAAGAATGTGATAGGAACTAAATGGGTGTTAAGGAACAAGATGAATGAACAAGGTAAAGTTTTAAGGAACAAGAAAATATTAGTATGTAAAGGTTACTCACAGAAAGAAGGAATAGACTATGATGAAGCCTATGCTCCTTTGGCAAGAATAGAAGCAATAAGGTTATTCTTAGCATATGCAACATATAAAAAATTCAAAGTATATCATATGGATGTCAAGTCAGGATTTCTGAATGGAGAACTTGAAGAAGAGGTATACATAGAACAACCTAAAGGTTGTCCTTTAACAAATGACAAGGACATAGTATGTAGATTGAAGAAATCATTGTATGGCTTACACCAAGTACCCAAAACCTGGTATGCAAGGTTGGACAAGCATTTGACAAAGTTTGGATATAACAAAGGTATGGTAGATAGTAATCTCTATTGGAAAGAAATTGATGATGGATTAATGATTTTTGTAATATTTGTTGATGATATCATATTTGGAGGAAATGATGATGAAAGTGACAAGTTTGTAGAAGAAATGAAGAAGGAATTTGAAATGAGCATGATAGGAGAAATGATATATTTTCTAGGATTACAAATCATGCAGGACAAAGAAGGAATCTTTATTTCTCAGACTAAGTATTTGAAAGATTTATTGAAAAGGTTTGGTTTGGAAACATGTAAACATGTTGGAACACTTATGGTAACTAGACAAAAGTTATCTACAAATTATGAGGCACCTACTATTGAGCAGAAGAAGTACATATCTATGATCAGAGGATTCCAATATCTAACTCACACAAGGCCAGATCTTGCAAATGCAGTTGGCATTGTTGCAATATTTCAAGCTGATCCCAGAGAAGCACATTATGCAACAGTCAAAAGGATATTTAGATACTTGAAAGGAACACCAAAATTTATATTATGGTATGATAGATCTATTGATTTCACTCTATATGCTTATATTGATGCTAATGGGTAGGTAGTATGAATGACAGAAATAGCACCAGTCGTGGAGCCTTCTTTCTTGGCTAAGCAAGAAGTAAGAATATATCTCACAAGGTACAATGGAAGCAAAATATATTGTGGTACCAAACAATTTTAATCAAGTTGTTTGGATGAAGTAGATGCTAAAGGATATAAGGATAGAATTAAGTGAACTAGTTTTCATACATTCTGACGACACAAGCATAATAAATATGTCTAAGAATCTAGTGTTGCATTATAAGAGTAAGCACATTTCTATCAACTATCACATGTTGAGAGAGAAAGTTGCAAAAAAGAAAATTAGATTGGAGTATGTAAATACCAAAGAGCAGATTGCATATATTTTCACTAGGCCTCTTCTCAAAGAGACTTTTGAGTATTTACAAGGTATGCTAGGAGTTATGCCCCTTCCTACATCAGAGTTGATGATGTAAGAGTGCATCGGTCTAGTGTAGTAGAGCACTATTGTTTGTCTAGACTGAATGTTGATGCTTCCTATATGGGGGAGTATTTATGATGAATAGAGTTATCTAGGACTCTTGTTGGATGTTGTTTTTGAATAGTGTCTTTGGATACTTGAGATAGTAAAAGGCAATTGTTGCAGAGTTTGATGGTTGTTGAAACCTTTGACATTGATGTCAATGGGGGAGAAATACAACATGAAAAATAGGTATAGCATGGAAAAATAGTTCAAAAGCATGAAAAACAAGTACAACATGTCTGAAAAATCAATTGGGAAGAAGTACAATAGGATAAGCACAACATGAAAAAAATAATTTAATGTAAAGCACATTGAGGTATATCAATGGGAGAATGATTGATGAAGAGGATTTGAAAAGAAAGGTTAATAGTCTTTTGCAGTTGGTATTCTTGGAACTAGATGTTTTTCATCGATATTGTCATCAATGCCAAAGGGGGAGATTGTTGCAAGCATGAATGTTGATGATATTCCTATGGGGGACTATTGTAGAAACATGATTAGATCATTATCATGATGATATGTTACATTCATGACTGTGTTTGTCATTGATGTCAACAAAGCAAATTTTTTGTGGTATCTGACAGAAGAACAATAGTAAAGATCAAGTTGGTACAGACATATCGTTGAGTACTTTTAGTAGGGAGGTTAAAGGGAAATTATATTGTGTCTAGTATACACAACTAACCTCAAAAGCATAAGATATTAAGTCTAAAAGAATTTATGCAAGTTTTGATGAAGACAGTTATGAGATAGAGTTTATAGAGGCATATTTTGGTAAACTTGTTATATCTCTTAGTAGAGTTGTTATTTTGAGAAGCTAAAGTTAAAGATGTAAAGAAGATAAGTTGATAATGACTTGCCTAAGCTCGCTCATCATAATGTTACATGTATGGAAAGTTATTCAAGTTGCAAGGTGAAAGATTAATGTTATCACTAAGTGTAAGATGTTCTTAATGTGGTCCTATAATATTTAATTGAGAAGGTGTAACAACTGACTTAGGAAATTGTTTTATGGATTTGGTATAAGGAAGGACATTTTCCTTTATCATGTATGGATGAAAGTGAATGATTGTAAGTAGCACAAAGAGCGGAAAGCAAAGATAAGAAGAGTTGAGAGGAAGTGAAGGAAACTTTGTTGCTGAGGTTTCATTGTGGGATTTGAAATTTGATACTTGGATCTAAGGTTCATGACCTAGTCTACAAGGTTTCACAATGATTGGTTTGATTGATAAGACAGAGGAAAGAAGTTAAAGTACAATACACACAATTATTTTGCAAGATATAGTTGAGAGATTAGTTGGATAGTGAGTTCAGTGGTCTTGCCCCAGAAGCTGTTTGGATAGTGGGTCCTTCTATCTTCTACAACTCCTAGCAGGATTGGAATCTTATAACAAGGATTTAAAGACCTCTAATAGGGACTCATATGTACTAAATGTTGTAATAGACTCCTAACAGGTTCCATCCTCTAACAAGGAAAAGTTATATTAGTACATCATCTTATGGGCATCATTCCCACTGAGGTTTTCCCTTTGATCAAGGGTTTCCCTAGTTAACAGATCCAGTGTAACTATCTACGTGCATCTTGTTATGGTCTTTGTTTACTTTGGTTGAATGGATAAGATTATTTAAGGTTGATAATTTTTTAATTATTGGATAAATGATTCACCCACCCCCCCTCCCTCTTAGTTATCTTGGTGGACTATTGTTTTTACCAGGGGGGAGGGGGGGATACCCCCAACCCTATGTACTTTAAATCTTTTAACCTAAACCCTATACTAGTATTATATACCAGGCTATACCTTATAAGCTACACCCTTTTCATATACCTTGATAGGGGAAAGAGGGGTGAAATAAATAGTTGGGTAGTAGAGAGATGGATAATAAGACATAGATAGAGAGGTGGAGAGGCTAAAAAGGAGGGAAAAATAAATAGAGAGATAGAGAGAGAGAGAGAGAGAGAGAGAGAGAGAGAGAGAGAGAGAGAGAGAGAGAGAGAGAGAGAGAGAGAGAGAAGGGTGGATAAAGAGAGAAAGGAAGAAAGTGATGAAGAGAACTAGATAGGGGAGAGTAGCAGAAAATGACCAAAAAAAGAACAAAGACAGAAAGGAGTAAGAATATTTAGGGAGAAGGCGCGAGATAAGAGACCTAGGGGAGGGGTGAGATGTGGTTTTAAAGAGGGAGGGGAGAGGGAGAGGGAGAGGGATATACACACACATATACATACTTGAGTTACCCTCTAGGTAACTTGCCCCAACAAGAAAATTAGGAGGGAAGATTGTATTCAACATCCTCCAATAGTGAAACAGACAAAGCTAGATTAAAGACTGCTATAATACTCAACTGCTATATCATAGTTAAAATGAGGATGGACAATGATATTAACATAATAAAAATGAGCGTGGAAGTACCATTTTTCTTACCATCCCTTTATATCAATAGGGAGAAAATGGAAGATAGATAGACAAGTTCCAATTCCAAACACCCTTAAGTTTAATTCAAATTGCCTAACTGAATGCATCATTTTGGCCTTAATTCCCTTTTCAAGATATAAATCTAAGATGTTAACTTTTGGAAATTTAAAATTCCCTTTTTCATCAATGTACTCACCTATGTCCTCAAAATAGTCTTGAATCACAAAAGACAGAGAATTTCTTGGATTCATTGATCTTTGAGTGGTAATTGTTGTGAGAGGTTTACTTATGTGGGTTTCACTCCTTTTGCTGCTATATTTTCTGACTTATTGCTCACCCTTCACATGCCTTTCCTTTAGTTTCACCATAGGACTTATGTACTTGTTGTAGGTCCACAACTACTTGTGAGCTATCATCTAACGAATCTTAAATCTTCAAATTATGAATGCAAATATACTCTCTTGTCTTTGATACCAATTTAAGGGAATGACTCTTATGTGAGAAACTAATGTGATATGGATGCAAAGACAAGTCAAATGGATATAATGGGTAACTAGAAAAATGAAATAAACATGCATACACCAATCTTAAGATGAACAATGATGGAATTTGGTGGTCAAATGGCTATAGCTTCTTTCTATTGATATTCAAGATATAACATTATAGAATGAGAACACGAGTCATAAAAGCCAATCTAGTTTCAGATATTTCATAAGAGATAGAGCATACTCCTTATGTCCTTATTAGACTTAATGAGACTCTTTTATAAACTAAGACTCTGTGGCTCTAAGACTCACTCCTAAATTTGCGATGCCCCAAATAAGCTCTCAAGGTCTTATTTATAGTGAGAGGTATAGAGTGACAATGGAAATTAGTAGTACATGTGGTTGGTAGCTTTTCAAAAGGTAGGTAGTAGATGTGGAAATTATCAGCAACTAGTACGTGTAGATGACAACTTTTTTAAAAGGTAGATGGTAAAGGTGGTAGATGAAATCTTGGTACTTTTTAGAAGATAGTGAAAGTGGAGAGTATGTACTTTAGGATGAGTAAGTTCATCTAGGACCATTTGAGTCTCTTATTTTCCAAGAATATTTAGAGGACAACTTTTTTCCATAAGACCTTATTAGTTAGACTAATAAATTACTAGTATCCATCTTATTTTTAGAACCCAAAAAGTGAGAACAATGCACGTAACACCTGTAAGTGGTTGTAGGATTTTTCTTTTTAAATAGGGCTACATCATGTTGTCACATCATGATGTGGGTGACATTATGACTTAAACAAGCTCTTATGCTAGCTAAATGTAATGGGGACCATTATATCATTTGGAAGTGGAGTGAAAGGTATATTTTAATCATGTAATCTTTGTCAAAAAAAATTCTAATTGGACAACATAATCATTTCCAAAATACCAATCTTATTCAATACATCTAGTGAGAGTTTTCGGCGAGAGGAAAATTTCCATTCCCTCGATTTCAACACTGGCCCACCATCTAGTCATTAGTGGATATAATTGTATTCTAGGGAAATCATAACTAAGATTTGGTAGTGTGTTAAGTACAAAATCATGCATTCTATATCACGACCCTCTGGAAACAATACCTAATAATTATAAATGATAAAAAAAAAAAAAAAAAAAAATATATGTTAATAATATAATGTGATATGTCATGATATAATCAAATATTATTATCTCATATATGTGTATGTATGCAGGCATGCATGCATGCATGTATGTATGTATGCATGTATGTGTGAGATAACTACTACTAGCATTAAGAATAAATGTATAGACCTAATTGAAATTAAAATGAGGAACATATATTATAAATCTCATAGGTTGCAAACAATGTTTTTGATCACAACAATTTTCTTACAGTGTTCCTACGAACTATTGCATGCCATACTTACAGTTAGAGACATCAACATTTCAAATCGTTCAAGAATATATGAATGATCTATTTAATATTAATAATGCATCTAATATTCTATCATGTATTTCTATATATTTTAATAATAATCATTTTTAGTAACTTATAATCCAAATAATTTGTAATCTAAAAATTATATTAATCACATTATATTCACATGTACATTAAATAAATAAATGAAAAAATTGATTGGCGCCACCCTTTGGGTTGAGGACCCATGTGAAATGTAATGGCATCAACCTTTGAATGCTTGGCTACTATATATATACCAAGAAATTATGCATAAGTGAGGGGCATCAAACCATCTTGGATAGGAAAAAGGCAACCAAAATAATAATAATAATAAATAAGGCGCTAAGGTAAGACATTAAGAGGATTTTAATAGTATCAATGGATAAAGTTGGAAGGATCGTATTATATTGCACGTGTTAAATCCCATTAAAACCAAACAAAGAGGAGAAATTTCAAAAGTTTTGAGACCAAATAAAGATAAGGGAATAAAGGCAACATAGAGGTGAGAAATAAAGCATAGGTAAGTGTAAATACATCCATGCATACTATAAAATATTGAATGTTAAGGAGAGATTCAAGATTTAAGAGATAATAAATATATATGGGGGATTAGTATACAATTAAGGTATTAATTAATATATTCTAGAAGTAATATCTAAATAAGAATCACAAAATATTATAAGCAACATTTTCATAGGGAGAGTCAAAAGGAGATGAGAGATCATATATAGTCCATAAAATAGTCTCTATATTGGATAATTATTAGGAGACTTGTTATAAGTTTCCCTTTATAGATATAATCCAAACCCTAACTTGAGAATTTGAAGTAAATTAAGGACAAGTCCCAAGCAGGGTTATTACATAATGTTGGTGTAAATACGTATTTACTATTTACACTTACTTAAGTTTACTTAGGTTAATGCATTATTTTATTATTTTATTTTATGAGACACTTAGGAGCTTGTGCACCTTTTTGAGTTGTTATGTTGACAATACAAAAGTACGCAACTCTATTTCAACACATGTTGTCTACAACATTGATTTGTGTGGTACACCCTTGTAGGCTTATCTTCTCATCATCGCACTTACTTTCGTGCTTAATTGAGGGTAACCCATATCTGGTGGACATGTGACTGGTTGTATGACTTATCATATAGCTAATTATGAGGCATTCTAGATGTAACTTAGAGGCCTTTATATACATGCACTCCTAGTGTACTCTTAGCATGGTATATTGAATAAATATATCATCATTCTGGTCATACTCTCTCTTTCTAGTCTACAATTGTGCTTGTGTTTGAGTTCTTAGTTCCTGGGTGAATTTTTCCCTTAGGCAAATTCTTACATGGTATCAGAGCTTGGATATTTTCTCATCACATAGTTGTTTGAGACCATAGTTGCTTCAACACCTCAGCCTGAATCTGGAGTACTGCAGAAGTTGGGAGCATCTAGAGCCAGATTTGACCTCGCCATTGCGTCTAAAACATTGATTCGGTGATGATCGACTATAAACTCAGCTACCTTGGAACAAAGTTGACCATGAGGCAAATTTTTTTTACAAATCGACACCCGGAGGCCCCAATTTGCAATTTGGGTATGGTCATTTTTTGCAGATTTAATTAATTATTTGGATTTGCATTTTTTTCTCTGTATTTTTAATTTTTTTGCCATTCGGGCATCTAGCAGAGAGTAGAGAATATTCTATTTTTCAAGGAATATTCCATCCATTAATCCATGAGCATCTTCAAATTTCCAACTACAAGCGGCCAAGCTCACCGACTGAGCATTCCATATAACCGGTGGCCTTTTATTAAACTCCTCATGGGGTTTGTTTTTAAAAAGTGCCAAAGGTGCACCTGCTATCGATGTGGGATTAAAAACTTTAAATCCAAAAACCTTTTTTTGATTTGATAGCCCTCAAAATTTATTCTGAACCCTGCATCAGCATTTCCCGTCGACGGCCTTTATTTACACCCAACGACCACATATTTTTTGGCATTTGTGGAATCCACTCCGTGCATTTGCAGTCTTGGTGACTCTTGTTGTAATTTTCAGTGCAATTTTTGGAGTCTGGCACCCTTTTTACCTTCTCCAACCTGTGTTGCAATTCTGTCACCGGCCCGCACATTGAAGACTCCAGTGCCTGCACAATTTTTTTTGGCACTTGTTGCTTACTTTTTGACGTCTATTATTTTCGAGCTGCAACATTTCAAATTTTTGGACCACCACAAAAAAAAAAACCAGCTATGACATAGCATATTCCTACCATGCCTTTTCCCACCCATGCAAAGGTAATAGTGACACGAGGCTCTCTCATACATCATCCATGTGAACCACTCCACAGGTGACACATAGTGTCCTTTACTGTACTCCCACCTACCATACAACATTACAACACCTGGTCACGTGGACCTGTACCAACTCATTTTGCCATCTTAGCTACAAAGTGCCACATTATCACATATACAGTTAGTGACATGCCATAGACATGCTATCATTTTTTGTACAGTTCTATATGGACCGTACCACCGTACAAGTTCCACATCATCACATTCATACTGCCACGTTAGCCCAAGCAGATTTTGTTACTAACGTCATCTTTTTGCGAGGTTATGATTGTTGTTTGACTGTCAAAACTAGACATTTTTCAACTGTTGTGATGGTCATTTGACCATCAAATTTAATCACACAATTTTCTTGCTAGACCCCTCTCGAGATTGCTTTTTGATTTGGCAGCCTAACTTTGGGAGCCCATGACTTGCACATCTAGACTCCAATTTAGGTGTAATTTTTTAAAAAATTGGGTGGAATTTTTTGAATTTTTTAGTGATGGTGTTCTTTTCTAGTTTTGGTGTAAGGATTTTTTAGAAATTGTATGTTTTGGTGACTGTACCTGTATAATCTTGCATTTTGCAACTTCAAATGCTCCGTACAGGCACATCTTGTCACATTTTTAGGTTTTATTTTTTTGAAAGTGCATTATTTTTTGTCTAATTTCTAGATCTAAAGTCAACTTCTAGGGTTGTGTGGACAAAATTCTCACTTTAAAAATTAGGCATTTTTTTGCATTATAAAGCTTTGATTACTTTTTAGAATTATTGTACATCTGATCCATAGTGCTTAGTGACAGATTTGGGCCTCATAAGGTAGTTGGAAAAGCAAAATTAGAAAGTCCACTTTGTTCATTTTGACAAGTGCCCCATTGTACACACACTGCTTATAAAGTGCCAAAAGCATTTTTTTTTTGTTGGGGGGGGGGGTGTCTTTTGATTGAGTGAAAAGGGGGGGGGGCGGGGGGGGGGGGGGCGGGGGGTGTACTATGTTCTTGTTTATCTCTTTTGTGCTCTTTTCAATTCTGCATCATGGGTTCATTTAAATGTCCACCTCTAACTTCACAAAATTATTCTACATGGAAAGATATTGCTTGGAGTAGATTAATGGAAAAAGGATATAGTCTTTATGTTGATGGTACAATTACCAAACCTACTGATGCTAAAGAACTCATTGAATGGAAAAAAAAAGATGAACAGACTTTAGGAGCTATCAGGAGTTATGTACATAGAGATCTCTTCTTTTACATTGCCAGTTGTAAGGAATCCAAACAAGCTTGGGATGAAGAAAAGGGATTTCAAATTGAGGACGACCTACTTCTCTTGGATCCAAATAATTTTGACACAATTTAGGATTACATCAACAAAGCCAATGAGTATAGGGCACTTCTTAAAGATTGTGGAAATCCCATGAAAGATGAAAAGTTGATTCATCACATCCTGAAGAGGCTACCTCTAGAGTACGCTTCATTTGTTTCAAGTTTTAATACTCACAATTTGACCATGGGAACTGCTTACTAGAAGCCTACATTTGATGCATTTGTATAAATGTTGATTGTTGAACAATCTCACTTGATGGATTTAGGACTTCTCAAGTCATCAAAGACTAAAGCCTTGGTGGCTAGTGATGAGCACCAATCAATTTAAGGAGGGAAAAGAAACAACAACAAGAAGCAGTGGAAGTAGAAATCACAATCTAAGACATAACAATCCTCACAACAAAGTACTTCTTCCAACAAGAAGGGGAGTAATGAAAAGAAGGAAAAACTTTTTTGTGCATACTAAAAAAAACCAAATCATGATGAGTATCATTGCAAGACTAAAAGAATCAATGAGTTAGAAAACCTACTTAGGAAGAACAAGATTCAAGTGCCAGGTACTTCCAAGGATTCAACTCCTACCTCTTCAAAGGGCAAAGGGCAAGTACTTATGGCAAACATAAGTTCTTCTTTGGAATGGATACTTGACTCAAGTGCCTCCTATCATATGGGTTCTTCAAAGGAATACTTTTCTTCATTGAAGCAGTCAAAGGTATCACACATCTTTGTGGGAGATGATACTAAGATGGAAGTTGAAGGAAAAGGACATGTGGAAATGGAAATGGAGAATTCAAAGATGTTCTCTACATTCCAAACCTTAGCTCCAATCTCCTATCAGTTTACCAAATCACTCACCATGGAGATGGTCATAAAGTTGAGTTCCTTCCAGATTCAGTGATGGTGCAAAGTCTAAGAGATGATTCACTGGTTGTAGTGGGGAAAGTCAATGATGACAAGAGGCTTTATTCCTTCTCCCACTTTGTGCCTAAGTCTCCTTCTCAAGCCTTGTTGATTCACTCTACTTCATAAACAACTTTATGGCATGAGTGGTTTGGTCATCTTGCCTTCCACTCTCTTTAACAACTTTTCTTCAAACATGTGGTCAAAGGTCTACCCAACATCAACTTTTCTAAGGGAGATGTTTATCATGTTCAATGGATATGCATCTCAAGGAGAAGTATGATAAAGGGCAGTCTTCTAGAGGTCTAGTTGTTCTCCAGTTGGTTCACATGATTTTAGCAGGACCCTTTGCAATGACTTTAGTTAGCCAAGGCCACTACATCCTCACATTTGTTGATGACTTTGTGAGATTCACTTGGGTCTACTTATCACAAGAATGAAATGGTTCATAAGCTTCAAGATTTTAAGACTCATGTTGAACACAAATCAAGGAAAGCCATCAAGGTTCTAAGGGTGGACAATGAGAAGAAATATGTAGACAGAAGACTTAGGGACTTTTGCAAACTTGAGGGGATTGATCTTCAAAATCCACCAGCATTCAGTCTACACAAGACATATGTTGCAGCTATGAGGATTAGGACTTTCAAAACCATGGCAAATTGCATGATAAAAGCCAAGTCTCCTGATCCTACACTTGAAGTTGAAGCCATTAGTAGTGAAACTCACATACTTAATAGGTCTCCTCATAATTCCCTAGATGGGAAGACTCCTTTTGAGGCATTGTGCGATAGAAAACTAATTGTGAGTCACTTTAGAGTCTTCGGTTGTCCAGCATGGCCAAACCTGTCTTCCAGGGGTTGCAAGGCACCAGCATCTAGGCGTTGTACTTTCATTAGATATGAAGACAATGTGAAGGCTTATAGACTAATGGATTGAGAGACACACAAGATTTTTGTGGAGAAGGATGTTCACTTTGAGGAAAGTTCACCCAGCTTATCCTCTACTCTTCTCTGCACCTCATATACAGTGGAAATTGATAGTGACACCAATGATAGTGCTTTAATAGATTTAGACATGTGGGGTTCTATCGACAGTTGCAGTGAGAGGTCACATCATCAGTCTAGTCCACATGCTTACATTGCCACAATGAAAGGTCCAACACAACAAGGTACATGTTGTTTTCTAGCTCCAACTTTTGTTGATGACTACATGGCAAACATTGTAGGATTGTTTGTGGAGTCGCACACTGCAGAAATGGGAGATACCCTTGAGGACTTACATCTTTTCATTGATGAAAATGATCCTTCTAAAGTTGTTGCAAGGGCTCACCTTGACCCTCATGTCCATTCTCTACATGATCAATCTTCATAGGTTGGCATGATTGTGGATACTTATGTACAACAATTGGAAGAGGTCTCTTTGTTAGTTGAGGAGATAGATGGTTCATTGGAATAGGTCCAACAAAGATCTTTGCCAGATATACATTCATTCTTTTCAGCACAATTAGAATATGTGACCACTATCATTAGCACAGGGATACTTGAGAAGGTTTTAGGGTCACCATATATCTTTAGGATTGTACCTTTACCTTTGTTTCTTCCAAAGGGGAGGAACGTCATTCAACATTCTTGGACCAGCTTCTTCCTTGGAGCAGCTTTCACTAACAAGCATTCTTCCTCTAGTGGGGGGGGGGGGGGGGGGAGGGACTACCTTGTCTCTCTTCCTCTTCTTTCTTATGGGGGGGACTTTTTCCTCTTATGAGGTTTTGTCTCTCTCCTTCTTCACTTTTGTATATACTAGATGTATGTTGTAATGGGGGGTTCTTGATTACTCCATCCATCTATGCATCCCTTTTCATCTCTCTTTGCTTTACAAGAGATTGCATTTTCATTATGTACATGGGTACCTAACATGGCCTAGTAGCCAGGACCTATCTTGCATTTCACTTTAGTTTCTATAAGCTTATGGACATTCCCCTAAGTTGCACTTAAGGGGGGGTGTTGGTGTAAATACGTATTTACTATTTACGCTTACTTAAGTTTACTTAGGTTAATGCATTATTTTATTATTTAATTTTGTGAGACACTTAGGAGTTTGCACAACTTTTTGAGTTATCATGTTGAAAACATAGAAGTACACAACTCTATTTCAACACATGGTGTCTACAACACTAGAGTTTGCATCATTCACTAAAATGTCATGTAGACAACATAGTTATTCATACTCCCTTTTTAGAACATGTTGTCTACAACACTAATTTGTGTGTTACACCCTTGTAGGCTTATCCTCTCATCATCACACTTACTTCCATGCTTAATGGAGGATAACCCATATCTGGTGGACATGTGCCTAGTTGTATGACTTATCATGTAGCTGATTCAGAGGCATTCTAGATGTATCTTAGAGTTCTTTATATAAAGGCACTCCTAGTGTACTCTTAGCATGGCATATTGAATGAATATATTGTCATTCTGATCATACTTTCTCTTTCTACTCTATAGTTGTGCTTGTGTTTGAGTTCTTAGTTCTTGGGTGAATTTTTCCCTTAGGCAAATTCTTACACGTACTACCATTATCCTCCATAACCATGGATATATTAGACTAAGAAATTCTTGTATGTCTATCTTAAATACTACTCCTCTAGATTGGCATATTGTTCTATTGCATCCTAATCAAAACTTATGTGGGTAATAAAGCAAAATTTTAAGATTTTTAGCAAATCCATTTCAATCCTTTTAGATTTTTTAGACCTTTGATGTGTAGATGTAAGGTTCCATAACTAGTACACCAATGCCAAATAGGAGCATTTTCTAATCAAAGGCTTTGTAGGAGATGTCTTTCTTCTCCATCATCCATAAAACCATGACAATAATGATAAGCAATAGTTTGTCTTACTCAAAATAGCCATCTTTCTATAGTATATGCTTCAAGTTTTGTTTCATTACACATGGCTAGGCAAAAATGGTAGGCTCATACCATTATCTAGCCTAATGTTGTGTTGTATTCTCAAATCAATTAGTTTCACCAAAGATGATTCCATCATTATAAATGGATATTTCTAATTCTCTAATGAGAGAATTTGCCAATGGATTATTTACCTCTTTGATCCATTCAATATCAAAATCATAGCCAAAGAATTCAAGATACCGTCATCTATTCTTCTTTGACCTATACCTTTGTTAGGCTTCTTTATTAATAAGCTTCTCATGGCTTGACTATCTATTCTGACTATAAATATTACTAGCTTAAGAAATGTTTTTGAATTTTTCAATACCCATATTTAGTGTTAGTATCTCTTTTTCAAATATATGATATCTACTTTCAGTGTCAATAAAGTTTCCAGGCTTATAGCCACAAATGTTTCTTTTGCCATCTTCATATTCTTAGATCAACATACTAGACTGATTTGTGTGAGAAGCATCAATATACAATATTGATGGTAATTCATGTGTTGGGATTTGTAATGAATAAAAATGTTAACATTTAGATTTAACTCTTTGTACACCTTCAATTTTCTTCAATGATCACACATCCTTATTATCCTTCAAATGTTCTTGGATTGCTTTCCTATCTTTTCCAAGACCCCTTTAGAATGGTAAGACATAATTTAAACAACCCAAAAATCTTTGAATATGATTATGGTCTTGAAGTATATTGAGGAATTCTTGTATTCTTTGTATAATATGGGGTTGTAACTAAATTTTTCCTTTATTTAAATGCAAATCAAGAAAATCAATCTAGTCTTTTCTAGTTACCATCTTTGTGGCGATAGACATATCCCATGCTTCTTTATTGTTGCAAAGATTTGAAAGTGTTCAACTATGAGGTCTAAGAAAAAAAAAATATCATTTATATAAATAGCACTAAAATATTTTAGGTGCCTTAATGCTTGGTCCATTCTTCTTTAGAAATAAGCTAGTGTTGTACAAAGACCAAAAGGGATAACATTCCATTTATATAGTCCTGTGGGATTGAAATGTTATCTTATATCTATATGTTTCTTGTTGAAGTTGAGGAAAGTTCGACCCACAACTCACAATGATCACTTGCACGCAAACACCTATCATAGAAGGAGAGAAGCAAAGCTATGGTGGCTTGAATTCACAAATCCACAGAAGATGAGACATTCTTGATGTGAAAATAAGAGATTGTAATTGTGTTGAATGAATGAACCACAAAGAGATATTCATTTTTATTAAAGGAGATAAAAACCCTAACAGGTAACTAACCTAGGTTGCATGATAATAGTAATAAAAGAATTAATTATTATATAACTAAAGTTTATCTTAAGCAAACTAGAGATAATAAGTGACTGAATAATTAAATCAAAATGATTTAATTGATAAGGAAATACTTTATTACTCTAACACCCCGCTTAAAATAAAGTTACAGAGCAACTAAAAACCTAGAAACTACAAATGAAAGTAAATTTGGGTCCTGACAACAAGGCCTGATGAGGCACCCAAGCATAACCAAATATTAGTAAAGAGGATAAATAGATAAAACCACATGGGAAAGCCCTACTCCAAAATGAGATGTAAAGAATGTCCCAAAAGATAGGAATAAAAGGATGATCATGAAGAACATCATAGAAGCATACAATTACAAATACTATCAAATTGTTGATCTAAAGAACCTCCACTGAATAGAACATGACTAGGTAGTGATGAAGGGTGCTCCCCTTAATATCATAAACACATAAAAAAAAAAAGAAATAACAACAATTGATGAGAAGAAAATATGGGCTTCTTTTGCAGAATTACAAAATTTTGAAATACAATATGCAAACCCACATGGGTGTCTTCCTTACAATAATTTCCAACACAAAGATGCAAACTATTACCCAGAGTTGTCCTATACAATGTACCAACATTCCTTAAAATAATATTTTTACATTGTTCGAGAAGTTGCTAGACATCAAACCCTAACCCTTGAGACTGACTAACTCTAAAATTACATATAGAGTTAGCCTGATACACCTTGGACACTTATTTTGGAAATTTTGGTCGACCCAACTTCGGAAGGCCATAAATTTCTAACCATTACTTTGGTTGGCTATTATAACCACTTTTCAAAATCTTAGCTTCTAATCTACAAAGCCTCACAAGTGCAAGCTCTAGTCGACCCCATTTCGGATCCCATCAGGGGCCTCTAAGGTCTTCAATGGTGAGCATGAAGTTTTTATACCAAAATTGCACACCAAAAATCTACAATAAATCCAAAAATACTCACGATATGGCACTGAGCCTCAACTAGTAGGTTGATATATCCAAGATGAACATCCACCTCTAAAATTAGGACATTTTGAGCTCATAAGAGACTGACTTACTAAGTAGCAAGCCTCAAAAAACAACAATTTTGCATCGAGACAACCCTTATTCAAGAAATAAAAAGGAAATATTTTTGGGTGATGTAAGATTAACTACTACATTTGGGCCCAAGTTGTGATGGCAGGTCATCACAATTATGACGGTAACCCATCACCCAACCAACACCAAGAGGAATTGGATGTCTTCGGATGGGCGTCAGACTTTTTTTGTTGCAAGTTGTGATGGCAAGGGTGATCATCACAATTGTGATGACCACAGGTGTCATAAATTGAGCTAACATAGTGGCAAACTATTCATTTTCACGATCGAAGACATTTTGTGCAACATAAATGCTATGGGCCCCACGAAAAGCCATTGGAAATATCTATCACAATTGGGATGGGCATGTGGTAGGAATATTCTGGGATTGATGACTAGTCATTGCAATTATGATGGTGTACTGTATTAATAAAAAAATTTGGTGGCAAACGTTGAATAGCTATGATGCAATCATAGGTTAATATTGATCTTCACTTGGTTTTGAGAATAGTTTAATATTATCTAGTAATTAGGACCAACCACATGAAAGTGGAAGCTCATTTGGCCCCACACCCACCACCCAAACTTCTAAATTCCTCGTTAACATCTAAAATCTTTAAGAAAGCATCAATGTTTAAAGTAAAAAAAAGGTTCCAGACCAGTAAAAGTGACATCATTTTCCCATCTTCTAGTGCATGTCATTTTTCTATTGCATCCAAAATAAGATTCTTCCACTTTGAATTGAGAATGCGCGTGCAACTACATTCTGTATGCATGGACAATAGGAGCTAAAAAAACTAGCATATTTACATTTGTTTAATAGGTCTATACAAACCTCTAACAAAAATGCAAACTTGTTGGGTTTTTTTAGCTCCACCTAATGTCATATGCATATGAATTAAGATTGCATATTGAACTATGGCATCCTTCTACATTGCTTGAAACCAATAGATCCACATAGTTAGTTGTCACACAATCCTAGGTTAATGTTGAGCTTTACTTGGTTTCAAGAATAGCTTAATATTCTCTACTACTATACCTAGAATTTAATGGGATGATAGGCCCCTATAATTTTATGGATCTGCCCATTTTTGTCTAGGTAGGCAGAATAAAATAATAGGCCCTTACCCTTACAATAATCTATTTGGGGCCCCTTACCCTTACAATAATATAGAAGGGGGAGCAATAAAATAATAGGCCCTTACCCTTACAATAATCTATTTTAGGGCCCTTACCCTTACCCTTATAATAGTAGGGTAGGGTAGGGTCTGCCCCCATACCCATAAAAGGGGTCCGGGGATCGATAGCTGGCTGCTTGGCTATAATAGTAGGGTAGGGCCCATCCTATTATTTATAGGCACACCCACCATACCATAAAATTATAGGGGTAGGGGGGATCCCTCATAAAGTTATAGGGCCCCCATCCTATTAATTGAGAAATTTAATTATTTATCAATTTATCTATAGGGGGGAGGGGGAGGGGGCATAAAATGATAGGGGCCTAGGGGCTAGGGGGCTAGGGTTGCAGATTGGATTATTGTTGGAGGGCATTAAGAATTCTATTGGCTATTGGGTGGGGGGTCGACCTGAATCTCTGTGGTTTGATTCACGTCGCAACTGGGCCCACATACATGCATGATAGTACCGTCGGTGCACTGCACTAAATAGTGAATGCCAGAATGTTATCCGTATATGAAAAATCATTTTACCTGCACCATGGCACAAAACCATGAGATGTAGAATGTTTATAATATGGAATGTAATCGAACAATATATGCAACCAATCTGATGACGAGGGCGGGCATGACCTACTCAATGTAGGAGATGTGGCTTCCCATTCTCCATTCCAGTCTAGAATTTTATGGGCACTTTATGGGACAACTAATTAGAATAGGACAATGAGCTCGTGGGCAGTAGGCAATAATTAAGCAGCAGGTCTCTGCTTGAGAACATTGCCATTCATTTGGTGCGGCTTGATCCGGTGGAATGATAGAGTGTCTTTAGCCCCTGTGAACATCTCCCCTGAATGTCTTAGAGAGGGCCTCTCTAACCGAGAGTGATGGGTGTCTACTCCGACCATTCCTGGCTCAACTCTAATCACACTATTTTGGGAGGAGTTTAAGGGTGACACTAGATGGAAGGAGCACTTGTGATGCTAGGTTGGCATTTGGTCCACCAACTGGTTGCTCTTCTGGTCTGGTTTTAGTATTGGGGAACCACCCATTGCGGTTACACCTTTAGAATACCCCTCCAAGGAGATTAATTCCACCCCCCAATCCGAACTGACTTTATGCCAACGACTATCATTTAGAAAACCTTCTACATGCATGTAGGGGATAAGGATGCCCATCCTGTGTGGCAAATTTGGGAAGGGCCCCTATCCTTTAATTAGGAGTAGAGAGATTCCTTCCCTGGAAACTATATAGTATAGTATAGTAGAGTATAGCATGGTATAGTATAGTAGGGCCCAGTGTAGAGGGGCCTTGATCGATAGATCAACCCCCCCCTCCCCTCTTACTATAGTTAGTGGGGGTGGGGGCAAGTCATTTATACACCACTAGGCTCACCTTGGGGCCCTTGAGGGCCTCTCGTAGGCCCCCTTTCTAAACTTCCCTACTCTAGAACGGTGGGGGGGGGGGGGGGGTGGTTCAATAGAGCTAAACTAAACACCAACTAAACTAGACCCCTTAGAATAGTAGGGCAAATGTCAACTATAGTCTACAATTCCCTATGCCTGGGGAACTCTACTATAGAAGAGTAGGGGCAACTATCTATAGTAGGCACTCTCTTGCCCCTCTCCCCCATTGGGGACCTATCTACCCTTTCTATAGTAGAGGGGCTTGTGCAGATGTAGGGAGAGGAAGCCACCTCTACTAGACTATATAAAGGAGGGTCCTCTTCTCTATAGTGGGTGGGGTAGAGATGCAAAGGTGTGCCCCTACAACTACAAAAGGAGATCATTCTCTGGGATGGGAATAACAACGGTAGTTGTTTGGTCATACCCAAAAAATAATATTCTAGGAGAAAATGCACCTAAAATCAAATATTTCAAGCTAGCTTCCATGGAAAATTTAGAGTTCCTTTTTGATGTTGTGATCACATAAGAACATAGACTCTAAAGCTCAATAGCTGAATACATCGCAATTAGATCATAAGCCGAGATCATAAAGAGCATACTACTAGTAGAGAGTAGGATTGAGACAATGAATTCAGAAGCATTGAACCTATATAGTTTGAAATAATCGAAGCACATTAGGATGGTACCAGTCATACTTAATGGAAGAAAGATTTGGCGATAATATGTAAAATCATCTTTCCTAAAGAAATTATTCTGGAAGAAATGGGTGATAGTTAGGAGAGGTGCACTAGCTGTGAGCAATAGTATGTTGATTAGAACACTGAGTAATCCAAGCCAACCCACATTACTTGCTAATGGTAGATAATCATACTTCTTAGAGGTACTGAATACAACTCCATGAATGGGAAAAATGAAAGTTGCATTAATGGGAAAGATCTCTAGAAAAACTGCTGGAAAAAGATTGAACATGTGAAGGAAGGTCAGGGATTTGGAGCCCCATAGAATTGTAAGGTTGAACTAGAATATTTCATTATAATTGACCCTCTACATGCATGCAACAAGGCAGTGCAACACTATCACTACACTAATTTATTGAACTAAAGTTGATCGCCTTGCCTCTGTTTGATGGCCCAGTGCAATGGCTCCATGCTTTTTTTCTAGAGCCCCTACAATAATTATTTTGGGGGCCTATAATTTTATGGGGGTCTCTCCCCACCATAGAATAGAATAATAGGGGCCCCAACTATCCCTTGGTGGGTGCGCATTCATAGGCCCCTACTCTTCTATGGCCCCCGAGCTGGAGGAGAGGTCTAGGGCTTGGTCGACCCCTCCCAACATGTGGGGGGAAGCATGATATATAGTTGTAGGTGGTTGTTTTAGAAAGATATTTGAATCAGTAGGCAGAAGGCCCCCCCTCTATAGAAATTGTGGGCAGGAGCCCTCCTCCTATCCTTGGGCAATTCTATACATAACATGCCAACAACTAGAATTCTCCCTAACGCCACCGATTGAAACACCTTAGCGTAGAATAGAATAGATAGTTATAATTATGCATGCAGGCTAACAATATGTTCCACGTAATATGGTTGTACATAACATGAGTGGCGTATGTTATGTATAGAACCGGGTGGACCAATCTGAATTCCCCATTAACATCTAAAATATTTAAGAAAGGATCAATCTTTAAAGTACAAAAAAAAGGTTCCAAATTTGCAAAAGTGACATCATTTTCCCATCTTCTGGTGCATGTCATTTTTCCATCACATTGAAAATAAGATTATGTCCTCTAAATTGAGAATGCATGTGTAACTGTGTTCAAATGCATGGACAATAGGAAAAGCTGATAAAACACAACACAATCACATTTATTTAATAGGTTTATTAAGTTTTTAAAATTATAGACCATCATGAACAATATTCATGATGGTCTATAAATTAAAATACCTAATTAGAGACCTCTAACATAAATGTAAATTTGTTGTGTTTTTGAACTTTGTGTGATGTGGTATGCATATTAATTGACATTGCATATTGAACTATGGAGTCCTTCTAAATTTCTTGAACCCAAGAGATTCACAAAATTAGTTGTCATACAATCATAGTCTAATGTTGAGCTTCACTTGATTTTGAGAATAATTTAATATTCTGTACTAATCAGGGCCAACCATGTGAAGGTGGTAGCTAATTTACATCTAAAATATTTAAGAAATGATCAATCTTTAGAGTACCTAGAATGTCCTCATCATCTCTTGCTACTCTTAGGGGAAGTCCATCTTCATTGCTCATGAGAAATTCATCAAATGGGTACATCTAGGAATGTCTTCATCACCTCCTTCATAAAATGAATCCAATATTACAAAATGCCCCCTAATAAATAATAGTTCAAGTGAAATAAACACATGAAAAATGAGAGATAAAAAGAGGAATCTACTTACCAATAGATGTTTTCATCGCATCTGTGGCCATACTACCTATTAAGTGAGTTTTATTGTTTTTCTATTGTGTCAAGATCTCTTTATTTATATACATATATACATATATACAAACATATATATACATACATATACAGAGATCACAAGGGCATGACAACGAGATGCAGAGATCACAAGGGCACGACAATGAGATGCAGAGATCACAAGGGCACGACAACGAGATGCAGAGATCACAAGGGCATGACAACAAAATGCAGTGACCACATTGGCACATACATACATATTTACATACATATAGATATACATACATACATACATACATACATGTATATATATACAGAGAGGTCTTTTTTAAGGTTCTAAGTGACTTACCTCAAGATCTTCCACAAAAATAATGTAGACCAAGAAAAATGGGCAGATTTCGCAAGAAATTTTACAAAAACATATCATAGTAGATATTTTTAGAAAGAAACAAGCACAACCCAGTTAAATGGGTCTATTTTTTGATTAGCTAGGTTGATATATATGTATATTTAACTAGGTTATGGCTTCTACAAGGGAATGAGCCTCCTGATTATGGCATTTACATAGAAGCAGAACTTGCTTCTTCAACTCCTTACACTCAACTCTTCACTGAAGCTATCCTTCCAACAGTGAGAATAGCTTCTATAAATTCCTAGGAGCAAAGGGACGCTAAAACTATGCTACATTTTATACAAACATGGGAGAAGTTAATGTTGGCTTCAACACTTCATAACATTTTGGATCATACAGTGATGCCCAAATTAATAGTAGTAGTAGATACTTGGGATGCAGAGATCACAAGGGCATGACAACAAATTCCTATAGAATTGTGATCATATTAGGTACAATAAGATGAACTAGATGTAGAGATCAGAAGGGCATGCCAATGAGATGCAGAGATCACAACGGCTTGACAATGAAATGTAGCAATCACATGGGCACAACAATAAATTCCTAGATCTCCACATGATACATACATACATACATACATATATACATGTATGTAAGTATTTATGTATACATAGAGATCTTTTTTAAGGTTCTTATTACATCTTAGTACAATAGAAAAATTGATCCAATTGCATACATATTCCATAATCTAAATAATTAATTAATAAATCTCACTCAACTCGTGCTAAGTGACTTAGCTCAAGATCCTGCACAAAAATAACGTAGAGTCAATGGGCAATATGTACACACACACACACACACACACACACACACAACCCAACTAATTAGAAACTAGACCCATTTAACTAGGTTATGGCTTGTATATATACATATATTTAATTGGGTTATGGCTTTTAGAGGGGAATGAGTGTCGTGATTATAGAAATTACACATAAGCAGAACTTGCTTCTTCAACTCCTTACACTCAACTCTTAACTAAAGTTATTCTTCTAGTAGTGAGAATAGCTGCTACAAATTCTTGGGAGCCAAGGGACCTTGAATCTATGCTACATTTTCTGGAGACATGTGAGAAGTTACTACCAACTTCAATACTTCATTACATTCTAGATCATATAGTGATGCCCAAATTAACAATGACAGTAGATACTTGGGATCCTCATAGGGAGAATGTGCCAATACATGCATGGTTACATCCTTGGCTTCCATTGTTGGTCTAGCATATAGAGCCTTTATATCCAACCATTTGTTATAAATTGGGGAATGTGCTTCATGCCATTTAAGTGATGCATCTGCATGTGCAATTTTATCACCTTGAAAAACTGTATTTGATCCTGCTAGCTGGAAATGGTTGATTGTTCATTTTATTGTACCTAATATGATGACAGTTCTACAAGAATTTTTAATCAACCCAACTAATTAACAACTAGATCAACTTAACTAGGTTATGGCTCAGGCATGTACTATTCCCATTTATCATATGGCTACAATGTTGGAGGCAACATTTTTTATTTGTGTAGGATATGGAGGAAGAGCAGTGGTGTTGGAAAACATGAAAATTTAATAATGCGAAGTCACCTTGAGGAGCTTGTATATGCTCTTGGAAAACATGTCATCAAAAATGTTCATCATGACATTTTTTGCTTCTACATGTTTTTGCATGGAGCCTTCACAGACCTAATGCTCACAAATGTCCACTTAAGAATGCATGTGAACTTGCAATGCACTTCTATGTGGTGAAATATGTAGAAAATCATATAATCCTTCATCACACAAGGTCTTTCTCTTGGTGTGCTCATTCATTAAGTTAAGCACCCAAGTTTCCATTTCAAATCATGATTTATCTATTTTGGGCTTAAGAACCGGTACAACAACCTAGAAAGAGTACCTAAGAAGAGATGGATCTCACATTCATTCATTAATAAAATATAACATTCATCCATTATCACATGAAGTAAAAGACAATAATGAGCATCCATAAAATAATCTCATAACATCCAAAGCTAACATTTAACATTAGTTCATCCTTTAATATTCATTATAGTAGCACATAAACACATAACATTCAATAACATGTGAAATAAGGTATTTAAACATGCCTTAACCAATTATGATTTAATTTTGGATCACTTACCTGATTAGTTTGGAATTTTGTTCTCACCAAAAATCATAAAATGTAAGGACAACTGTGCCAAAAAGAGTGTAAAAAGATGATTATCGTGCATCAATAATATTTTTTAGCTCTTTTGGCACAACTATTCTTACTATTTTTTGACTTAATCTCTAACTGGTCAGTATGTGTTTTGAAAAATTATTCTTGGATTGTGAGTTAGAAAAAAAGAGAAATATCAAACTTGAAAAAGATGTACATAGATGCAATTAACTTTTAAACTTTAATTTTATAAACTTATAAAGAGAACCATAGAATTATAAGAAACTATTGGGGTTTGTACTATTTGAAAATTATAGTTACAAGTGATAAAGTTATATACCTTTGATTCATAGAGTGCAAATATTGGAAATGAAGTATTGCAGAAGGTGCAAACTCAACTGGCACCTCATGTGGATGACACCGTTAAGTAGATAATAGTTACATACATACATACATACATACATGGTTAAGTTCCACCTAACTATGTCCAAGGATACCTAACTATGTCTAAGGCATCTACACACAGGAGGCATACTTCACCTACCAGGTTGCTTACATGCCCATATCCACGGGATCAAAACCCTTGAACTACTCACTCTAGCACATATGTAGTTCTAGTTTCTAATTGTGGGACTAAGTGTATCATCTTAAAATGGAAGCACTTCCATGTTAAGAGAATTTAGCCCTCTGAGTAAGTGGTATGGGGTCATATCAAGTACCTTGAATAGGTCTTTGCATGGATTTGGCTATTTTTACTCGGTTATGCTTCTCTCTCTATTTCCAACCTATTTCTGATAACTTTGTTTGTGAAATTGAGAACTTTAACTTTCAAGGTCAAGGATGACCTTTTAGGTCAAGGTTGACCTCGATCTTGACCTATGTCAAGGATGACCTCAACCTTGACCTAGGGTGGGGTCAACCTCATCCCTGACCCTAGGTCCAATTTTCAATTTCTAGAGGTTTCAGGATATTGGGCTTTGAAAAGTTTCAGTTACTCACTTCCGAGTTGGCTTTTTAAGGTTTTGGAATGGTACACTCTTAAATTACATTTAATCTAGGTCTATTTCTAGGGGTTAAGGTTAATTGGGATTTAATGCTCCCATTATGGCCTTCTCTAGAAGTTTGTGCCCTAGATCTCTATATAAGGAAGCCTTCTTCTCTCATTTTGACATCGACTATCTATGAGCAAAGTTATTATCTACTTTCTATGAACCATTATCTTGCACATACATTATTCTATGAAGTGAAGATCTACTAAGCATTCAAGCATTCAAGGTCCAATTCAAGGAGGTCCATTGTTAGCCATTGAAGGATTCAATCACTATGGAGCCCTCTTGTTGAAGATTTCTCTATTTGCATTCATCCAAGCATTTCCCTATGCAAATATCCATTCAAGATTGGTGTTGAATATCTAAAACTATTTATTTTAGACATCCTACATACATTTCTACATTTCTACAAGTATTATGCAAGTGTGTATGTATGCATGTAAACTAGTTCACATAGTGAACCGATTTACATACATACATGCACATCCGCATATAATCATCATAATTATTTATCCTTGAATTTGACCAAAGCTATGATATATGAACAAGGGATACATGTTTAGAAGGAAAAGAAAAGAACATTTACATAGGTACCTCTTATTCCCTTAAAGAAAATCATGGAGAAAGGGCACAAAGATCACAAGGGATCAACAAAAAAATCCTAGATGTTCACTGATCTCCACCAATATTCAGAGCTCTACACCCTTGTTCAGAGCTTTCCACCCTCTTTTGCATGTAGCTCTTGACAATCAATCAAAACAAATGGGGAATGATTAATGTTGTGTTTTCTTTTCTTTTTTGTTTATAATCCATAATCCACAATCCACAAGATCTCTTTGTATACATACATACATACATACATACATGAAAACAATAATGAACTTTCTAAGAGTTTACAATTGTTCAACAAAATCAATGTTTTACAAGAAAATGCATCTGAAGAACTGTTAGCTTAGAAGCAAGAACATGGTGTTGAAACAACACAAAAAGTTCTTGACATGAGAGGTTCGCAAGTGAGGGTGTTGACCAATCTTGAAAACTTGAATGCTGAAATGAAAGCTATCGATAATCAAACACCTATGCTAGAGTTACAACACACTGTGAAGTTGATTTTAGATAAGATAGAGGTAGATATTTAGAAGTTTGATAATCAAAATTTAAGGCACAAGAGAGAAGGAGAAGGAGCGGCTTTAGAAAGAGAATGAAGAGCAGCTTTAGAAAGAGACTGCACGACAAAAATAATAGCTAAACAACATCGATGATATTATTGGAGCTACTAGATAGAATCTAGGAAAGTGTTGTAGTAGGTACTATGACATTGGAATTAATTGCAAGTGTCTTTGAGAATTTACAGTCCAAATATCAAATTCTTATAAGAGTGTTTCAAGTATTGGCACAGTCTCCCTGCGATGATCCCAAGTATCAAATGCTTATAAGAGTGTTTCAAGGTTGGGAACCACTTCAACATACTTTGCATGGTTTATAGGTAATGTCATTATGGTAGAGGCTTTTACAAGGGAATGAACCTCATGATTATGGCATTCACACAGAAGCAAAACTTGCTTCTTTAACTCCTTACACTCAACTCTTCACTAAAGTTATTCTTCAATTCCTTGCATATGTGATTTTATCACCTTGGAAAACTTTATTTGATTCTATAATCTAGGAATAGTTGATTTTTCATTTTATTGTACCTAATTTGATGACAGTTCTACGAGTTTTTGTAATCAACCTAGCTAATAAACAACTAGATCCATTTAACTGGTTATGGCTAGTTTCCTTCTAAAAATATCTACTATGATATGTTGTTGTAAAATTTCTTGTGAACTCTGCCTATTTTTCCTAGTTTGCATTATTTTTGTGGAGGATCTTGAGGTAAGTCACTTAGAACAGGTTGAGTGAGTTGTATTTTATTATTATTTAGATTCTAGAATATGTATGCAGCTGGATCAATTTTTCTGTTGTGTAGCAAAGATGTAATAAGCACCTTAAAAAAGATCTCTAAATATACATGTTCAAAAGGAGATATAAATAGATACTTGGTTAGAAGGAAAATAAACTAAAATTTATATACTCTTGAAGAAAATTGCAGAGCTAGGGCATGGCAACAAAATCGTAGAGCAAGGGCACAACATGGAAAAAAATCACAAAGCAAGGGCACAACATGACAAAAAAATTTTAGAGTAAGGGCACGTCACCAAAATCATAGAGCAAGGGCATGCCAATGAAACATAGAGATCACAAGGGCATGACAACCAAATTTTGGATCAAGGGCACAACAATGAAATGCAAAGATATATCACAGGAACAAAATGCGCCAAGTGCATATGCGTAATCACGAGGTTTGTTCCCTTGTAGAAGCCATAATTTAGTTAAATATACGTATATATCAACCCAACTAATCATCAACTAGACCCATTTAACTAGGTTATGACGTATTTCTTTCTAAAATATCTGCTATGATATGTTTTTGTAAAATTTCTTGTAAAATTTACCCATTTTTCTTGTCTACATTATTTTTGTGGAGGATCTTGAGGTAAGTCATTCAGCATGGGTTAGATGAGTTTTTTAAAAATTATTATTTGGATTTTGGAATATGTATGTAGCTGGATCAATTTTTCTATTGTGTAGCTAAGATGTAATAAGCACCTTAAAAAAGATCTCTAAATATACATGTTCAAAAGGAGATATAAAGAGATACTTGTTTAGAAGGAAAAGAAACCAACATTTACATACCCTTGAAGAAAATTGCAGAGCTAGGGCATGGCAACAAAATCACAAAGCAAGGGCACAACATAGAAATGAAATTGCAGAGCAAGGGCACAGTATGTCACCAGAATCGTAGAGCAAGGGCACAACGTCGAAATCACAAAGCATCTGTATCTAAGATTATTCTTGTTATTCCTTGAAATAAATAATAAGTAAATGATAATTGAAATAATTATATATTGAAAAAAATAATTATTCAATATTCTCGTTATAATAATTAAATTGGAAAAATAGTGATTCAATGCTCATCATAATAATATAATTCAAATTATATATATATATATATATATATATATATATATATATATATATATATATATATATATATATATATATATATATATATATATATATATATATATATATATATATATATATATATATATATATATATATAAAACTTTCACCAAATAAAATATATAATATGCATTAAATATGACCAATGCACCTCAAATTAGTGGGGAGAAAAGTTATGTTTGGTGAGTCACATCCCTTGACTGGGAACAATGACTGTATGTTTGTAGAAGTCTCGGTCAAAGGAGAGGAGCATGGCAGACAGAGCAGAAGGAAGGGTAGATAACAGTCCAACAACCCATTGATGAAAGTAGACCAACATCGGGTTGGTTAAAACTCACCACAGACCTAAGATAGGATCCAAATAGGGGTGTTTGATACTGTAGGTTAGAACATAGATCAGACCACCGCAGGTGAGGCTTAGGCATCAAGATTATAATTTATACTATATATATATATATATATATATATATATATATATATTCTAAAGTTAATAATCACATGAAAGAAGGAATTCATGTACTAATTCATGATGTTACTGAAAGGAAGTTAATAGATTTAAATGAAATTAATAATTAGATTAATTCTATTTGAATTCCATAAAGAGAACAAGTATTCGTTATTTATAAGTACTAGAGTTCCATAAGAGAATGAGTAATATACTCATTAAGAGATGGATCTTGTTATTTATAGGTACTAGAGTTCCATAAGAGAATGAGTAATATACTCATTAAGAGATGGATCTTGTTATTTATAGGTACTAGAGTTCCATAAGAGAATGAGTGATATACTCATTAAGAGATGGATCTCTTTACTTACAAGATGAGGCTATTGGAGATTGTCATGATCTCCTTAGTCTGCGGATGTATATCCCAAAATGAATAGATACAGATACCATATATGAATTCAATATTTGTTAAGAGACGGATTCCTATCTAAGGGTAGACCTAGGGACAAATTTCCCCACTAACTTAGAATAATTTTTTACATCACTAATATTTGATGAATTGTTGTACTAATATTGGTTTTGCAGGAGACTCGATAGGAGAATAATCAGGGACATTATAGTGGTATCAGAGCATAATCCTACCAACCTATGGATTTTATTTTTGCTAGATGAAATAGAAGGGAAAGACTATGGCAAAAAAACTAGCCCAGGAGTTAAGAAACTTCATGGAACAAACAAATGAGAAATTTGAGAGAACCAACCAATTAATACTTCAAGCCATCCAAAACAGGAGTAATATTAACCAAAATGAAAGAACCATTCTAGTTATAGGAAGGGATACACAATCTAACCACTCAGGGAATGAACACTCAACTCAAAGTTCTTCCCTTAGACCCACTCTACCATCATTTTTGCCTAGGGAAGAACCTATTGGAGAAGAAGGAGAAGCAACCCCAAATAGTGTGGTAGAATTGACCCAAATGTATGCAAGGCTAGAACCTGAAATCCAAAGAATTATTCCCTTTAAAGAATATTATGAAACAAAAATGCTATCAAGTCACAATAAATGTAAAAATCATAGGGAAAGAGACATCTGTTCTAAGATAAGGAAATTGACCTTACCATATTTTGAAGGCTCAGGAAAAGAAACCGCTCAAGCTTGGGTGCAAAAACTTGATACTTACCTTTCGCTCAGCCCTATGATGGAAGAAAATGCCATTAAATTTACAATAATTCATCTAACTAAAGAAGCACATAATTGGTGGCACCATGGTATTATCACTTTGGGTCATAAGAGCATAACTACCTATGAAGAATTTACACAAAAGCTCATTAGTAGATTCGACCAAAAAGAACCAAAATGGTATTTCCAAGAACTAACCCACCTCAAGAAAATTGGAACTATTGAAGAATTTGCCAACAAATTTTAGAGTTTATAAGTCATGGTTCCCAACATATCTCATAAGAGAATAGTATATATGTTCATCAAATGACTTAAGGAGCACATCAAAATAAGGGTAAAACCCTTTGAGCCTCAAACACTTGAGGAAGCCATTCGTAAGGCCAAAATGACAGAATATGACACGCCAAAGGAAAAATAAAAAACAAGTTACTTCAAATCATCAGATTGAAATGAAGGACCAAAAAGGGAATCGACAAAATGTTTCATTGTCAGCTATCATGGAATAGAGACCATCAGTGTAAAGTAAGAAGTGAATTCATAGAGAAAGGTCTGTGTTTCAAATGTAAAGGACCATGGATGAAGGGTCATCAATGCAAAAGAGGACAAACGAATAACTTGGAGGAAACAATCAACAAGGGACCTACAAAAAGGGCTAGAATAGAGGACTCTGAGCATGGAACACTAGCAGTCATCACACAAGGGAATGAGAACAGACCCTTTCGACTTAAAGGAGTGGTTAAAGGACAAAGGATAACCACCTTAGTAGATACAGGAGCTTTACATGATTTCATTAGCTAGCAACTGGTAGAAAGATATAAGATGGCCACTCAAAATTTCAAAGGATTTGAAGTTATCATGGGAAATGGCACCGTAGATCAATGCAGCAAATTTATTCCCTAGTTAGAGGTCAAGATAAGGGACCATATAATCAAAAGAAACTTTTTTGTGGAAAAAATTTAAAATGACATCATTCTAGGGATGTTGTAGATAAATTCTTTGGGAAGATTTACAATGGATAGTCATAATTGGGAGATGTGTTTCCATCATCAGGGGAAGGAAGTAATATTAAAAGGAAAATTTGATGGTTCTCCAAAGATGGTATCATGTAATAGAATGGAGAAAATTATTCGGCACAATCAAGGTGAATAGATAGCTCAAAGCATGATCCTAGATGAATCAACCACCCATGGCCAAACTACACATATCGACATTCACCCCATTCTTATGAAGTACAAGAGGGTCTTTGATGATATTTCGCTTAGACTTCCCCCCAAAAGAGGGTTTGAACATTCAATCAAATTGGAAGAAGGAGCAAAACCTATAATCACCACACCTTACTGCCACCCTCACAAATTTAAAGAAGAAATTGAAAAAAAATTAAGGAAATATTGGAAATGGGACATATTCAACCTTGTTGTAGTCCTTTTGCATCATCAGTAGTCTTGGTTAAAAAGAAAGATGGAACAATGAGAATGTGTATAGATTATTGAGCCTTTAACAAAAATACAATTAAAAATAGATATCTAATTCCTAGGATTGATGAACTGATGGATGAATTACATGGAGCCAAATACTTCTCAAAAAATGATTTAAGGTCAGGGTACCACCAAATCAGAATGAGAAAAGACGATGTTCCAAAAATAGCTTTCCACTGCCATTATGGTCATTTTGAATTTCTAGTTCTTCCTTTTGGACTCACCAATGCACCTGTGACTTTCCAATCCCGCATGAATCATATCTTTTGTCAATAATTAAGGAAATTCCTACTCATTTTTTTTTGATGACATACTTATTTTAAGCAAGACATGGGAGGAACACCTCAAGCACATTGAGGAGGTTTTAAACATCTTAAAATCAGAATCCTTATATGAAAAAATGTCAAAATTTGAATTTGGACTTGAGGAAATCATTTATTTGGGTCACAAAATTAGTAGAGAAGGAGTAAGTGTGGATGAAGAATACATTAAGGAAATCAAAGACTGGAAAACTCCTAGAACTTTAACACAACTTAGGGGATTTATAGGCTTATGCAGTTACTACTGATGATTTGTGAAGAGATTCTCAAAAATTGCTGCTCCTCTAATAGACTTAATGAAAAGGGGGTTTTCACTTGGAATGAAAAGGCCCAAGCCACTTTTAAACAACTCAAAATAAACATGAGTTCCTGTTCAATATTAGCTATTCCTAATTTCTCCATACCATTTGAGCTTCAATGTGATGCATCTAGGGAAGGAATTGGAGAAGTGCTTATGCAAAGAAAACATCCCATAGCTTTTGAAAGCCGAAAGATTACAAAAATAGAAAGACTTTATTCTATTTGTGATAAAGAAATTTTGGCCATAATGCATGCCTTGGTTAAATTTCATCAATATTTAGTTTGTGGGAAGTTTTTGGTAAAAACAGACCACAATAGCTTACGTTACTTTCTGAGCCAAAAGGATCTTAACGATAGACAACAGAAATGGGTGAGTAAAATATAAGCCTATGATTTTGATATTGAATATATGAAGGGAGAAAGTAACCAAGTCATAGATGCACTCTCTAGAAAAACCCATATCAATGCCATCACAAACATTGTCAAAGACTGGAAGGTGAGAATCATCAAAGAATATGAACAATTTCTTTGAAAAAAATAATTATTCAATATTCTTGTTATAATAATTAAATTGGAAAAATAATGATTCAATGCTCATCATAATAATATAATTCAAAAAAAAAAAAAAAAAAAAAAAATATATATATATATATATATACACATATATAACTTTCACCAAACAAAATATATAATATGCATTAAATAAGACCAATGTACCTTAAACTGGCAGGGAGAAAAATTATGTTTGGTGAGTCATGTCCTTTGACTAGGAATAGTGACTATATATATGTACGAGTCTCGATCAAAGGAGAGGAGCGTGGCAGACAGAGCAGAAGGAAGGGTAGATAACAGTCCGGCAACCCATCGATGAAAGTAGACCAACATCGGGTTGGTTAAAACTCACCACAAACCTAAGACAAGATCCAAATAGGGGTGTTTGATACTGTAGGTCAGAACATAGATCAAACCACTACAAGTGAGGCTTAGGCATCAGGATTATAATTTATTATATATACATACATATATATATATATATATATATATATATATATATATATATATATATATATTCTAAAGTTAATAATCACATGAAAGAAGGAATTCATGTACTAATTCATGATGTTACTAAAAGAAAATTTAATAGATTTAAACAAAATTAATAATTAGATTAGTTCTATTTGAATTCCACAAAGAGAACAAGTATTCGTCATTTACAGGTATTAGAGTTCCATAAAGAATGAGTAATATACTCATTAAGAGATGGATCTCATTATTTACAAGTACTAGAGTTCCATGAGAGAATGAGTAATATACTCATTAAGATATGGATCTCGTTATTTACAGGTACTAGAGTTCCATAAGAGAATGAGTGATATACTCATTAAGAGATGGATCTCTTTATTTATAGGATGAGGCTATTGGAGATTGTCATGATCTCCTTAGTCTTTGGTTGTATATCCCAAAATTAATAGATACAGATACCATATATGAATTCAATATTTGTTAAGAGATGGATTCCTATCTAAGGGCAGACCTAGGGACAAATTTTGCCACTAACTTAGAATAATTTTTTATATCACTAATATTTGATGAATTGTTGTACTAATACTAGTTTTGTAGGATATTTGACAGGAGAATAATCAGGGACATTACACAAGGGCACAATATGTCACCAAAATTGTAGAGCAAGGGCACAACACTGAAATCATAGAGCAAGGGCATGACAATGAAACATAAAGATCACAAGGGCACAACAACTAAATGTAGAGATCACAATAATGAAATCACAGAGCAAGGGAACGACAATGAAATGTAGAGATATATCATAGGAACAAAATGCACCAAGCACAAGGGCACGACGAAATTCAAATCTCTCCACATTCTTTCGTGCACAAATCTCCATAATCAAAATAAATGGGGAATGATTTATGTCATTTTTTCTTCTTTTTTTATTTATACTTATGCAAGCATCACAATTACGACACTTACGTCAGTATTGCAACAACATTGGGAAAAATTGCAAAAAAAAAAAAAACATGAAAATCACCACAAATCAGACCACCGTCACAATTTTACCCCAAATATTGTAGCAATTTCTCTTACTCCCAGGATGCTCCTACATCAAACACCCAGGGTAATTTAAGAAGTGACCTTGTCACATCTCAGGTGTTCAGAGGAAAACCAAGATGGTTAACCTCCTCCCTTGCTATCCATTATGAATCTTCTACTGACCTCCCTTTTTGTTTTACTAGGTACTCTTCATAAGTTCTATTCCTTGTACTTTTTCCAACATGACTATCTAGTATCTCCTCAATATTCTTTGTACCCAAACTAGTTGCTAGAATGCTCCACTGCACTTCTATAACATTATCTCCATCACCTCCTTCATAATACTTTATCAAATCTAAAACGTTAAATACTAGTGAAATATTTAGTTTAGTAGGCAACTCCATTTCATATACACTTCCAGAATCATGCCTCTTCACTATCTTGCATGGTCCAAACTTCTTCATTTTCAACTTATTATATGTACCCAATGGAAAATGCTCATTTCTCAAATGAACTATGACTTCATCTCCAATATAAAATTCCTTATACCTCCTTCTTGCCTTATATTTATACTACATATTCATCTTTATAATGTGCTTCTTCACTTTCTTATTGATGTTCTTCAAATGTTTAGCAAAATCTTCTACATCTGCACTACTTATTTTTCCTTTATCCAATTGTCTCAATTCAAAAGCATTTTTGGGACTACTCCCATATACAATATGGAATGGCGATATACCAATATTCCTATTGACAAAATTATTGTATGAAATTTTTTCTCATGATAGATAAGACCCCATCTCTTTGGTTTATCTCCAACCAAGCATCTAAGAAAATTTCCCAAACTCCGATTCATAATTTTTGTTTTTCCATCAATTTGTGGATGATGTGATGAACTAAACTTCAAATATATCTTCAATTTCTTCTACAATGTAGGCTATAAATACCCAACAAACTTGGTATCTTGATCTAAAACTATACTCTTTGGCAGACCATGTAGTCTCACCACTTCTCTGAAAAATAACTCTGTCACATGAATAATGTCACTAGTCTTTTTGTAGGGAATAAATGTGCCATTTAAAAAAAAATTTCAAGCACCATAAATATGTAATCATGTCCACATTGTTTCCTTGGTAAGCCAAGAACAAAATCCATGTTGACATCCTCCCATAGCTTCTCTGGTATAGGTAATGGCTAATACAACCCAGTATTATGCCTTATGCCTTTTTCCATATGACATACTTTGCAACTATGTACAAACTTCTTCACATCCTATTGTAACTATGGCCAATAATAGTTCTTAGCAACCAAAGAAATGGTCTTATCTCTACAAAAGTGTCCATCCAACCCTCTACTATTCTTCTCCTTGATGAGATTCTCTTTGATAGAACTTCTAGGGATGCACAACTAACTTTCTTTCAACTGCATACCATCTTTGATCATAAAATCCAACCACATTGTCCTATCAAGTGTAATAGGTTTTGTGCAAGCCTTCTAAGATTCTCCAAAATTAGGATCCTATGGATACAAATTATTGAGTTCCTTGAATCAAACCACCTCAATTTTCATCTTTGTCAGCAAAAAAATTCTTCTACTAAGAGCATATGTAACTATGTTAGACTTCTCACTCATGTGTTTCAAAATAAATGTATAACTCTACAAAAACTCAACACACTTTAAATGCCTTTGGTTCAATTTTCCTTGACTATTCAAATATTGCAAAGCTTGATTATCAGTATACAAAACAAAATCCTTAGGAAGAAGATAGTGTCTCCACTTCTTTAATGCTTGAACTATAGCATAAAATTATTGATCATAAACATAATTTTTTTTTGCACCATTCAACTTCTCACTTAAATAAGAAATAGATCTACTTTCTTAGCTCAGAACAACTCCTATTGCAATACCACTAGCATCAAAGGCTACTTGAAACACCTTGTTAAAATCTATAAGTGCTAAAGCAGGCTGGTCTGTAGCTTTCTGTATCAACATATGAAAACTCTTATATGGTCCTATAGTCCACTTAAATTCATTCCTATCCCCTCTCATTGTTTCGGTCAAGGGTCCACAAATACTGCTAAAACCTATGATAAAATTTCTATAAAAATTAGTTAGTCCATGGAAAGATCTTACCTTAGTCACACTCCTTGGATTAGGCCATTCAAGGATAGCCTTCACTTTCTGAAGGTCCATTTTTAGACCTTCTATTGACACTACAAATCTCAAGTACACTAACTCCTTCAGAAAACTACACTTCTTTATATTTATCAACATCTTTTTTTCCCTCAACTTATCAAACACTTTATGAATATGCATCAAATGTTCCTCCAATGTATTACTAAAGATCAGTATATCATCTAGGTAAGCAATGATAAACTTACACAAAAACTCCTTTAGTACCTCATTCATGAGTCTTATGAAAGTGATCGGTGCATTGATTAACTCAAAAGGCATGACTAATGACTCATACAATCCTTCCCTTGTCTTGAAGGTAGTCTTCCACTCATCTCCTTCTTTGATGCGAATCTGATGGTACCCACTCTTTAGATCTATCTCTATGAAATACATAGCTCCACTCAAACTATCCATAATATCATCCATCCTTGGCAATGGAAGTCTGTACTTGATTGTGATCTTATTGATATCTCAAGAATATGTTCACGTCCTCCATTCACCACTCTTCGTTGGTGTTAATACTGTTGGTACAATGCATGGACTCAAACTCTTTTGAATCAACCCCTTCTACAATAACTCATGAACTTGTTTTTTCAACTCTTCACTTTCTATTGGTGTTATTTTGTGCACTATCTTGTTCAAAAAATTGGTTCCTAGAATTAAATCCATCTCATGATCAATCTTCATCACTGGGGGTAATCCATCAAATACATTATCTAACACAATATTAGGAAAATCTCCCAACAAGTTTGCAACTTCTGCAGGTACCTCCTCTACTTCTTCTTTACCATCTTTTGGGATTACAACAAAGCAGATATGCTCATGCTTCATACCTTAGAGAAACTCCTTTCAATCAATAATGTAGAAGTTGATGAAAGCCAACTTCATAGTGCACTAAGATCACCTAAATGTAAATAACCTATCGAAGAGAAACCAAAGAAGGAAGAGGTGGAGCTTGGAAAAATACCCAACAGAAACGAGAGAGAAGATATTGCAAAACAAGAAAAATGTATTTACAATGAGGTGAGTTGTGTTGTACAATGAGAGAGCCTGAATATAAAGGCCTCATGGAAGCTTGTAGAACAAGCTGAAAAGTGCTAAAAGATTAGGTTGACAACTAAGCATACATCCACAATAGGTGATATATCCTCGAACAAGGTGAGGAGATAAGTATGATTTAGATAGGAACAAACTCTCGTGTTGTCAACAACTCATCCACTACAACTATTAAATAAATGCATTAACCTAAGTAAACTTAAGTAAAATAATAAATAATTAATAAATAATTATTTACTCTAACAACACCCCTTAAGTGCAACTTAGGGGAATGCCTTAAGCTCACAAAACTAAAATGAATGTAGAATGGGTCCTAGCAACAAGGCCATGTTAGGTAGCCATGTACAATGTGTATATGAGCAATGTTAGTATGCTAATAGAAACCAAATTTAAATAAAGTTTCTATAAACTAAACAAAATTCATAAACTTCAAGATAGACTAAGATGAGCTCTTAATTGAGAATATGAGCCATTAATGGGCTCTCTCAATGAGAAGCTCTCTTGTTGAGTAGCTTTATCTAAATAGATAGGATGTATGCTCAAGCTTTATGCTTCAAAAAGGGCTTCAAATGGAGTTGGAATTTGGGTGTGAGTGTATGGTTTTGATGTAAAATGGCTTCTTAAAATGGCATTATGACTTTACTTCATAGATTGTGTTCTTTTGAAAAGGGGAAGGATCCAATTTATAGGCAAGAGGCTTGAGGGATTGAGGGCTAAGATGCAAGGATGGGAAAAAGCTCATGGAGGGCTCAGATTGCATGAGAAAAGAGCACATGGATTGTGCTTCCTTACAGCCAATCAGGGAGTGACACATGTCACAGGGTGAGAGGATGGAGGAAAGGGGAAGGATTAGTCAACAAAGGAGGCTCTAGGGATAAAATTTTCATAAAGACCCTCATAATGGCTTGTAAGAGCAATAAAAGGGCTTGGAAGAGTCATTTATGGCCTAGTGGGCTTCATAAAGTTTTATGGTTGGGATATTTTGAAGGAGATGAGAGGAATTTCGACTTGGGCTTGATTAGGAAGGTTTTAAGCTTGCTTAGGATTGTGCAAATGATTAGAGGATGGATTAGGATGGTTTAGGATTAGCTTAGGGATAGGCAAGTGGATGGCATTTAATGAGGGTGGGTGAAGGAGGAGATATTTGCTAACTTTGGCTTGGGTTAGTAAGTCTTAACCCATGTTTAGAGAATGTGACAAGGTTAGGAGGGGATTACGATTAGGTTTAAAGACATCTTCTAGAAGAGTCTAGACTTTGGATGAGGATAAAGGATTTCTAGAATAGTCTAGAACTTCCTAGGATGAGGATGAAGACTTTCTAGAAGAGTCTAGAACTTCTTAGGATGAGGATAAATTAGATTTTTAGGAAATAAATAAAGTTTTATTTATTTCAAGGGTTTGGGTTGAGGAGATATTTATTAAAACTTTTTTAATAAATATGAGGATTAATATTTAATCTTAATTAAATATTTTGAGTTGGGATTAGGGGTAGGAAATGATGGGATTAGCCTTTAATCAAAATTAAAGAAGGATTAGAAGATTTTGGAAGAGGTTAGCGGTCTTAAAGAAATTGGCCAAGTTTTGGGCAAAAAATAAATTTTTTAATTTATTTTGGGTTTTTTGGTCAATTTATTAATTAAATAATTAATAAATAAGAAAATAATGTTTAAATAAGATTTAAACATTTTTGGGAGGGATTCCTTAATTAAATATTTTTAATTAAGATAAAGGGATTTAATGGCATAAAAATAAATAAATAAATTAAATAATTAATTAATTAATAAATGATGATGTCATCATAAATTTTTCAGAAAATAAAAATACTTTATTTTCTAAAGGTTTTTAGGTGTCTACATTTTGCCCCTCTTTGATGTGATGCGGCAAGTGGCATGGCATCAAAGATAAGAAAATAAGATGCCCAAGGCTAGAGTAGAAGAGGAGAGAATGGATTGCAAGATGCCCCCTCAAGAAGGCGGCGGGGAGAGAAAGCGAGGCTCGATGACTTCTTGAAAAGTACAAGAATCTGAGATGAGAAAGAAGACTCACATTGGCTTAAGAGAAGAGGTTTAGTTACCTCAAACTCTCACTACGGGAGAATGATAAAGGGAGAATCAGGGGCACAAGAGGAAGCAAGCTTAAGATCTCAAGGATTGCAGAGGATGAAGGAGCAGAGTGCTATAAAAGGAATCCAGGATGGGGAGATGGATGAGGGGATTAAAAAGCTGATGCAATAGGATTTCAAAGAGTCAGATTGGCAGAAGATGGGTTTCGAAGATCCCTAGGACTAGGATTGTGGATCTTGAAAGATGAGGCTTGGTGGATTGATTTGGATTGGTGGATCCCTAAGACTAGGATTGTGGATCCCTAAAGCTAAAGGTCAGGAGTGATTCAAAGAGATAATGATGCATAAGCTAGGGTAGGAGAGACAAATGCTAGATATGGATGGGGGATAATGGAGATGAAGGGAAACTATTGAAGCTTTTTTGAGCGGGGGGATACTTCAAAGAGAAGTACCACCATGTAGTTGAGCACTAGATTTTCTATAGGACTGTTGGTTAATTGCCAAGGTTACCAAGAACATCAAGGCTGTGTCACCAACCATCCAAAGGACTGATAGATTGACTCGAAACAAATGCATAAGGATTGCCCTAGCATCACACATGAAACCTGGAGGAAATAGTGGGGAACCGACACTGGGTAACCCACAAGCAAAAAAAGAAACAAACAAAAGACTTGATCAAAACCGTACTCTCAGAGTGCCCCATTCGTAGCATACCATGATATGGAAGATCGTGGCAACCTTGAGGAGGGAACAAAAAGATTGCTTGGAAAAGATACTTCAAGACCCAAAAGGGAATATTCCAAATCAAAAAAAAGTGAAAATCCAAAAGAGAACTATTTTCCAACGAGATGGGTAGGACGAGGTACTAACAGACCAAGATCAGACATGAGGAAAGCTATATCCTACAAGGATCTATTGGAGAGCACCTAAGCTGATGGATCTGGGTGAGTAATGCGTCTGGTAAGCTGAACTAAGAAAGATAACACTTTGGTGATAGGAGATCTAGCTAAAGGATGCATTGGAATAGCTAACCAAGATGTGCGATGTGTGCAAGATGCTGATCAAGGAGAAACTGACACAAAAGATGGATAGATACAATGGTACGAAGCTAAAGAGGATGTACAAGCTAACAGATCAAGATATTTACAAGCTGAGTTGACCAAGATAGTTACAAGCAGGAAAAAGATCAGGATGATAGGATAGCAGGATGGTTCGATGTTGTGCAAGATGCGAAAGCTAAGGGTGGGCTGATAGCGAAAGATATGGATTTGGCAAGATGCATCCAATGATGATGAGAGATTGTGTGGCCAAGGATAGCTAGAGGAGTAGGATGAGATGGCTGGATAGGATGGTAGATAGCTAGGATTATGATGGATATAAAGAGATGACATTGGGTTTGCATGAGGATAGCCTAGAGCTAGATACCAATGACAAGGGAAGATGGACAAGACAAGATCTCCAAGAAATATAGTGCCCCCAATCAGAAGATAACATGCGAAAGGAGGTCTTATGATGGATGTGATAGGATTGAAGCTAGGATGGAAAAAGCTAAAGGGGCTAGGGAGATGGATGATAGCTGGGATGGTTGGTTGAAGCTGCAGGAGATAAGTGGATGGTGTGAGATGGAAGATGGAGGGTAGAGGATAGGTGGATAGATTGGAAGATGGAGTTGGATGTTAAGAGATGACCAAAAGCATGAGGGTGATAGGCTAAGCTGGGGATGGCGAGATTATGCATGACGCTTGTTTGCCAAGTTTTCATCATGGTACTTGTCCAAGGCGCTTGAATTGCCAAGTTTTCACCAGTGGACGCTTTATTTTTCTTTATTTTTAAATTTTTTTTTTTGACTTTTTGACTTTGGACTTAGGTGGAATGATTTTGGCTTTCTTCAGCTATTTTGGCTTTTGGGGGATTTTGCACTGGCTATTGGAATGTTCAATTTTGTTGCTAGCTGTTGGTACACCGTATGTGTGATTTATGCAATAGATTGGATTAGATGGGATTGATGGTAGGAGATGGAGGGATGAAAAGGTTGGAAAGGAGCATGAGATGGGGATGCTTGCAAGAGCAACATTGGCACATGTTGGGATAGGTGTGAAAAGAGCATATGGGGGATAGATGGTAGATGCGAGCGTGATGGAGGATTTGTGGAAGCGTGCTTGGGGATATAGGCACCCAAGATGGAGTTAGGAGATGGGGAACATGAGTCACTAGATGGAGGATTAGCAATGGTGGATGCCATTATGCATTGGGTTTCAACTTTTTTCTTTGGGATCCACATGGTTTTGGATTTTATTTTCATAGGCTTTTGCATTATTTTGCATTCTTTGATTGGATTTTTCCTTTTTGGAGTATGTCTTTTAGAATAGACATATGGTTGCCTAGGATGTGGATTTTTAGCTTTATGCATTTTGAAGTTGGCATTTACATTGCTGTGGTAAGCTTTGGGAAGATGGTTAGGAGAAGCTTTGTGAGATGGAGAGGATATGGGAGAGCGTGTAGGGGGATGATGATGGATGATGTGCCTAGATATGTGCCTTTGCTGATCTTGCCTAGGAATGGAGAGAATAGGATTTGAATGATGGCTGATAGGAGGATCGAGGATGGTAGATTTTGGGACATAGGGACCCAAAATGGATTTAGCGGATGAAGGGGGGATATGGTAGGTTGTTTTAGGTTGCAAAGATGGTGGAGGGGGGATGACATAAGATTTATTGAAGGAGTGATGGGAGGCTGGCATGGGGGGTTTGGAGATAGGCTTGGTTTGGGGGTGTGGTGTACCAACACCTTTAGATGGTGAGCCTTTGGATACATATCCAAGACCATAAAATCCTAGATTTTTTTGTGCAATAATAGGCTTTTTGATTCCTTGCTCTTGTGGTCCTAAACCTTGACCTTGATAATGCCATCAATTAAGCATTTGAACTAGCTGGGGATAATTTTTGCTTGCAAAAAATGGTGGAAGTGCTTTATCAGATGTACTACAATAGGGAGATACTATTCTTAATTCTTTTGCGGAGAGGGGGCCACCATGAATGAATGTAAGTGAACCAAGAGGGTAGATTATAGATGGTGGAATAACTTGGATAGGTGGTAAGATGGAAGCATAGAGTGGAGGAGATGGTAGGATAGGATCTTGATTTAGCTAATGGGATGAAAAGATATCTTGCAGTAGAGGAGGTATGACTTGAGGTTTTGGAGATGGAGGGGATGGTGACTACAATATGGATGGAAGACATGGTATGATGATATCTTCGTTTATGCTTTGGGGGATGTCAACATGCTTTTGGGCAGGATCTTGATAGGATTGGTTTGGAGTGGATGGTGCGATAGGAGGTGAAGGGATGGACTCTTCAAAGGCAGCGGATGGATAGATGGGAGATTCAGTAGTGGAGATGGGTGAGTAGAAGATGGATGCATAAGGGTCATTACGAGAGATTTGGGAAATGCTTGGAGGTGATGTGGATAGGATTTGGAGGGTTTTGACAGATGGTGGGATTTTGATGCTTGCAGGAAGTGGAAGGATTTTAAGCAATTTGATGGATGGTATGGGGATGATAGCTATGGGAGATGGAGGTGATATTATAGATGGGAAAGCTTCATTACTGACTACTTCACATGGTTGGATTAGATGACATGGCTTATCGACTGTTGGAGGCAACTTTTCTTGTATTTCATCTAGGAGATTCCTTGGAGACTCGTGTGTCAAAGGTGGAGGTGGATTGACAGGAATAGCTAGTGTGATGGGGGTGGAAGATTGGAAGCTTGGTTAATTGGGTGATGGAGGAGAAGCTGGGATATCAGATGGCATGACTAGATAGTTTGGAAGAATGCATGGATTTTGTGGGATGCTTGGGGGAATGTTTCTAAGGCTTTCAATATACTCATCATATTCAATAAGATTTTCATCATCATTGGAATAGGAGGTGGCGGGAGCAAGGACAATACGATCGAGCACATCATGATAGGTTTGGGATTTCATGTTTTGATGATGAGTCGGATGGGGATGGGGTTTTGCATATGGATGAACACGGAAGCTCATGGTTGGATTTGGATTAAGCGCAGATTTTGGATTGGTTGATGAAGGATTTCCTAGGGAGAGTCAAAGCTGTATGACAGACCTAAGGAGGATTGGCTAGAGATTTTTGGCTTTCGTGTGGATGGAAGACTTCAAGGGCATGCTGTCAAAAAGTGAGAGTTTTTCTTTCCTATGCGCTGGATTGGTGGAGATTGTGTCAACTTAAGGATAGACTAATGATTTTATGGGCATGACACGAGATTGACTACTTGTGGATCCCAACCTTTAGCTCAAGGTGATGAGGGATAACAAGTGACAAAGCTAGATTACCCTAGACAAAGCTCTATCAAAGGAATAACCTTGGTGAGGCTGGTGGATTGGTCAGATTGATTAGATAGAAAATTCTAGTAGAATGACAACAACTCTCTAAAGGCTTGGGTGTGATTTTGGATTGGGTTGCTAGCTGGCTGGGGGGGATGATTTGGAGATACTTTGGATTTGGGATTGTTCTAAAGCAAGGAACTAGATAGATTCGGTTGCAGCAGGGGAGCTTGGATGATTTTATGATGAGGCAGTGACTACACTAAGTATGCCTTGAGTTGGGAGATTTTTTGCTTTTTTGAGATTTTGACCAAATTTGGCAAACATTCATTCAAAATCTATGAACAAACAAGTAGACAAAATTTTGGAGCAAGCACGTCAAACACACCAACATCCTAGGAAGCTTTCTACAAGGATGAAATTTGTTATAGCTAGGGAGTCCTCGATATACGCAAGGTACATGAGGCCCAAATCCATAGATGAAACCAAACAGATGTCACACAACTGAGAGGAGTGGTAACCCACTTCTCCTCTTTCACTTCTCAAGGGTATAAAGTTCCTTGAGGCTTAGCCCAAGTGACAAAATCTTGATTCCAAGAGAGGTGTCTTTGGATTCACCTCCCAATTTTTATACTCCGCCGGAACGCTGGAGTTGAGGTCATCCCAAGGTGTGATGAAATCTCCAAGCAGGCCTCCTAAAAAGAAAAACAAGGTTTTGGATCCTAATCTTATGCACCCAAGATGGCCTCAAAAGATGACAAGGGGAGAGAAGACTTGGATGACCTTGGGCTAAAAAACACAGTTGTTCCTTTTCCAACTGACTCTTATGTGTGCTGATCTAGACTTTGCAAGCACTCATGTTTAAGATGCAAATGTTCAATTCCAACTTTGAAATGCGCTAACAAAGAAAAATCGATCAAAGAATGCAAACAAGAAGAAGAGTTAGGGTCAACAAGAAAGTAAACCCATGCGCCCGGAGGCCCTCCACGTCAAGTATTGATTAATTTATTTTAAGGCATTCAAGAGTTGGTGTGATTTTGTTTTAAGCCCAAAACAAAGATGTGTGAAATTTGATTTCAAGCGCGCGCTCGGAGGCCCTCCATGTCAAGATTTGTCCAATTTTTATGCCCAAACTTGAAGTGTGATCAATTTAATCTAGAGTTTTGGTCATTTAAGAATTTTGATAAAGTTAAAGCAAACATTCAAAGACCAAGTGAGTGAGTTAGATTGTGGAACATTTAACACCTTTTTCAAGTAGACCCATCCCCATAAATGGCATTGAGATTGCAACCAATAGTTGAATTGATGGGTGATTAGAAAAGAGGTGAGTCCAAGGAACTAATCAAATTGATTTTTGAAAATTTGTATTTAACTTAACGAGGTTTCTTAAATGTCCAAAAATCAAACTTTGCCTAAATTGCATGTGGAAAAGAGATTTGTTTTGTTCAATTTTAAAAGCTCCAAATGAAGTGTTTGATATTGCAATGGTTAATTGATCCTTGGCATTCAAGATTCAATTTTTTGTTTTAATCATGCATTCAAGGAAAATTTGATTTTAATCCATGGCATTCAAGAGTGTGTTTAGCAACATGCATTCAAAGACAAGTGATTAAACATTCAAGTTTTTTCCTTTGAGGATTCAAGATTGAGATTTTGTGTGTTGTTTTAAGAACTTTGAAATGCTTTGTTTTAACCTTAGATCATTCAAGATTGTTTTGGACTCAAAAGTGAAAATGACTCTTTGGACTTTGTTTTTCATTCAAGATTTTGTGTTCTAGTTTGCATATTTTAAGCCCAAGAATGATATTCCTAGATTGTTTTGATGCATGAAAAACCTAAGAAACATTCAAGATTTTGCAAGAAGACATTTGTTTGGAACAAATAACAAAGCTTTTAGGAAAATTTTTGGCAACCATTTAGGACTCTTAGCTTTCATGAGATTTTTAAAAGAACTTTTAAATATTTGCAAATGAGGTTCATTTTATCCTTGATTGATGCTTTGAGTTTGATTTAGATTTTAGTGTGCACTTAGTGTTGATTTTGAACCTTTTGAAATGGAAACTTGAAGTTCTTTTTAAATTCCCAAAAATGAAGTGTTACTAACTTTGCATGAATGCATCTAAAATATTGATGTTGTAAGGATGAAAATGATTGGATTGGTTTAGTTTCACTTGTTAAAAGGATTTTTTTTTTTTTGTTGCAAATTTTTAGTTTTTAATGGATTTAAGTATGATTTAGGGGTTCATTTTAAGCACTAAAAAGAAGTGTGTATGATTTTGCTTCCTTCAAAAAAAATGGCCAAGATCTCCCACAAGAAGAAGAAGAAGAAGTAGATGGAATAAGAAGAATATAGAAAAGAAGAGGAAGAAGAATTCCAAGTGCTTTGTCCACCTATAAGCTTGAAAAATCTGCAAACACTATGAGATAGATTATGAGTTCCTTTGTCTTTTTCATGCTCATGTGGACCTACAAAACCAATTTATACAATCCTAACAATCACAAAAATAAACAAAATTAGCCAAAATTAGCAAATGACATACAAAACTTGACTAAAAAAGCTAATGAAGATGACCCATGCGGGGTCCCACTGGGCGTGCCAAAATGTATATGAGCAATGTTAGTATGCTAATAGAAACCAAATTTAAATAAAGCTTCTAAAAACTAAACAAAATTCATAAACTTCAAGATAGACTAAGATGAGCTCTTAATTGAGAATATGAGCCATTAATGGGCTCTCTCAATGAGAAGCTCTCTTGTTGAGTAGCTTTATCTAAATAGATAGGATGTATGCTCAAGCTTTATGCTTCAAAACGGGCTTCAATTGGAGTTGGAATTTGGGTGTGAGTGTATGGTTTTGATGTAAAATGACTTCTTAAAATAGAATTATGACTTTACTTCATGGATTGTGTTCTTTTGCAAAGGGGAAGGATCCAATTTATAGGCAAGAGGCTTGAGGGATTGAGGGCTAAGATGCAAGGATGGGAAAAAGCTCATGAAGGGCTCAGATTGCATGAGAAGAGAGCACATGGATTGTGCTTCCTTACAGCCAATCAAGGAGTGACACATGTCACAGGGTGAGAGGATGGAGGAAAGGGGAAGGATGAGTCAACAAAGGAGGTTCAAAGGATACAATCTTCATAAAGACCCTCATAATGGCTTGTAAGAGCAATAAAAGGGCTTGGAAGAGTCATTTATGGCCTAGTGGGCTTCATAAAGTTTTATGGTTGGGATATTTTGAAGGAGATGAGAGGAATTTCGACTTGGGCTTGATTAGGAAGGTTTTAAGCTTACTTAGGATTGTGCAAATGATTAGAGGATGGATTAGGATGGTTTAGGATTAGCTTAGGGATAGGCAAGTGGATGGCATTTAATGAGGGTGGGTGAAGGAAGAGATATTTGTTAACTTTGGCTTGGGTTAGTAAGTCTTAACCCATGTTTAGAGAATGTGACAAGGTTAGGAGGGGATTACGATTAGGTTTAAAGACATTGTCTAGAAGAGTCTAGACTTTGGATGAGGATAAAGGCTTTCTAGAATAGTCTAGAACTTCCTAGGACGAGGATGAAGACTTTCTAGAAGAGTCTAGAACTTCTTAGGATGAGGATAAATTAGATTTTTAGGAAATAAATAAAGTTTTATTTATTTCAAGGGTTTGGGTTGAGGAGATATTTATTAAAACTTTTTTAATAAACATGAGGATTAATATTTAATCTTAATTAAATATTTTGAGTTGGGATTAGGGGTAGGAAATGATGGGATTAGCCTTTAATCAAAATTAAAGAAGGATTAGAAGATTTTGGAAGAGGTTAGTGGTCTTAAGGAAATTGGCCAAGTTTTGGGCAAAATTTTTTTTTAATATTTATTTTAGATTTTTTGGTCAATTTATTGATTAAATAATTAATAAATAAGAAAATAATGTTTAAATAAGATTTAAACATTTTTGGGAGAGATTCCTTAATTAAATATTTTTAATTAAGATAAAAGGATTTAATGGCATAAAAATAAATAAATAAAATAAATAAATAAATAATTAATAAATGATGATGTCATCAGAAATTTTTCAAAAAATAAAAATACTTTATTTTCTAAAGGTTTTTAGGTGTCTACACAATGCAACCTCTGAAAATGTAGAAAGAGGAAAAATCACATGGGAAAAACCCTCCCCCAAAAAGAGGTAAGAACCTAGTGAAGGACTGAAGAAGCCTCCAACTAGAGGAAAGACCCATAAAATAAGAACAAAAAGTGATCATGAAGAGCATCACTGAAGCATGAAGAAGCTGCAAACTTTGTTATCAGAAAGAAACTACTGATCTAAAGAACCTCCATGGAAGAAGAAGGTAAGAATCGAGTGTGTCTATATGGTAGATGATCCATCTCATTGAAATGCATAGGTAGCCAGCCACTGCAATCGCTTAGTATATAAGATCAACCACTGAATACATAGCTCACACTATCGAACCATTGAATCAAGGAAGCATTAGAACACCAGAATTAACTTGCCCATAATGCAAATAGGGTGAGATAACAGGCAACTGAGAAGGTGGGTCAATATTCTTTGCAGAAAGAACCAAGAACGACGAGAGAGTTGAAGAGGTACAAACACCTATAAAGGCACAGTCACACTAATTTTGCATGGGGCTAATGTTGTGGAAGGGACACTCACTTGACAAAGGAGGAGGGCACAAAAACTATCCCCCCATGGTGCTTTATAAAATAATGTAAGTACAATTGTCTCAAAATAATGTTCATGAACCTGAAGTGCAAGAGTGGCACTTTATCTCAGTGCATTTACATAAAAATGCTTACAAATGATAGCTACAATGATCAAAAAAGGAAAAAAGCTGATACAAAAGATAGTACAACCCAAAACAAAAGATCCCATGCCATGAAAATGATCCTCGGACCTGGAACACCCAAGATATCCACTATAGAGAAAAAATGCTAAAAGAGTGATAGAAAGAGCATGGGGTAGAATCTAAAGAAAATGACAACATTTTTGAAAAGATCACAAAACCAGCTTTCCAAAAATATAACATTTTCAAAAAATGGACATAGGAAGTAAAAGATATGCTTGCTAGAGTGAAAAATAGTACTTTAGATTTTAACTACATAAATGATCAATAAAACTACAACAAGACCTAAAAATACCTACACCAATGTCTCCATCTCAGAATCAACTTTTTGATACTTCTTTTAGATCAGAAAAATACCTCTGTATGCTCAAGTTATGGCCAAAAAATTGCAAGTAGGTCAAAAAGGACACTAGAGTCCTGGTAGGGGTGTTGATGTAAGATGATGTCATACTAATGTTAGCAAAACCCTAGCTTAAATTTGATGGCCTAGGGGCCATTGCAGCAAAAAAAGATGTCACATGGCAGTGTGTCATGGATGCCATGTGGCAGGTTGTTGAGGTGGCGGGTGATGTGGGAAGGACCATGTGGTAGATGCCAACGTGGCACCCGTGCCACGTGTCACCCCCAAAATGTGCCAAGTCTACAAAAGAAATTCACATGGCTGCTGAGTAGGCAAGGCCATAGGAGGGCAGTGGCCACTGGTGATAATGACCACAGGGGCTACTCTGTTGGTGGTCACCATGGTAGAGGCAGTGGACGGGCAATGCCGGGGTGGCGGCAACAGGCTAGCTGCATCGTAGTGGTTGGAGGGAGGAGTGACTGGCTGCGATGGTGATGCAACGATGGTGCTACAGTGGTTGCTGGTTGGTGTTGTGTCGAAAATCCCCCCTTTTTAATTATTTTTTTCGTCCATGTGACCATACAGTTCATACGATAACTTGCAACCAATTTTTTTTTGCCTCCTGGACCTCCTATCACCAAAATGGACAAATTTTATATAGATCTTTATTGTAACATGCCTTTTGAACTCAATGGAAATGTTCGTTTAGGCCCAAAGTGCTTCAAAAAAATGCTCTTCCCTCAAATTGAAGAAAAAATCATAAACAAACTAGAGTTTGTATCTCTGAATCATGGCTTCAAAAAACCTTCAACAAAGAAGTAACATGGAGGCTCTCATACCATGTAGAAGTTGATGAAAGCCAACTTCACAGTACACCAAGATCACCTGCAGGTAAATAACCCGTCAAAGAGAAACCAAAGAAGGAAGAGGTGGAGCTTGGAAAAATACCAAACGGACTTGAGAGAGAAGATATTGCAAAATAATAAAAATGTATTTACAATGAGTTGAGTTGTGTTGTACAATGAGAGAGCTTGATTATAAAGGCCTCATGGAAACTTGTAGAACAAGCTGGAAAGTGCTAGAAGATAAGGTTGACAACTAAGCATACATCCAAAAAAGGTGAGATATCCTCAAACAAGGTAAGGAGATAAGGATGACTTAGATAGGAACAAACTCTCGTGTTGTCAACAACTCATCCACTAAAACTATTAAATAAATGTATTAACCTAAGTAAACTTAAGTAAAAGTATAAATAATTAATAATTAATAAATAATTATTTACTCTAACAAATAAAACATATCCTAGCAGCACTGCATACATTGTCTTCTTTCTCTTTCAAGGACTTCAACTTATGTTTAACTCCATCCTTTGTCAAAGTGTAGGTATTTGCTCACCCCTTGTGTACAACATGCCTATCAAACTGCCACAACCTACTTAACAACTCATGACATATGTCCATAGGTATGATATCACAAAGAACCTCATCTTGGTAGCTTCCAATCTTGAACTTCACTAGGCACTACTCACTAACCATGACCTTGTGGTCATACTGCACCCAGGCAATACAATATGGACATGGGTGTTTCTACCTCTTGAGATTTAACTTCGTGACCTTTTTTAACAATAGATTATTAGTGCTTCAACTATCAATGATCACATCACAAAACTTATCTTCACATTTGCATATTGTATGAAACAAACTCCTCCTTTGATTAGGTTCATTCTCACCACTTAGCAAGACTTTTTTGTTAACTAGTACTTCTCCTCTTTTGGTATCTTTAGAATGGGATGATTTAGCATCTTTGTCAACATGCACAACTCTAGCTTGGCCTTTTGTTATCCAATCTATCCTTCCTTGGCTCTAGGAGCATTCAAACCCTCTATGTCCTTCTTCTCCATAATGAAAACATTTTCCACAAAAACCCCCTCTTTAACATCCTTGCCCTCTTCCTCTTCCTCTCTGATCTTTATTGTTCTTATCATGTAAACAATTGGAATTGTTTCTACTCTAGTTTTGACTACTACTTCCAACCTCATCCTTGTTCTTCTAATCATCATTTTCAGCCTCCATAAGACCATCTATCAAATCTTCCACCGTGACCTTTACCACTATTTTTGTGATCAAACTTTTTTTTCAGCTTCTCATCAACTCTTAGGGAAAACTGGTATGCCTCCTCAATATTGGTCATTTGAACCAAAATTAGCTCCTCCTAAATGCTTAGCCTTAACCCATTAAGATAATGGGAAACTTTCTTTGTATCATCTTCTGCATGGTTGATTCTAATGAGAACTCAGTAGAACTCTTCAGTATGCTCTTGAACAAATCTTCTTGCTTACTTCAACCCTTGCATTTTCTTTAGTATATCAAGATCATAATTCATGGGAATGAACTGTTGCTTCATTTTAGCTATCATTCGATCCCATCTAGTGATTTTGTCCTTCCCTCTTCTATTTCACTCCAATTGGATCTCCTGCCACTAGATTTTTGTGTGACCCTTCAGTTTGGCCTTTGCAAGCTTGACCCTATTCAGATCTTCAATATCTTCATATTCAAAGTACTCTTCCAATTCATTGATCCAATCAATTAAGATTTCCCAAAATTTTTGGAACATAAAACTTAGGTCTTTTTCCAATCTTGGAAATAGCCTTAAAAATATTTTCCTCCTCTAGGTTAAGAACTTCATCTACTACTACTTGATCGACATTTCCTTCTTCTACTCTTTCATCATCCCCTACAACAAGATTGATTCCTCTACACATTTGTTCTTGCAATTCTTGCATTTACCTCTAGAGGGCTCTAAAACCTTTAGGTGTAACACTTACAACTCTCCCACCATGCTCTCTTTATGGAGGCATCTTCATGCTTCCACTAAAACCTTAGTGCAAACTACCTCACAATTGGTGATATGTCTACATGCACATCCCAAACTATGGTCCTAGTACAACTGCCTCATAGTCACCAATCTATTTACACATTCAAGAACTATTTCTCTAATACCACTTGATGAAGGGTGCTCCCCTTAATACCAAAAACACATAATAGAAACAAAGAAATAACAACAATTGGTGAGAACAAAATATGAGCTTCTTATTATTGCAACAAATACAAAATTATAGAATTTTGAAATACAATATGCAAACCCACATGGACAACTTCCTTACAATAATCTGCAACATAGAGTTGCAAACTATCACCTAGAGTTGTACTAGACAATGTCTGTGCATTTTTTATATGGGCATTTTTACAATTCTTGGGAAGCTTCTAGACATCAAACCCTAACCCTTGAGACCAACTAACTCTAAAATTACATATAGAGTTGGCTTGATACACCTTTGACACTTATTTTGGAAATTTTGGTTGACCCAACTTTGAAAGGCTATAAATTTTGAACTATTGCTCTGATTGGCTATTATAACCACTTTTCAGAATCCTTAGCTTCTGATTCTATAGGGCTTAACAAGTGCAAGCTTTAGTAGACCCCATTTTGGAGCCCATATGGGGCTTCTAAGGTCTTCAACAATGAGCCAAAAAATTTTATGCCAAAATTTCACACCAAAAATATGCAATAAATCCATGAATACACATGATATTGTATTGAGCCTCAAATAGTAGGATGGTATATCCAAGATGAACATTCACCTCTAAAATTAGGACATTATGAGCTCGTAAGACTGACTTACTAAGTAGCAAGCCTTCAGAAACAAAAAACTTTGCACTGAGACAACCCTTATTCAAGAAACAAAAAGGAAATATTTTAGGGTGATGCAAGATTTCTCTTACACCAAAGATGCTCCTGGATCAGGTAGAGAAGACTAAGTTGAAAGAGTTGATCCATCGAAGATGAAAGATATCTTCATGGCCTCCAAAAATAGAAATCAAAGAGTGTACATATGGTAAATGATCCATCTTATCGAAATGCATAGGTACCCAACCACAACATCCACCTCATACATTGGAACAAATATTGAATACATAGCTCACTCCATTGAACCAAGAAATCATTAGAGCCAACAAAACCCCCTTTATAATGCTAAGAAGTAAGATAGGTACACTAAAATTGAATGCATAACCTTTTTCAAAGTGAAGAACTAGGAATATCAACAGTTCAAAAGAAGTACAAACACTTATAAAGGCACATGTCATCAACACATCATGAGGCTAATCTCATGGAAGGAACACTCACTTGACAAAGGAATATGGAAAAAATGGCCAACACGAAAACCCCCAAGGCATTTTATAATGGAGTGTGAGTACAACATGACACCACTACAACATTTGGAGTCATTTTCTGATGGAAAATTATCACAATTATGACATCCAACCATCGCCCTAGTGATAGACTCACTTGTTGGCTCTTGTTGGACTTTTGTTGTCATAAATTGTGCTGATGAGGGAATATGTCATAATAGAGTTAGTAAACAATTTCGTAACTTTGTGAATAGGATAAAAATGGATCTCTAACAATGTGTAAGACATTCACCACTAGTCATATATTATTTTAGAGTTGATATAGAATAAGTAATGGAAATTCTTGAAACTAAACAAGATAAGATACATACCTTGAAATAGCACCAATCTAGAAATACCTATTTTCTAATGCCTATGCATATTTTCTAGAAAATCTACAATCCATTTTGGACTAGAAATGTTGAGATGGAGAAAACCCATAAAACTTTTATCCTTCTAAGGGAAGGTCAACATTGATCTAGTTGGTGGGGCACAATCTTAGCTCGATGCACAATTGTGCCCCAAAAAGTCGACCTTGACCTGCACTACTCCAATGAAAATTCTATTTGTGGATCTCGAAAGTTTTTCAAAAAGGGTTCCAAATCTCTACTATAGTCTTCGAAACAACACCTACATATATCTAAAAATGGGGTTTTGGGGTGACTATATAGGGTTTTGCCTTAGTCAAACCCTCATTTTGGTGATTTCCACCTCTATGAATAGTTAGATATAATAGAATGTGTGTGTGTATTGAATGTGTAATGCCAAGATCTAAGCTACTCGATTGAAACCCTAGCATGAATATGTATGAGAAAGAAACACATAGACTTGAATAAGATAAGAAAGCATACCAAGCCCCCTAGGCTAAAGTACTCCTACCAAACTCATAATCTATAATTTCTACCCCATGATTGTATCTTTTAATGATTGAATATTGGTAATGGCAGATCAAGGAGGATTGGATCTCTCTTGCTCCAAATAGATGTTCACAATAGTATAAAAATGCTTGATATCCACAATAGCTTGATCTTCTATATCATTCTCTTGCAATCTTGCATCTTCATACTGTCGTCTCTTGACTCTAGTTGTCCTTCTAGTTGTCTTCTAGTTGTAGATAGATGCAAATGAGAGTCTTTATATGGAGGCTTCAAGGTGAGGCTCCTAGAGTAATGTAAGGACCCATAATTTAATTTTCACCTCGAATTATGGTCCAATCACAATAACCAACTAAGGGGGGAAAATAATTAAATGAATCTCAAATTAAACCTATTGAAATCCAATTAAAAAGCTCATTTGAAAAGAGTATTGTTAAGAAGGAGATTGTTGAAGAAGACTATGCATTTCAATCATTAGTTTGTCACTGATGTCAAACCTACTATTTTCTAGTAAGACAATTGTTTATATGTTTCAAGTACTATCAATTAGTTGATTGATGATGAGGATTTGATCAACAAGATGTCACAAAAGTACCTAGAGGAAAGATTGAGTTATGATTATGTAATGAAGTACAAGGATTAGTTAAGACAGTGACAACATAACGTATTCATGATCTACTTAAGGTTACAAAATGGCTGGGTACACTTAGAAAGCTTAGAAGAACAAGTTAAATAAATTTTGTCTGCCAAGATTGACTGAGTGGATAGTAGGTGCTGAGCAAAGTTAGTGCAAGCTGAGCAAAAAGTTAGTTGGAGCCAAGTGAAAGAAAATTCTAGTGGATGCTGAGCAAGATAGTAGATGCTAAGTGAGTTTCAATTGATTTCGAGCACTAGTAAAATCCATTTGATGCCGAGTAATTTTATAATTGATGCCAAGTGATGTAGTATTTATTGAGCATTAGAAGATTTATAATGCTGAGCTGCTGCATCATAACAAAGATCAAAGATTCACCAAATAAAAACTGACAAGCTTTTTTTCTTGGAACTTGTGAACTAGGAGGAAGATAAGATTGATGAGCTAGTGGCACATAATTTTATGTAAACCATTTTGGAGGTGAATTCAAATGGATTCTAGGAAGAAGTTTATAAAAGAGACACAATATATGGGGTAGATACATTGTATCCTACCTAATCCATCCAAAACCCTAATTTAGATGATGGATAATGAGAAGGAAAATATTCTAATTTCCTGTATATAGGAATGTCTGGTCATGAAGCAAAAGAGTTAGAGAGATTGGTGTCATGTGCGAGAACCTAAGGAGGTGAAGGAATTAAAGGGTTTTGCTTCAACAAGTGACCCAAGAGAAGTGTTTGCAATGGCGTACTAAGCAAGAAGACTTAAGAAGATGAATGCTTGAAGGATAAACAAGTTGTTAGAGCTAAAAAGTATGAAATCCAAGAAAAATGGAGGACTAAATAGAGATCTATAATCGACAAGTGAAGTTGTAAGTTGTATTAGATGAAAGCTCTATTGTTCCTCTTTAACAATTATATCAGTCTATGTTAAATCCTTTGGATTAAGGTTGAGTTAACAGTCATTGGAAAATCCTTTAACAGAGTGGCATTTCGAGTGAATGGCCTAAAGTCCTCTAACAAGGCTCACTTTTAATAGGGTTATTGAAATCCCTTAACCGGGTCACATTTAACAATGTGTATTGTAACCTTTAACAGGGTTAACCTTTCACATGTCATCACTTTAGAAGAGTGAAAAAGGAGTAGCATGTTACTCATGGTTTTTCCAAAATTGGGTTTCCACATTAAATAATTGTGTCAAGTGTGTTGATGAATATGTTGTGTTTATGCTTTACATTTCAGCAATTTGATTAGATAGTAACTTGCAAGCTTTAAGTATTTACATATTCATTTGTATGTATGCATGAATATGAATATTTTATGGGTTCAATGAGATAAGAAAATTTTTAGTTGGACATTTGGACCTTGAATAATTGATTCACCCCCTTCAATTATTCTAAAGAATTCCAACAAAACCCATTTTGTATTTGAATCCAAAAGCCCAGTATTGATTTCGGGACCCTCTAGGACCAAAATTTGAAAAGGGGGATAAAATCCTAAAGAAGGTCATGGATAACCTCAACACTGACCCTTCCCTAGGTTGAGGTCAACTTGGTCAACCTTTTCCTAGGTCAGGGTCAACCTAGGGGTCAAAACCAAACTAGAGCATAAAGCAGAAAGTTCTGAGGATATCGAGAAACCTAGAAATGATATTAGAATAGGACTAAATGCCAAGAATAGGCACAAAATCCTATAATGAATATGATGAAGGATAAGAGGACCTATTCCTAAGTCCTACTCAAAAATAAAGCCATAAAGGAGGGAAATTAAGGAGAATCTTCGAGATGCTAACCCTAATTTCACCTCGAATGAAGGAATCAAGTGCACAATCCATCCTAAATGCAAATATATCATGATGAGGGTGCTAAAGCTACCAATATGGAAGTACTTCCATTTTAAGATGATGCACTTGGAAGAAGGGAGGGACATGACTTCATGTTCATGATATTACAACTGTGACAATATACCATTGTAATTATGACAGTCCAAACTTTCACTCCTTCATCACAATTATGACATTTATGTGACAACTTTTTTGTTCAAGCGATAGTTACTCATCACATCATGTCATTGTAATTATGACATTGTTGTGAAAATTGTGTTGTACAAGTGATGATTATCCATCAAATCTTTTTTTCGTAGTTGTGATAGCTATGTTGTGCAGGTGACGGTTACCCGTCAGATCTTGTCGTTGCAATTGTGACAGATAGTTGAAATATTTAAAAAAATTATTGATTTTGTCCACTAGCATAGATAGTGTAGCTCATGTTAATATTGTTGCATCAAATAGTATTATTGAAATCTAGGAATGGCTTGGTCAAGTGCTCATAGTATTGTTGAAGTGTGAGAATGGCTTGGTTGAGTGCCTTGGTGTTTGATGTTTAAGTTGATCACTATACTCTTTGTTAAATTGTGTAGTCATACCACCTCTTTGAAGAATACATTGGTTATGTCAATAACATCATGGATATTCTAGGAAGTAATGGAATTGTCTATGCTTATACTTTCACAATTCACAGTATACTATGCACTATCATACCCACTTAATACATTTATCTTTTATTGATATCTACCAATATTTATCCACCACAAGTCAAAATAACATAGATCTATTTGGCTAGCCTAATGGGATGTAGAATGCAACAAAAAGTGAGACTTTTTTTGAAAATTTGTATGCTATAATAATAATATTTATTAATATATATGTACATATAGCTAAAATCATCAAAAAAATTAATTAAAGAACACTTCAAACATCTAAACATTCCTTATACATTCTAAAGATGTTCCTAGGCTACAAGCTTCAATACCTGCACAAGTTCATCTTCATTTGCTACAAATTTAAGTTTGTAACTAGAATTTATCGAGGCTGAATTTTGCAATGAAAATGTAAATAAATTGTTCATGGAAATTCATACTGTAGCATGAGTAAGATCATGATTCGATAGTTCAAAAAGTTTGATTATATAAATTTACCTCACTTTCAAACAACCTCGAGCAATTTTAGAGTTGCAAAAATAAATCAATGGGGCAAGGGGGCAAACACACAGTATTAATTTCATAAGATTACATAAGGGTTCCATAAGATCCAAACATAACTATCTCAAGAGATGAAGAAAAATAGTTATCAAATGCCATCAAAGTAAACCTTCCAATTTCAAATATCAAAATTTGCAACATATTTCAGATTTCTTTTGATCAAGACAAGTTGTGGCTTGAACATCTCCTTTGAAATTGGATAGAAGTTTTGGGTTTATATATAAAATTTTACATATTAAGTTTAAATGTTTGATGGAAAATGTGAATGGTTAATATTATTAAAAATGAGAACTCAAAATAAATATTTTATAAAACAAGGATTAAGATTTTCATACTAGATACTCAAATGAAAAGAGAACCCTGAAAATATTGTTGGCAATTTAAAAATTTAACTAAACATGGTTTGCATTTTTTTGGGTTGGGAGCATTCTTAGCTTTTGAAATATAGTTTTCCAATCATCTCAGACATAGCAAAAAATCCAATTACATGTTAATTTCAGAACTTATTGTACTCTTGCCACAAACTTTTGTGTATAGCCTCATGAATATTAGAATGCATCATTGTTTGCAATATGAAAGTATTGAAGAAAGAAAGAAAACATACCTATGAGCACATACCACAAAAAAATCAATGGCAATAAGGTATTGCTTAAGATATGTAATAGCCATGACACCAAAAGTTGTTGTTGCTAGGAACTACAATTGAAAATCCAAAGGCCAAATGCAATATTAACTTTAAAGATTATAGATATTATAAGTACAAGTTATTAACTACTAGGTCCAATCCAACAAGCGCATAACCTAGAATAAAAATGAAGCCAGTGAAAAAGGAAAATTGTAATGCATTCTTGAAACATTTTGTTTCCCCTTAGCTATTTAGCTTGCAATCCTATCAAATATGAAGAATCACTTTGAATTGCTTGAAAAGACCCAACAACATTAGTAAAGTTTATCAAGGATTTGGTCTAGACAATAGAGTGTGAAAAATTGATTGAGGACTAAAGAATTATCTTTATAAGTGAAATGCTTGATAACCTCCTGAATAAAGATAATGAAAATAGTTGAATGCAGATGTTGAGGATTTATTGGCTATCATATTTTCAGAGATTGAACTATAGCTTAGAAGTCTACTCTAATAGATGAGAAAGAGGGATTATTACATTCTAACAAATTTTGAAGAGGTTTTTATACAAATAAACTTTAAATGTGATTTTTTATTTTGTGATTTTAGATGCATGTCATTTGATATGGATGCATGATTTTTTTTGGGGGTTTAGATTCTATGTGCAAAGAAATGGAAGAAATATACAAAATCAAATTATTGGATATTATGATGCTTCATCATTGATCAAGATAAATATTAAATGCCAATTGATAGTATTGGTTGCTTGTATTTAGATAATAGTTGTTGCATGGAAAAACATGTGTATCATACTTTATGGTTCAATTCTATAATGTGGGTTCTTATCCATGTCCTAGTCCTTCTTGCTGTTTAAGTGGTTAATTTGCACACATCTCCACCTTTGTAATAACTAAGAAATTGGGAAGAAATTTGGAAAGGTTGAGAGGATTTTTCCTCTGGAACTTTTTATAATCTTTCTAATCCCTTACATTGTCATTCATTTGATCTACTAATAAGTGGGCATCAAGCAATAGCTCTGATGATGAAATATGTTTGAAAAAATTGGGTATGTGAGCTCAATAAATTCTTAGCTTTGGGACAACTCTACCACCAAGGAATGGAATGAATAACAAAAATTTAAAAACCTTTAGATATTTTATTCTCAAAACACAAAGTTTGTGTGTGTGTGTTAGAGAATGATTAAGCAATCAAAGAATGATGTATTGTAGCACTAGTGACAATATGCATTCATTAGTTTGCATCAATTTCAAATCACATTAATTATTTCCATACTTGGAGGTACTAGAAATAGTGAAAAGGATATGTGTTAACTATTAGTAATTTTTTTTGTTGCAGTAACAACTTGTTGATGGAGATTTGGATCAGAATGTTATTGATTTCTCATTCTCAATAGTTTGGCTTAAAACTTAAAAAGTAGAAAAATATATACAGGGTGTGAGCTATCTTTGTGAGATTTAGAGACATGTCATTTTTCCTTTTCTGGGCCCTTGATGAGCTTGGATGTGCACCCTATGAAGTGCTTCCTAGGTTCATCTATGGGACATCTGCCTCCACATCCACCTCTACATCCTACTTCTAGGGAGTGCATTAGTAACTAAGCCAAATATTTATCTTAACGAGGTTTGAAAAATCAGGCTAGTAAAACTACAATTGGAATTGTCCATTCAAAAAACCTTCTAAAATGAGTTTTAATCTCTTTCAAACCCTACTTATATGTGAATATTTGTGTAATTTGAATATTTTGAATGAAGTTCTATTGAATTTTATTTTAGGAGTCTTGTGTATGACCAAAAATTATGATGATGAAGGTATAGTTTACATGCTTCTAAATTGTTTGTTTTTATACTATAACTACCAAGCCTCAAAACATAGGAATTACAGAGCTCATTGTTATGGCAGTTGATACTGAGCCTCTTGAGATCCTTCTCCATCTACCATTGTTGGATGATGATAAGGTACCTAACTTATTATACAAGAATTTTTTTTGTATATTTTATGGTTATGCTATTTGAATTCTATATTTGGTTATGGAGACATCCATATGAAATTTTGGTCATTTTGAACTTTACCTATGTGGAAACTATTTTTTGATTGGATATATTTTTTGCTTGCAATGTGTTCTATACATCTTGCAGAATGTGCCATATGTGTTTGTACCATCAAAATAGGCATTGGGTCATGCATGTGGAGTTACTCACCCTATCATTGCTTCTTCTTTGACAACTAATGAGGGAAGTCAATGAAAGTCACAAATCCAACAACTTAAGATAAGGCTAATTTTTTTAATATAATAGAACTGAATGATTTGATGTATTTCAATGATGTTATAACATGATGAATATTGGAGAGGGAATTTTTAAGAAATAATAACAACTAATAATACCATATTTCAAACTTTTACAAGTGGTGTTTTGACTGTGGAAATTAGTTTAGTTTCTTTTTGTTTTGTCTTTTAACAAATTATTCCCTTTTTGTAGGATGCCACCATGAAGCTTCTTATCTAAAGCATTTTTATACAAGATCAATAATAATACTCTTACCTATTTTAATATTACCCACCTAGTTAGCATTGATGACATGGTCTGAAGGGCAAGGATTGACTGACGCCAATGTGACTTGTCCATTGAGAATATCAGTAGTGGTCGTGGAGGTTTTACTATGATTGTGGAGAATTGTAGTAACAAGTTTTGATTATAACTAGTACCTAAAATAGTATTGCACAGCTACACTAAATTTCATTTTTCTTGCTAAACTTTTCTTATGAAAAATCCTTAAAAAAATCATTGTTATGGATTATTGACACTCATTATATTCATTGGAATTCTTTTTAGTAGTTTCTTTTTAGATGTACACTTTCTCTTTCTAGTTGCTTGGAAATATGTGTTGTAATAATTTAAACTTAAGAAGATCGGATGGACTATCATGAAGTAGGTTTTGTATTCAAGTTAATCTTAACCTAATTTATACTCTTAAATTTTAACAATGATAGTGATCATATTCTTGGGAAACATTGACATGTATTGTTATTATTTCCATTTTAATTGAGTTCAATTATATTAGCAGAACGGTCTCATTTTTGGGCAAGTGAATGGAGGGAGCACAAAAGAAATTGGAACACGCTCTCTGGTTATTTTTACTAGAGCTTTCCTTACAAATCTTGTCAATGTTCATCATTAGGAGTTAAAGCTAACCACTAAAGCACTTGGAGGATTGGGCCTAACCACCTTTCCCCCAATGGTTTGTACTATTTTATTCCTTGTTTTTCTACATTAGCTTTAAACTCATAAACCATACAATGGGGCAAGAGTTCTACCAAGATCTCAAGTAGCATCTCTTTTTAAGTTAAATGTTTTGAAAGGTGTTATGCCCAAACTAGTACTAAATTTGATATGTATAATGACTAATTATTATGTAAGAGCTATAAAAACATATACTTGCAGTAGTATTGGAGCAAAACATAAATATGAGACATGGATTTAGAATACCATGACGATAATTGTAACAATTTCTGATATGAACATTTTGTGGTTACTATTTTATGAACAAAAATCCAACTAAATATATTCAGAGATGTGACTGTAATACATTTAAGATATTTTGGTAATTTTTCTTGTGCCCATATTCTTAGAGGAAGAAGCATTTTGATTGAATTATGAAAAATCTCCTAGGTCTATATTTAATGATACTTTGTTGAGAGTTATTAACATTATTATTGTAAATTTGTTATTAACATACCATTAATGATTTGTTCTAGCATTTTTTTGTCTTTGGTCTATTCTTTACCAAGTTGTAAATGGCCTTTTAAAATGTCTTAATGTCTTAATGAGGATTAGTGCCTTAATTTTGTCAAAGAATATATTAAAAATATACATATTTATGAATAAAGATGTAAGTTAGATCTACACATGTGAATGCTTAAAAATCATGCATTAAGACTTGTTTCATAGGTTAAAAGTGTTTAAAAAGTTGACTTAATTTTTTAAAGCTCTTTTTTCCCTTTAGTGTGTGATGTTTAAGGGTGATTTATATACACTACTTTTATGATCAATAGAATAATATGTTGGGTGAGGAATGATATACTTGGTAATTTTTTGCAAACGGGGTTGCAATAGCTGGAGTAAATTGGGATGGGAGAGAGCATCATCTAGATCCAATGAGTGTTATATTCTCTTGAGAGGTGGATTTTGTGTGAATTATTGCTCTTGAAATATGAGTCAATGAGTTTGACTCAAAAACTACATAGATAAAGGAAAGTCCTAGTGTGAGTATCACCTAGATCCAATAAGTGCTAGGTGTTTTATTTATTCTCTTGAGAGATGGATTCATGTGTGAATCAAAATATGGGTCAATGATTTTGACTAAAAAACTACACAATTAATTCTTGATAGCATTATCACAATGAAATACTCTTTTAAACAAAATACTCCAATGTATCTGCTAGGCTGACAACTAATGTTAAGCCTAAAATAATTGGCAAAAAACTCATTATATGGATGATGTAGAGACTAATCAACACATAAATGGAGGTGTATGCTAATATAAGGATAGTCCATGGATGGTCCCTCAAAACTCCCACATTTTCTTTCATATAAATATTCATTTGGGTGATCAACACATGTCCCTCAGAGCTCCCACTTTTTCTTACATATAAATATTCATTTAGGGACCATTTGAATGGTACCTTCTCTCTAATAGAACCCATTTAATTTTTTACACCTACAATCATTTTAAAATTATGAAAAAAAATGATGTGTATCTAGAGATTGTTTGTCTTTCCTAATCACATCAAATGATGAAAGTATTCATGAAAAAAGAAAGAAAATAATACAACATTGATAAGTTGGTTCTTCTAGAGCATACAATTCTAAGAATTCCTACATCATCCATGAAAAAAAAACTCTAGAACATGTACCTTGTAACACATGTCCTTTGGTTAAGTGGGTTATCTCAGCTATCTAGGGACTGCAAGATTATCAATCGAAAAAATACACCTATTTCAACCTGAAATATGAAGAAAACAATGTTCTTAAATGATATGTGTGACAAAATATTCATATTCATGTGGGTACATGTGACAATATATAACAAAAAAGGTTCCAAACTTGCAAAAGTGACATCATTTTCCCATCTTCTAGTGCATGTCATTTTTCTATCACATCCAAAATAAGATTCTACCACTCTAAATCGAGAATGCACATGCAGCTGTGTTCTATATGTATGGACAATAGGTGGAGCTAAAAAAATGTATCTATTAATCTACAACAAAAAATATAAGTCGTTAGTATAAACAATCTTAATGGTACATGTTTCACCTTTTATAGAATATAAAGATGTATATGACAAACCTTAGCATATGTGACATTGTTATGTTGGATAAACCATTCATAACCTTCAAATTCACCAACAACAATACAATAGAGAGAAGAGTTGATTGGGATCCTTTGTAAAGGGTCATGTTTGCCTTCTCAAGTAGAGGTATATCATGAACGACCTCAATGTCATCCTCATCATAATAATCATCATCAACAACAACACCAATACCAAATGTCTCATAGATCAATGCATTCATACTATCATCTTCAAATGTGTTTTCTTGCACATGATCATCATCTTCGATGGGATCATGATCTTCTCCTTCAATACTCACACCTCCATGTTCCTTCATATTCAGACCTCCATGTTCCTCTCAAATGTGGCGGTCCATATCACATACTACCTCGAGGAGATCAACCTATATAAAAATGATCATAAGAAAACCCCCCTTTAATGTGACCATCCTCCCTACAATGTCTCTTAGTTATTTTGATTTTGATTCTTCTTGTCTTTAAGTCGTTACAACTCTTGCAAGGATAATAGCATTTGTCATTGCCTTATCTTTGAAAGTTAGAAAATAATCTAGCGATTGTCTCCCTATTTTGATCAAATTCCCTTGTATTATCTAACATGATCCTTCTTCATAGGAATAACTTATTCTTGTACCTTTATTGAGTTGGTTGTACTTTCTAGATCTATCATTAATAACCATATCAACATACACATTGACATTAGAGAGAAAACCTTGAAAAAAAATTAGACATGGTGTTCTTAAAGTTCATATCTACCAATATGGTTTTGAGAGAAAAAATTGGGTGTACTTAATGTGTATATTTGCAAAAAAATTGGACATATTGTACTTAATATTTATATTTACACATATGGTTTTGAAAGAAAAAGTTTGTGTAATTAATGCATATATCTGCAAAAATATTGGACATGTTGTACTTAATCTTTATGTTTGCACATATGGTTTTGAAGATGGTAGAATTATTGAACAAGGTATTTATTTACCTAACTACATTAAAATCACCATTTAGAAGAGACCTAAGGGGAAAATAACCACTCAACCACCCTAGATAAGTCGTGCCAAGACCTATGAACAAGGTTGGATGCTCATTGTATGGATTGAGTGTTTTTGCAATCAACATTTGGAAGAAATTTGCATGTGGTTTCTTTTTTATTGATGATAATAGGTAGTTGTAAGTTCAAGATCCCTATTATAACTTGTGTATCCTTTGGATTATAGGTTTTCTTCATTCAATGTGTTGGTGGAGTTCTAACTCACTTTTGCACCATCCATTCTGTATGGACACTTGGGAATAGTGAGTAAACTCCATGTACATAATGTATATAGATGAAAGGGCCCTCAAATGTAGAGGAATTATTTTTAAGGTCTTTCCCAGAGTGAGCCTATGGTGATTTAGACTAGGGAAGACCATAAAGTGATCAACATTACTTGTAGAGGAGAAAAGCTAGAGTCCAAATTCATTTTGGACATGGAAGAAGGAAGTCTTACCATTCCTCAAGTGGAGAGGATCATACCAATCTAAGAGCAAGCCTTAGACAATCTTGATTGTTGGAGCAATTTATGAAGCCTAAAAAGCCTAATTTGGGTTAGGGAAATTGGTGGAAGGATATGATCTCAAGACCCCAAAAATATTTAACGGGATGACTAATGAACCAAGAAACCTAGAAAATATTGTAGGGTTCCTTTGGAAGGCATAGAAGAAAATCCCTATTTTCTCAAAGTAGGAGACCTAATAGGGCTAATAGACCTAATAGGGGAATTTGGTGAGATCGAATAAGAAACTAGATGAGGAAGGATATCTAACACTGCTAGTTGATTGAATTGGAGTCCTTTAGGACACCTCCACACCTCTACAAGGTTGGCTGAAGCATATGGAGGATTTAGGCCTTTGAAGATGGTTTAAGGCCTATGGAAAGTGAGCAAGAATGCAACAAGAATCAGAATGAGCATATAAAACTTATTGGTAGGTAGGTTAGCTTAAGGAGACTAGGGGATCCTAGTGAACAAAGGTTCCTATAGGTTCTAGGGTAGGAGAGAAAAATACCCTAGAGGTCTTCAACAAGACTAGGAGCATGAGCCAGTGATTGGTTCATCCAATATCCCTATCAATTTTTTACCCTCAAGTGGAGGGTTTTCCCATGACAACATACTAGATGTCATTTGTTATTGAGTTTATGTTTACCGCATTATTGCATTCTAGTTCAAAACATTAACAAAATTAACCCTAACTAGCAATTTTTTGCTGATTAGCTGAAAAAATGAAAACTTCAAGAAAGGAATTTTATATGGGAAACCACCAATTTATAAAGCATATATTTTCCATTGAATAGAGTGGCAACCAAATTTTAACACAAAAACATATGAACTAGTAAAATTCCCAAAATGGGTAAAGATGGGACAACTTCTGACATTATACCTTCACTTCAAAACCATAGAAATCATGGGTAACTCTCAAGGGTCTTTTTTTAATTTTAAAGCTAAATATGTAACAAACATGCCAAGAGAGGTAGAGATATTAATTAAGATTTATCCAAAGGTAAAATTCCTTTAATCATTAAAAATTATAATAAAAGAAGAAAGCTGGCATGTAAAGCTATAATTTCAATAAGGTAGAATTTGTGAAGTCCATATTTTATGACCTCATATATACATAGCTTTCCTCAGCTCTACAGAGATGGAGTTGTCTCTTGTTGAGTCTAGTGAGTAGAAACTAGAGCCTTATTGTAATATATAGAAATTGTATTCTCCATAGATGAGAGACAAACATGCACGGCATGAATTATTTTATCAAAGGAAATATCCTCTATTTTTACCACTAGAAGGTTTTCATACACATCCGTTTTTAATTTCAAGTTTGAAAACATTGTGGCTAAGGCAACATATAGGGTTGGCAAGTCAGGAGTATGTGCTTTTTTCCACAAGTATAAGGGGAAAATATTGTATGGAAAGAAGGATGCAAATGAAGAAGAAGTAATGGTGGCTACAAAGGCTTCTAATGCACATGATTTCATCACCAATTTTCCCCAAGGATATGAGACCAAGGTGTGAATAATTTTTTAAAAGTAGTTTCATACAATTTAATCTATTTAGATACAAGGATTAGGGGCACAAGCATTGCTTCTATACACCTGATTTAATATAAAACATGGAAGAAATTTTTCCTTGATGGACTTAAAAAATAATAATCATATTTTTAAAGATTATTTAATTAGTACTATTATAGTATTTTTCTTCCAAAAATGCATTTATAATTACAATCAACTGCTTTAGTTGAGCCATTTATTTGCAAAAGTTTATGGATAACATGTTGTGTAAATAAAAAATAAGTGGTGGAAAGAGGAGCACAACTTTCTGGAGGGTAGAAAAAACAAATTGAACTAGCAAGAGAAATTGTGAAGAATCTAAAGACCTTGTTACTAGATGAGGCCACCAGTGCCTTTGATTCTTCTTCAGAATATCTTGTTGAACTGGCTCTTGATGAGCTCATGATTGGAAGAACAACAATGGTCATAGTACATCACTTGTCTACTATCAAGAATGTTGATACCATAGCAATTATGAAATATGGATGTATTGTTGAAATGGGAAGCCATGATCAACTAATTTCCAAACAAGATAGAGGCACATGCTTTTCTCTCTTAAATTAATAGGGACCAGATTACTCCAATAATGCCACAAATCATATGGTGAAAGTAATGACAATCTAAGGTATGTAAAATATAGGACACAATATAAATAAGAAGTATTTAAATGTATTTTAAGATCTTTATAGACAACGAAGCAATTGTAATTCAATTATCATGAATTAACTAAAAATTAATCATTTATTTGATTTTTGATTAATTACTTTGATTTCTCCCAATTTTGTATGAGAAACTTTCAAATGCAAACAAAATATTTTTATATGAATTAAAATAAGCATTCTAAATTTATATTGGTTGAACTTTTGTTTTGTATCGACATGCATGACCTTTTGTTTTGTTTTATTTTGGTTATTCTAGAATATATTCAAGACTACTATATAGAAATTCATATTTTAATGCATTTAGAATCTCTAAGCTTTGTATCAAGAAATCCTTGATCAGTCAACCAACAAGTTGTTTTGTAATTGAATTTGATTGAATAAAAATTTCATCTATTATTGAACAATATGTGTGTTTTTCTTAATTTATTTTACCTATTTAAAAGTTATTGTAACTCTCGTAAATCTATAAAATATTTTATCTATTTTCAATTCTGTATCTCATTCATATTCAACTAATTACTATGGTTGGTCTTCTAATTTTTGCATTGGTTTCATGCCTGACAAAAATAATAAGAACATGATCCAAGTGTAAAGGTGCAAATATATGAAAGCAAAGAGAATGAAAAAGAGATAGTTTCAAAGATGGGCTCTAAAGTTATGACATTCAAAGGTTCTAATTGGATATTTTTGAAAATAAGTGTAACAGATTGGCCATATGTAATCATGGGCACATTTGGGTCTATATTACTAGGTTATCTAGCTCCAATACTTACTTTGTTTATGGATAAATCTATAGCCAATTTCTACATAAAGAGTCATTCTTAAATGGAACACAAGATTAGGGTAACTAGCTTTGTGTATGTTGGTATTGCTCTCACTGCATTTTTAGGCAACACATTGCAACAATTTTGCCTTGGGATAATCGGGGCAAATTTAAGCAAACAAGTTTGAGAGAAGATTCTTGGACTATTAGATTAGATCTGCACTCTCTCCCATGGGCTCAACATTTACCTCTCTATTTTTGATCATCACATTTATCAATTCGTACATGAGGTAGGAGATACTTTCAAGAGTCACAAAATATCTTTAAATATGTTTCCATGTAGCCCCCTTTTAGATTATTCATCTAAATTGAGTTGATATGGATCCCAAATTTATAGGTGCAAGGGACTTGGTGTTCTTTATGCCCAAATGGGATGTATAATGATCTCTTTCTTTGGATAGGTTCAATACCATATTGAATTTTATCCCATCCCTGCAACATGACCAGTGGTGAAAGAGGGTCTTAGTCCATCCGATCTACCCCCTATATATCTATCTGGTGAGTTCTCCACCTGAGAGCCTACTTTGCTGTCAATATATGCTTGGCATTCTATATAACATTTCACATGCAAGGCCACGATTGCACAATATTTACTATAATACTCCTACCATGATCCAAAAAAATGGGGTACTTGTGATTGTCAAGCCGATGTCGATACTTCACGCTAGCTCGACATATAACAAAGGAGTCATTCTTTTTCTTCTTTTTTAATAATCACGCGAGCATCATAATTATGATGACACCATCATTATTGCGATGATTTTAGGAACATTTGCAAAAAAAAATATAAAAATCACACACAAATTGCACTCCCGTTGCAAATTATTGTCGTAATTTCACCCCAAATGTTGTATTGCACAAAGATGTGCAAGATCTCAAAATGTAATAGATTGGAAATTTATCTTAGTGTGTTTGCAAAAAATGCTACAAAATATTTCAACATAGATTAGAAGAGACATAAGGCTTCTATAACTTAAAGTATGGCCCAAGATGAGTCATCCCATGTAACGAAAAATGATCTCTAGACCTGAAACAACCAATATATCTTCTAGAGTACAATAATGCAAAAAATTGAATTTAATGTACTTGGAGCAAAATTTGGATCACTGGAAAGAACACAAAATAAACTCTTCAATGATATAAAGTTTTCAAAAAATAGAGTCAGGATGCTCCAGATATATCTCCCAGAGTGCAAAATAGAACCCATGTCTTTGACTAAAAATATAGACAACCAAACAAAAAAACTAGAAAACCATACGTATACATTAATGACGAGCTTAGAAAGATCTTCTTAACAAATATGATTTGTCAAAAATTCCTTCGCAGCACTTGAAAACCCTTATTTCCATGTAAGGCATGTCCAATTTGGACATAGTTGATTGGTAAGGCAAATTTATTTATTTTTATAAAAAAATTGAGAGAAATTTTTTTAAGGAAATTTTTTGAGTACAAAACTAGGTTGCATGATAATAATTAATAAAAGAATGATTTATTATATGCCTAAAGTTTAGCTTAAGTAAACTAGAGATAATAAGTGACTTTAATAATTAAATCAACAATGATTTAATTAATAAGAAAATATATTATTACTCTAACACTCCCCCCCACTTAAGATAAATTTAGGGAGTAGCTAAAAACCTAGAAACTACTACTTAAAGTAAGTTTGGGTCCCAACAACAAAGCTTGATGGGGTAACCATTCACAAATTACTCTCTATAAAGTCAAGAAATAGAGAAAACCAAATGGAAAAACTCTACTCTAAGAAGAGATGGAAAAAATGTCCTAGAAGATAGGAAGAAAAATATAATCATGAAGAACACCATTGAAGCATGAAGTTTCAAACATTGTTGAACTGTTGATATGAAGATTCATAAAAGCTCAACCCATGTCTCCCAAGGATCACTTGCATTTAAACACTTGTCATAGAAAGAGAAATGCAAAACTATGGAGGCTTGACTTCATAGATCCACAGAAGATGAGACATTCTTGATGTGCAAAAAAGAGATTGCAATATTATTGAATTAATGATTTACAAAGAGAGATCAAGACTCTAATAGGTAACTAACCTAGGTTTCATGATAAATTTAATAAATAATTAACTATTATATTCCTAAGTTTTATCTTAAGTAAACTAGAGATAATAAGTGACTTAATAATTAAATCAAAATAATTTAAGTAATAAGGAAATACTTTATTACTCTAACACTTCTTTTACATTAATTTGTTAAAACCCTAACTAGCAATCAAACTTAAAGAAGGCCTTTTTGCTAGCATCCCTATAAATTGAATCAGTGATAAATGGAATTGGATAGGTAAATGAAAGGGTAATATCATTGAGAGGTTTATAATTGATGTTGAACCTTTTTAACCTCTTTCTTTTTTAATCCCACTTGTTGACCAAAAATACAGGGCAAGAGAAGGGGCTTTTTCTAGGTCTAAAAAAATGACTATATTATAGCTCTTAGAGGTTCTCATCCATTTCCTTAAATATTTTAGGGCTCATTAAGTAAGCTGGTTCATGTGCAATAACAGACAGACACTTTAACCTAATTTTTATTTTACATTCTTCATGATTCTGGGACCAAAATTGTAATGGGTTCAAATTACAAAATTAATTTTCAAAATTTTTCCTAACTTCATCAAATAATTCATATTTACAAAAAAATAAATTCCTTCTTATTTTGTTGATCAATTGTGATTAACAATTTTGAGGCTAGAATATCAATCTGGACATCTTCATGCCTAAGAGATATCTTATGTTTCTAAAACTAAAGTGGATGATACTTAGTGAGGGAAAGATATCCTAGTAGCCAATGATCATCTAGGTAATTATATTCTATGAAATCCGTAAATATCATTTTACCCATAATTTCAACATGAACGTCTTGTGCATATCTACCCATATTAGTCTTTTCACCATTAATAACATGGGTATTTGGCATATTAGGCCTTGTCTTCCATAATTCTAGTGGCATAACATTTGTTTTGGCTAGTGGTCTTTTCCAACCCATGTCTACAAATGCATCTAATGGAATTCTTTTAAAATTTGGAAAGAAAATGTTCACTCTGATATAATTACCATGGTTTGCAAGTAATAAGGAGCAAGCTTTATCCCTTATTTTCTTAAGCATGCTGTCACCATTGCTACTGATGCTTCTTTCCATTGGGTCTAACTTCAGTTGTATACATGATTTCTCTCTAGCATTCTAAAAATGTGTTTTTATTTGTCGCACACCAAATGAAAATGTAGAAATAAAAAATAAAATTCATTCTCATTTGACATCCATCTAATTTAGAGCACACTAAACAAGTTTAGCATGACCAATCCTTGGGCTTATCACACAAAACCTATTTAGTGTGTGACAAATGCCTTGATGGAGGGAAATAAAATTGACCTCTTTTTATAAAATAATAAAATAACAATAAAAACATAAAAATAAAAAAAATAATAGCAATGACCTGAATAGAAAAATAAAAAAAAATTGTGAGTCTCCTGAAAGACTCAATAAGAATCCTTTCTTTACCTTGAAAATCATCATTATTCCTAAGTTTCCAAATAATCCAGAGTAATAGAGGATCAAATAGACCAAAATACATTTTACCATTTGCTGCTAAACAAAATTTTGCTGGAGATAATATTATGCATAGAGAAATTGCCATCTAGGATAAGACCAAATTGACCCCAAACCCCTCGAGTAAGTGGACAGTGGAAAAAAATATGAAGAAAAGTTTCATCTCGTTGACAAACAAAATAGGTATTGTAGACCCCCTTGGTTTTTTGAATGATAGTTTATGTAATAGAAGCCTCCAAAGAAAGAAAATAATTTTGAGTTCAACTATTTTGGACCATAGGTTCATGATATGTTAATTCCAGACATGAGAATAAAAGGAAAAGTTCTAATAGGAAAATTAATATGCTCAAGGATGACACAATTAGAGGTAAGAGAAGAGTAAATTGTTCTAGATTTAACCAAATAGAGGGAAGAGGAATCTTGCTAGTGCAACTGAAAGGAACAAGAGGTCGAATATTAGCATTTGAAGTTAACACATATGCTTTGATGTACATTTTTGACCAAAAGTAGGTCATCTAGTGAGAGTTTGACAACCTGAACTTTTCTTTTAGTTCATCCCACTACATTAAGGACACAATACTAAGGATATCATTGAGCACACATATACCTACTTGAGCCCACCTTTTTGAAAAGCACCCCTGCACAAGAGCTAGATATTTTTCATTATTTTTAAGGTTTCATCAAATAAAACCTTGTCGACACCAAATATTACTAGCCTTAGATCTCAGAGTGGATCCAAGCAGGGGTCTAACACTAGTCCAACTCTTCCACAAGGACTTGAACACATTGGAACCCCCAACAAAAAATTTGACACATAAGGACAAGAAGTGTAATATGTCCAAGCCATTCTAGGATATATCATGACAAGGATGACCCCTGATAATATTGCTCATAATTAGGACTTTTCAATGCTCACAACTTTTGGTAGCTTAGCAATCCACTTCACAGCTGAGGCAATACCTTGCACCTTAAGATCTTTCAATCCTAGTCCACCAACTTCCATATTTTTAGTACACCAATCCCACCTTACCATGTGGCCAAATTTAATCCCTCTCCCATCAGACCAAAGGAAAACATGAATGATTTTTGAATGAAGCCACATTGGTTGACATTGAACAACCATGCTAAAGAGAAGTACATTGTATAAGAAGATAAGATCTTTTGACAATTTTTTTTTTTCTAGTCAAAGAGAGATATGAGGAGTTCTGTTTATTAAGTTTAGAAATTATTTTCTCCTTGATCAACAACCACAAATCATTGACATTAGGACTGATAGCAAAGGGAATCTCTAAGAACCTAACCACATAGTTCGGTCCTCCCCAGCTAATGTTGTATTTACTACACCATGCTGGAGGATGCTCCTCCCATCTTAGTAGGATGGATTTGGAAATAGATATTTTGATGCCTGAGGCTGAAAAAAATATATCCAGTTTGGTCATTAAATGGTCCATATTTTCCTTTTCTAGAACAAATAAGATAATTGTATCATCAATAAATTAAACATTAGAAATTTCCTCTTGATTTGAAAGAATAGGCCCATGGATTTTAAGAGAAAGCAAGTTGTCTTTCATAAGGTAATGCAAAGAGTCGACAACAATCACAAACAAGGATGAGTCCAATGGATAACCTTGTTTGATGGATCTATACAAATAAAAGTATGCCAACCTAACACCATTAATTTTAATATCTTCTCTAGCACTTTTCATTAGAGTGGACACTATAGGATAGAAATATTGAAGGAAACTAAAAGCTTTAAACATCATTAGGATGAAGTCCTATTTGACCCTACAATAGGACTTTTCATAATCAATAAGAAGTATCCCAACATTCTACCAAATTTTTTTAGCCCAAATCAAAGTTTCAGAACAAGTGATCAAGTTTTCCAAAATGTAACTCCCTTTGACAAAACCACTTTGTGTGGAATTAATGACTTTAGGAATAATATTCTCAACTCTTGATGCAAATTTTTTAGCAAGAATCTTGTAAGTCACATTGAAGAGAGTAATAGGTCTCCAATTCTGAATGAGATTTTTATCTCCTCCTGAATCAAATTAATGAGACCTGCATTGACCTCTTGTTCTAATGATTATCTTGACAAGGAAAAATAATGCAAGCTTTTAAGCTCAAAGAAAACCCAGTCTAAGTTAACACTGAAAAGTTCAATAGGTAGGCCATCAGGGCTAGGAGTCTTGTCCTTGGACATGACTTGAATGGCTCATTTCATTTCTCCTACAAATATATGGGCATCTAGGAATAAGGAATCTTCTAAGAAGACTTTTTTAGGAGGATTCTTCCTCAGATAGAGTATGGAGAGGTAAAATCTTCAAGACTTGAAAATGAGATTTGAAAAAGTTTACAAAGAATATTCAAAGGTGATGATCATGCAAGGCTAGATTACAAAGTTGGATATGTTTATTTAAAGATGCTAAGATATTGGAAGATGAAACTATAAGAAGTTATTTTGGTAGAATATCAAAAATTATTACAAGAATTAAAAGTTGTGGAGGAAATAAGAGAAAAGATGAAGTTGTGTGGAAAACCTTGAAGACCTTGATACCTACTTATCATTAGAAAGCTCAAAAGATCAAACAAGTTATTCCCTGCACTCCTAATTTTACAAGAGAAACTCTTCTTGCAAGATTGAAAATGTTGGTCTTAGATGGTTTTGACATTTGAGTGTCAATACACTTAACCACTTTTTATATTGAAGCCGAGTACACTATGTATGCCAAGCCATAGTTGGTGCCGAGTCAGAATTCCAACAAGTGCCGAGCATTATATAAGTGTTGAGTGATATATAGGTGCTAAGTCACAGTTGATGCTGAGCAAGTCAGAATGCTTCATAGGCCGAGCAATCCAGAACTATAATGTGTCGAGCAATCCAGGATCTTACACGTGCTGAGCATGATAGAATGTAATAGGTGCCAAGCAAACCAGGATAGTATATTTGCCAATCATTAGTAGTCTAGTATGTGTTGAGTAACACAAAATTAGCATATGAGTTTGTGCCCTCATAAACTCAGATGTAAAACATTTTTGAAGCCGACATAGAAGGATTTTGAAGAGAGAAAAAGGATAAGGATGAATCTTTTACATTTCCTATGCAATCAGCATGCAACCAATCAGAAAAATGGAAAAGGCATGCAACCAATGAGGAAAATTGCAAGGAATGAGTGGGAACTCAAGATTGAATATGGATCATAGATCCATACCTAACCCTAAGTCTTCACAATCTTTAAAAGGAGGTCAAAAACCCCATTGCATAAGTGGAAGAGACCAATGTATGGTAAACTATAGCAAAATTTAGTGTGAAGAAGGAAAGACTTAGAGGAACAGAGCAACAATTACATATCTAGTTGATCAAAATAATACAAGGGACGTGATCAAATATCAGATCTCAGTAGATCAAGATCAGAAGGAGCAGATCAAGTGCTTGAAATCAGCAATTAAAGATTGTGAGAAATCACGTCAAAGATTCCTAATACTTTCTAGCCATTGTATTAAATAAGTAAAAATCCTATGTTGATAGGTTAGCTTAACAACTAGTTTGTAGATCCTTTGAAGAGGTGACTAAATCCTTTAATAGGGTAACACTTCATGTAAAGTGTTTGTGAATCCTCTAACCAGGTCACTATTGACAGAGTGTAAAGCCTTTAACAGGGTAGGCCTTTCACAAGGCAGACCATCAGAAGTGGTCAAACATTTATTGCTACAGTAGTTTTTGTGGGTATCATCCCCAACCCAGTTTTACCTTCTTATTTCTGGAGGGTTTCTGGGTTACCAAATTTGGTGTTATGTGTTATTGCATGTGTTTACTTTATGTTCATTTATATGTTTACATGCATGCAGTTTAATTTTATTTATTTGATTTAAAGGAATAGAAAAGGTTAAAAGTGTGATACTTCTAATTCACCCCCCCACCCCCCTCAAAAGTACTCTTCCCATTTTGAACATTCCAACAATTGGTATCAGAGCAAGGTTCTGACAAGGAGAAGCCTAACATCTTAAAGAAAAGGTTTGAAGATGGAAGTCTTCAAACTTGGGAAGATCATAGACAATCAAGTGATTGATGTGCACCTTGCTCTACACAAATTGGAAGAAGCCAAAGAAAAATTGAGAAGGTCCTTAAAAAGAAGGTAGGATATAGCCATAGCTAAAAATGACATACACTACAAGGAGATTGATACCACACAAGTGTTTTCCAATGGAGATTCCAAGGAATTTGTGAAACAATAGCAAAACTGATGGAGAAAAATGGAGCACAAGCTGAAGAAATCAGATTACTCAAGCTTGAACAAGAATCACAAGCCATAATGCTTTATGAAGTGACTAAACAAAAGAATAGAGCCATTGAAGACAAGGCCATAATAGAAGATGACAAGAAAAATCTCACCAATAGACTAGAGGAGAAGACAATTGAATTTGAAAGGATCTCAAACATGCAGCTTGACACCTTAAGTCAGATGATGAATGCTCATCATGAGCTAAACATGGAGGACATTGAGATTTCCACCTTGAAAATTTAGAATGAACAATTGAAAAATGAATTGAAGAGATAAAAGGAGATGGCAGAGAGTTTCAACAAATCAAGTGAAGCCATCAAGTACTTTAAGCAACTACTAAAATCACCAAGGGTTGGTAATGATACTTCAGGACTTGGTTACATCAACACTGAACAAGGAGAATCATCCAAGACTATAGAAGAAAGAAGCAAAAAAGGTAAGAACACTAAACCTACTTGTCATTTCTATGGTAAAAAGGGACATACCTCTAATGTGTGTAGGAGCAAGACTAGTCATTAGCGTGGTAAGCCTACCAATGCAAGCTTTTGTCACAAGTGCAAAAAGAAAAGACATCAAGCACATGAATGTAGAACCAAGATCATTAGGACACCAAGATTTGAAGGTCACTGGTACAACTACAAAAAATATGGATGTAGAGCATTTGGGTGCAGATCAAAGCCTATGTGGATACCTAATTAGCCTACAAGAGGAATAAACCATGCACATCACTACAACTGGGATTAAAACACCAGGTACAACTATCACTATTGTCAGGAGTATGGACACATTCCTAAAAATTGCATAAGGACACATTTTAGAGGGAGTTATAGTAGATGGTTAAGTCAAACTACATGTTTTAGTTGCTTGAAGACTAGTCATATCAGTAGGAACTACCCAGCAAAGCCAAAAGCACCCAAGTCATAAGTCAACAAGGGTAAAGAGAAAATTGATGCGGAACACATTAGGATAGAGATGAAAAGGACATGGCAAAGAAAGGATGGATCAAGCACATCAAATGGAGAGATCACTTCACCCAAGAGGTCAAGTGATCACACTTCATGCAACTAAGCAAAAGAAAGGTGTATGGGACTAATATACAAAGTTATATCATACATTAGTTCCAAGACAAAGAAGTATTGCAAGGAAGAAATTTGCATGAGCAAAGATGCCAGGTCAAAATCTAAAGTTTTTGCAAATACTATCTAACTGTCCTCAGATGCCAAGTAAAGCTCCAAAGGATGCTGAGTTGATAGTTGAAGCTGAGTGAAGAGGAGAACTAGTGGAAGCTGAGTATATGAAATACAATGGGAGCTGAGTCATGCTAAATCCTTCAAGTGCCAAGTTTACAGTTGTAAGCACTAAGCATTTAATGCCAAATTTTGACAAGTATAAGGTTGAATTTTTCTCATTTTCACACCATTCAAACATAAGAGCAAAGATAAGAAGAGCAAAGAAGTGATCAAGCAACAACCTAACAACCATTTTCATTGATCTCAATAGCAATTCAACACAAATTCATCAATTCAAAGGTATTTATCAAGTGCCGAGCTACGCAAAAGTTAAAGTTTTCATACATTTAAACCCTAGTTTAGTAAAATGGCCTCTAGTTCAAGAAACCCTAAAGAAAAGGAAGGTCATGAGATTGAGTTAGTCACAATCAGGTAAAGCAACTTGAGTTTAGGCCAATCCTTGAAGTTGCCTACAAAAATGACCTAGCTAGTGCATTGTCCATTATCCCACCTAAGGTTGTCATGGTACAAGATGTGAGGAAGTGTTATAACTGCAAAATTGGTGCCATAGGAGATTTTGAAATCTTCCATGCCTATGAAAAATTATGTGACAACAGGATATTGAAAGATGAATTCCAAATCACTGAGAAAAAGGGTTTGACAAAAACCCTAGTTTTTCCTATGGTGTTTAAGACTAAATGGATTCACATTGTTTTGATTCAAATTCACGATGGCTGTCTATGGTTGGAGAAAATACCTATAAATATTACAAAAAGGATAGTGCATAGGGTTGCAGGACTCCCAACCCTAGATCAACCAAAGACCTTGAGAAGTGATAGAAGGGAGGTCATTGAGAAGAATACGGGAGCAAAATGGAACAATAGGGGAATGACCATAGACACTGTAATTGAACCCCTACTTGACTTTGCAATTAGAATAATTTCACACAAATTCTACCAATCAAGTAGACTGAACAATGTACCCTACATAGCTATTGATCTAGCTTACAAGTTGGTAAAGAAAGATCATACCTATGATCTGGAAGAACTAATGCTTCAGCAAGTAAATGAAAATTTGGGAGCTATAAGAAGATCAAGGAGAGCACAATGAAAATTTGGATCAGTATTAGTCTACATATTCTTTTATGTGATGGGAGGATTCCCTTCAATTGGGAAGGTAAATTGGGATTCCAACAAGCCTGCAATCACACAAATCAATGAGTTCATTGATCAGATGGGAGATAACTTTGAGGCTCAGATGACTAGTTATTTTGAGGACTTTAAGAAGTCTATGAAGCAAAGAATGAGAATACTAGTCTCATTGGTACAACAACATGTCAATGACATATGCTTCTTGTTTGACATTGACCACACCTACATCTAGGCAGCAATACCAAGAGTAAGATGGCTAAGGCCATTGGGATATGAGTTTGATGTAGATGAAGCCTCAACAACAATCACAACATTGCTAGCAGAAGAGATAGACAAGAAGGCTCCTCATTTTGGAACATATGATGTTGTCAAGTCCAAAGTTGAAACTAAATTGAAGACAACTTCTATTGTCAAGAACAAAGATAAAATAGTGAAAAAGATCAAGAAGCAATTTGGAGCAAGCATTGAAGGTGAAATAGGTGAAGAAGAAGAAGAGAAAGGTCAAGGCCCGGTAGAGTTGACACAAGACACAAGGCTTAGGGGAAGACAAGGAGGAAGGTGCTAAGGAAGAAGAAGCCAAGGAAGCACCTAAACCTATTGAGCAAAGGAAAAGAAAGGCAAAAACTTAGTCTACAGCTCAGCCCAAACCTAAGAAGGTCACTAAGCCAACTCAAGCTAAGCTAGCTCCAACAACAAGGGCTACTACAAGAGCATCCACTCAAAAGGAAAAAGAGGCAACAAAAGAGAAAAATAAAGCCACTAAACAACCTACTGAAGAGCCAAAGAAGAGAAGGAAGTATGTGGCTCAACCAGATACAGATGATGAAGAAAGAATAGAATTAGAGGATATCAACCAATTTAGAGTGAAATTAAAATTACACTTTAGAACTTGACAATACTATGCCCAAGGAATTGTATGAGATAATTGAGAATAAATGGCATTATTGTCTAAAAATGGAAAAGGAAATTAGAGAATCCACCTTGGCTCAAGTAAAGCTTGACATGAAAAAGGGTCAAATAACAAAGGCTAATAGGAAACATGGTGGAAAATTTGCACCAAGTATAGAGCCTTCAACATCTTTCAAAACAAAATAAAGGATGTAGTAAATAAATCCACACAATTGTGTAAAAGAATTTATAAGATAACTGATGACAAGGTAGAGGAAACAAATAAGGAAGAGACCAGTGCCAAGGAAAAGATAGAGAAAAAGAAAATAGATGAGAAGAAAGGAGAGGAAGAGAAGCAAGAGGAGGAGAAGGAAGCAACAACAAGAGCTGAAGAAGAAAAGAAGAAAGAAGAGGAAGATAAGAAAGTTGAGGAGGACAAAGAAAAAGGTGAGGAGGAAGAAACACAGAAGGAAGAAACTATGGCAACAGTTGAACAACAACAAGAAGAAGAACAGAGCGTGTAAGACACACAAATGCTATTAACCTCAAAATGGTTTTTGACACTTGAGTACCAACACACTTAACCACTTTCTACATTGGAGCCGAGTACACCATGTATGTTGAGCTACAACATGAGTCGAGTCAGGGAAGCCTTTAGATGCAGAGTGATCTTCAGGTGCCGAGCAACCTTCAGGTGTCGAGTGAAGATCAGGTGCCAAGTGAAGTTCAAGTGCTAAATGACTTTAGGTGCCGAGCATGATACAAGTGTCGAGTGACATTTGAGTGCTGAGTCATAGATGTTGTTGAGTAAGCCAATTTGTTATATGTGCCGAGCATCTAGAATCAGTAAGTGCTGAGCAACACAGAATGCACATATGAGTTTGTAACATTACAAATTCAGATGTAAACCATTTTCATGGCCGACATTTGACGAATCTCAAAGGATTAAAAAGATAAGAACGAATCTTTTGTTCTTCCTATGTGATCTACATGCAACCAATAAGAAAAATGGAGAAGGTTAACAACCAATAGTAAATGTGCAAGGAATGAGCAGGAAATAGAGATTCAATATGGATTGTATATCCATACCTAACCCTAAGTCTTTGAGTATCTTTATAAGGAAGACTAAATCCCATTATATGTGTGTGGATGGATGAGGGTGTGTAAAGAAAATTAATTCTCAGAGTGAAGAGTATTAGATCATAGAGGATCAAGATTAGAGAAAGCAGATCAAGTGCCTGTATTTAGCAATCAAAGGATTGTAAGCTATCAGGTTTATTATACCTAATGCTCTCTAGCAATTGTATTAGAAAGAAAACCCTATGGTGATAGGTTAGCTTAGCAACTATTTTGTAGATCCTATAAATAGGTGATTGAATCCTTTAACAGGGTAACACTTCATGTAAGGTGTTTGAAATCCTTTAATCAGGTCACTATTGATACAGTGTAAAGCCTTTAACAAGGCAGGCCTTTAACATGGCATACCATCAGAAGTGGTTAAACATTATTGCTGCAGTAATTTTTGTGGGTATCATCCCCACCCCAATTTTACCTTCTTATTCCTGGAGGGTTTCTAGGTTACCAAAATCTCAAGTGTTATGTGGTGATGCATATGTGTTCTTTATAATTGTTTGATATGTTTATATGCATGCAATCTACTTTTAGTTAATAGTTTTAATGATCAAAGTATAGTACTTCTGATTCACCCCTCCCCTCTTAGAAGCATTATTCCTATTTGAATATTCCAACAAATTGTATCAGAGCTTTGAGTTCTCACAAAAGGGAAGCGTAATAGCTTGGAGAAAAAGATCAAAAGATGGAAGTCTTCAAACTTGGGAAGATTATTGACAATCAAGTGATTGATGTGCAACTGACTCTACACAAAGTAGAGGAAGCAAGGGAGGAATTGAGAAAATCCTTGAAAAGAAGGAAGGATATAGCCATAGCTGAAAATGATATAAACTACAAGGAGATTGATACCAAAAAATTGTATACCAATGAAGACACTAAAGAGTTTGATGCAGCAATAATAGAACTAATGGAGAAAAACAAAGTTCAAGCAGATGAGATAAGATCTCTCAAGATGGAATATGAATCTTAGTCCATAATGTTATGTGAATTCACTGAACAAAAGAAAAGAGCAGTTGAGGGTAAAGTCATGATGGAAGATGACAAAAGAAATCTTGCAAACAGACTTGAAGAAAAATAACTGAATTATCAAGGATCTTAAACATGCAGATGGATACACTTGCCCAAATAATGAATCTTCATCATGAACTCAACATAAAAGATATTGAGATCTCTACTTTGAAGATGCAGAATGAACAACAGCAGAATGAATTGAACAGATAAAAAGAGGTAGCAGAGAATCTCAACAAATCAAGTGAAGCCATCAAGTACTTTGAACAATTGATGAAATTTCCAAGATCAGCCCATGATACATTAGGACTTGGATACAACGGCATTGAAATTGGAGAATCATCAAAGAGCGTTGAACAAAGAAGTGACAAAGGTAAGGATTCTAAACCTACTTGTCAATACTGTAATAAAAAGGGGGTATACTGCTAATGTTTGCAGAGTAGAAGAATCAATCAGACAAACACACCCAAAAACAAAAGTTACTATAACAAGTGCAACATGCAAGGATATATGACACAAGATTGCAAATCTGGAGTTACAAGGACACAAATATTTGATGGACATTGTCATAATTGTAAGAAGTTTGGACACAAAGCATTTGAATGTAGATCAAAGCCTATGTGGACATCAAATCAACCAACAAAAACAAAAGAAAATGAAAGTCAGTACCATTGGGATTACAACACCAGGTATAGCTATCATTATTGTCAAGAATATGGACATATACCCTAGAATTGCATAAAAACACATTTTAGAGGGAATTATAGCAGGTGGATAAGCCAAACCACATGTTTTAGTTGCCTGAAAATTGGTCATATCAGCAAAAACTGTCCTATAAGGTCAAAGGCACCAAAGATTGAAGAAAACAAAGGCAAAGAAAGGATTGATGTGGAAAAAATCAAAACAGACATGAAGAAGACATGGCAGAAAAAGAATGAATCAAGTACAGCCAATGAAAGGGTCACTTCACCCACAAGGTCAAGTGATCATTTCTCATCCAATTAATCTTAAGATGAGTTTATGGGGTTGATACATACAAGGAAGTATCATACATCAGCCCTAAACCATGAAAAAGTGATGCAAAGTATAAATCTACATGGAACAAGATGCCAAGACACAATTCAAAATATTGATGACGAGCTATCTTTGGATGTTGAGTAAAATTCTAGTGGAAGACGAGTTCCTAACAACGACCGAGTTGATGACTAATGCTGAGTTGGGTAACTCCTATGGAAGCCAAGTAAAATGGACATGTAGTGCAAGCTGAGTGATGTTAAAATCCTTCATAAGTCAAGTTTGCAGTTGAGCATTTAATGCGATGGAAATAGGGTATATTATCACGATTTCAATCATTTTTTCCTCATTGCGATCAAGAAGCAAAGGAGATAAAGAGCATAGAGTGACTTCACAATAGAGAATCCAGTATTCCAAGTAGGTTGCAACCTCCTACAATGTGTTTTCATCAATCTTGAGGTATTTTCATTTGTGTCAAGCTACACAGTTTCATATTTCTGTGTAAAGGAAACCCTAGTTTGCATAAATGGCTTCGAGTTCCAAGAAAACCCTAGAAAAAGAATCATTTGAAGTCTAGCTAGTGTCTAATGAGGTTAGGCAGCTTGATTTTTTTCCCTATTCTTGAAGTTGCATACAAAAATGACCTAGCTGGAGCCCTTTCTTGCATACCCCCAAACGTTGTCATGGTTTAGGACGTGAGAAGATGCTACAATTGCAAGATAGGAGCCCTAGGAGACATGGAAATTAGAGAAGCCTTTGCAAAGTTGTGTGTCGATGGAGTATTAAAAGATGAATACAAAATTGTTGAAAGGAAGGGTTTGACACAAGTTTTGAGTTTTCCCACCATATTCAAGACAAAGTGGATTAGACTTGTATTGAGCAGAATTCGTGATGGTAGTCTATGGTTAGAAGATGTCCCTGTCAAAATAACAAAAAGAATAATTCATAGGGTAACTGGATATCCTACCCTAGATCGGCACAAGACCTTGAGAAGTGAATCCAAGGAAGTCATTGAAAAGAATACAGGTGCTCAGTGGAACAAGATAGGAATGACTATTCATACCATTCAGGATCCTCTAGTTGAGTTTGTTGTTAGAGTTATTGCCCACAAATTCTACCAACCCAGTAGACTCAACAGTGTGCCATGTATAGCAGTAGATGTAGGTTACAAATTGGTGAAAAAGGATTATACTTATGATCTTGCTAAACTGCAACTACAACAGATAAATGAAAACCTAACAGCTATAAGAAGGTCAAAGGGTGCCCAATGCAAATTTGGAGCAATTTTGGTTTGCATATTCTTTTATGTTCAGAATGAATTTTCTCTTTTGGAAAAGTTACATGGAGAAGTGATAAGACTATCATATCCCAAATAAATGAATATATAGAACAAATGGGAGACAATTTTGATACCCCGATGACAAGTTATTTTGAGGATTTCAAGAAATCCATGAAGTAAAGAGTGAGGATACCAATTTCCTTAGTAGAAAAACATATTAATGATATATGCTTCTTAGTTGATATTGACTTCACCTATATTCAAGCAACAACTCCAAGGGTGAGATGGCTAAGGCCATTTGGTTATGAAATTAACATTGATGAAGCATCTGCAGCAATAATTGCATTATTGGCAGAAGAGATAGATAAAAGTGCTCCACACTTTGGCACTTATGATGTGGTAAGGTCAAAGATAAATATGGAATTAAAAACAGCCTCCACATTGAAAAAGAAAGATAAATTGATGAAGAAAATTAAGAAGAGATTTGGTGAAGGGGTAGAGGCTGAAGCTAAAGACGATGATGATGACAATGATGATGAAGAGGATGAACAAGAGCAAGGACCAATGGAATTAACACAAGGCCTAGGTGAAGACAAGGAGGAAGGTGCTGAGGAAGAAGAAGCCAAGGAAGCACCCATCCAGGCCAAGCCAAAGAAGAGAAAGGCAAAAGATCAGCCTCCAGCTCAGCCCAAACCAAAGAAAGCTGCCATGCCATCACCCCAAAAGCCAAAAACTAGAGCTGTAACAAGGGTCTCTACTCAAAAAGCTAAAGAGGAAGCTACAAAGAAGAAACCAATCAAGAAGACATAGGAAGAGCCTAGGAAAAGAAGAAAATATGTAGTTCAACCTGATACTGATGAAGAAGATCAATCTAAAAAGGTAAACCATTCTTCAGTTGATACATTATGCAAAAAGATTGGAAGTGGTGATTTAAGCAACATAAATAAAGTTGACTTCAATAAGTTCACTAAAGATGAAGAAAATAGAATAGAAGAATCAGTGTATGGAATGATGGCACAGTTCAAGTACACCCCTCTTGAACTAGATGGACAATTTCCAGATGAACTGTCTAAAATTGTAGAAGATAGATGACATTTCTGTTTAAGAATGGAGAAGGAGATGAGAGAAACAACCCTAGCAAGCATACTGCCTGATTTGACTAAGGAGCGAATAAAGAAAGAAATCAAAAGGCACAATACCAGGTTTACACCTAAATATAGGGCATTCTTCATTCTCTAAAACAAAATGGAAGATATTGTACAAAAAACAACAAAATCATGGAAGAACTTATACAAAAAGATTGAAGATTTTCTTGAAGAAGAATACAAGGAAGAAGCTATTGCTCCACCAGAAGAGAGAAGAAAAAGGAGAGAAGAGAAGATAGGAGTAGGGCAAGGTAGAGAAGAAAAGAAGGAAGAAGAAAAGAAACAAGAAGATGAGAAGAAGGAAGAAGAAAAGAAAGAAACAGAGGAGGAGACATAAAAGCAAACTGAAACGACAACAACTGAGGAAGAGCAGCAACAAGATTAGAGTGTGCAAGACACACAAATGTCGCCTTCTAGCCCTCCTCATGTAACCATCACACCTGTAGAAACAATAACTATATAGGATGTTCTTGACACTTCTGCTCAGAACATCAATCCATTAACTGCAAAAGATCTCAAAAGAATCCTTGACCAATCTACGCAACAAGGAAGATTATGTGCAATTCTAGTATTGGTTAGTATGGATGAATTACAAAAACTAGTAGAAAACATAATTAGAGATAAGGTGAATCCACAATAACCACCTTCCATCATCTCTATAGCTACTAGTGGTCAACTTCAAATGCTAATAGTTATTTCAACAGGCATAGTTAACACCACAGTTCACAAGCTGAGTGTAGCAACAAACAAAGAAATAAAAAAAATAGGACAGACTATTACATCTAATCCTTCAGCACGAACTCAAGGTGCACTTCCTACAATTACAATAACTGATCAAGGTAGACAACAGGAGGAGAAAATAGAAGAAACCCCTAAAGAGTAGGAGGCAATACAAACATTGATAAATTTTCCTACCTCGGGGACTCCTTCACAAAAGCCTTTACAAATATCAACACCAGGATCAAGCTCTACAAACATTGCAAGGCTACTTCACTATGGAGACCCTAAACTATCTGAGGAGATATTCATACCGAGTTATGACTCAAAAACAATAAACATTGATCAAATCAATAAGGTGCAAGAAGCACTAAATAGAAGAAAGAGGCAAGAGATACTCAGAAAGGAGTATCAAAAAAAGCAAACAATGCATGAAATTAAAGATATATTTATAGATGCTTTCAATATTTAGTCACTAGATGAGTCAAAGAATATCATGGAACAATTATCAGATATTGTTGAACAGGTGACAAATGCAGACCTAAAGACAAATGCAAAACTCATGGAATGGTTTGAAAGAAAATTTCAAGGAAAAGTTAATGAGAAAATATCTAGTGAAATAGCACTTTCTCAGATTGAATTGGCAAAGGTCATAGACAAAGTCAAAAAGGTACTTGAGAATATATTATCATTGTACAAAAAGTTGCGTGACTTTTCATATTTCACACAAGAGACCAGCCAAAAGATAATGAGCCTGGAGAGAAATTTGAATATTTCTAGCATGCAGCTACCTAAAGATCCAGCTCAAAGTGAGAAGCATTTTGCTCAAATGCTTCACACTCCAAAAGAAATAGCTGTACTAATAGCAGAAGAGGCCACCATCAAGGCCAAACTATTACAACTCCAATCTTCTATTACCCCACATTTGGAAATCCTCCATAAAGAATAAGTCTATGCTGAAACTGTTCTCAAGAAAGACCCTAATCTTTCTACTTCAGAAGGACTTATTCACCTTGCTGTAGAGATTGCCCTCTAGCATAAATCATTGGAAATTGCTTTACATAATTGGGATGCAGCTCTTAGGATGATCATGGAGGTAAACAACACATTTTTGGCAAAATATGGTCTTAACCCTTAAAATCCTCTGACATAAGTGTCAAAAATGGGGAGACAAGATAATGGGGGAGATAAGATAAAAAGGGGAGACAAGAGGGAGACAAGATAATGGGGGAGATAAGCTAAAAAGGTGGCGCATAATATATAGCATCAAATTTTGCTTACCAAGATAGCATTGATAATGGCACAATCAACTCAGGAGGAGTTACAATACTTTTGAGGTATATATATTGTCAATTACAAATTTTGATTAAGGTTTTAACACCTCTGTATATACCAAGCCGATTAGTACATGTACTCATAAGGTTAGTTAAGTGTTTTTTTCACTCATGTCAAAGGGAGAGATTGTTAACCTCAAAATGGTTTTTGACATTTGAGTGCCAACACACTTAACCACTTTCTACATTGGAGCCGAGTACACCATGTATGTTGAGCCACAACATGAGCCAATTCAGGGAAGCCTTTAGATGCTGAGTGATCTTCAGGTGCAGAGTGAAGATTAGGTGTCGAGTGAAGTTGAAGTGCCAAATGACTTTAGGTGCTAAGCATGATACAAGTGCCGAGTGACATTTGAGTGCTGAGTCATAGATGATATCGAGTAAGCCAGTTTTTTATATGTGTCGAGCATCTAGAATCAGTAAGTGTCAAGCAACACAAAATGCACATATGAGTTTATAACATTACAAATTTAGATGTAAACCATTTTCATGGCTAACATTTGACAAATCTTGAAGGATTAAAAAGATAAGAACGAATCTTTTGTTCTTCCTATGCAATTTACATGCAGCCAATAAGAAAAATGGAGAAGGCATGCAACCAATAGTAAATGTGCAAGAAATGAGTAGGAAACAAAGATTCAATATGGATCGTAGATCCATACCTAACCCTAAGTCTTCAAGTATCTTTATAAGGAAGACTAAATCCCATTGTATGTGTGTGGATGGACGAGGGTGTGTAAAGAAAACTAATTCTCAGAGTGAAGAGTATCAGATCATAGAGGATCAAGATTAGAGAAAGCAGATCAAGTGCCTATATTCAGCAATCAAAGGATTGGAAGCTATTAGGTTTATTATACCTAATACTCTCCAGCAATTGTATTAGAAAGAAAACCCTATGGTGATAGGTTAGCTTAGCAGCTATTTTGTAGATCCTATAAATAGGTGATTAAATCCTTTAACAGGGTAACACTTCATGTAAGGTGTTTGAAATCCTTTAATTAGGTCACTATTGATACAGTGTAAAGCCTTTAATAGGGTAGGCCTTTAACAGGGCAGACCATCAGAAGTGGTTAAACATTATTGCTACAGTAATTTTTGTGGTTATCATCCCCACCCCAGTTTTACCTTCTTATTCTTGGAGGGTTTCTAGGTTACCAAAATCTCAAGTGTTATATGGTGATGCATATGTGTTCTTTATAATTGTTTGATATGTTTATATGCATGCAATCTACTTTCAGTTAATAGTTTTAATGATCAAAGTACAATACTTCTGATTCACCCCTCCCCTCTTAGAAGCATTATTCCTATTTGAATATTCCAACAAATGCCACCTCTTAGTCCACCTCATGTAACCATTACACCTACAGAGACAATAATTATAAAGGATGTTCCTGTCAACTCAGCTCAAAACATCAATCTCCTAACTGCAGAGGATCTCTCCAAGATCCTTCACCAATCCACTCTACAGGCATAGTTATGCACAAGCCCTGTATTGGTGAGTGTTGATGAGTTAAAAAAGGTAGTAGTAACACCACAAAAATAAAAGGTGAAACCAAAGGAACCACCTTTCACCTACACAACTACTAGAACTAAAGTTTTGATACTTCCACCACCTCCAGCAGCAGGTGACAACACATAGAAGCCAAGTATAGAAGAAGGGAAATCAAATGAGAAGGAGGATACCTCAAAAGAAAAGGAGCAAGCTGCCATATAGACATTGGTGGAACTACCAAAGACTAGCACTCCTACAAAGACCCTTCACAAGCCAAGAACTAAAGTGACACCTTTGCAAATTTCAACTCCAGGCTCAAGTTTAACCAGAGTGGCAAGGGTACTTCACTATGGAGACCTTGAATTAGATGAATATATTGTAATACCCTAATATGATTCCAAGACCATCACAATGGTACAAATCAATGAAATGAAAAATGCATTAGATAGAAGGATGAGGTAGGAAATACTCAGGAAGGAGTTCAAACACAAGAAAGCACTACATGACATTAAGGACATCTTCATGGATGCCTTCAGCTTGCAGTCACCAGATGAAGCAAAGCCAATAATAGAGCAACTATTAGATATAGTTGACCAAGTGACCAATGAAGACCATGATACTAGTGTTAAAACTCATGGAATGGTCAGAGATAAAATTTTAAGAAAAAGTGAATGAAAAGATATCAAGTGGAATAGCACTTGAACATGTAGATTTGGCCAAGAAAATATACAAGGTCAAAGTTGTACTTGAGAACATTTTCTCATTGTACAGGAAGCTATGTGATTTTTCCAATTTCACACAAGAAACACATCAGCGAATAATGATCTTGGAAAGAAATTTGAAAATTTCTAGCATGCAACCACCAAAGGATCCAACTCAAAGTGAGAAGCATTTTGCACAATCACTTCACACTCAAAGGGAGTTAGTTGTACTTACAATAGAGGAAGCCAATATAAAGGCTAAATTAATGCAAATTCAATCCTCTATCACCCCACATTTGGAAGTCCTCTACAAGGAGCAAGTATATGCATAAACAATTTTAAAGAAAGATCCAAACCTTTCCACACTTGATGGACTTGTACACCTTGCTGCAGAGACTGCCATCCAACACAAGTCACTTGACATTGCTTTGGATAATTGGTATGCAGCTCTGAAAACAATAATGGAGCTAAATAGTAATTTTTTGGCTAAGTATGGTATTACTCCTTAGAACCCTTTGACATTAGTGTCAAAAAGGGAGAGATATATGTTTAGGGGATATATAATATTTTGATGAAGATATAACTCAAGGGGGAGAATACTATAAATCTTGATTACATTCTTTCATTCATTTTGAGAATAAAAAAGGAAATTTTGTAGATAGCCAAAAGGGGGAGATAAGTAATAAGGAAAAAAGGGGGGAGATACAAAATTTTGACAATCATATGGAAGATATCTCTATTCCATATCTGATACAAAATGCAGGAATTCCATAGCTTTGACAGATTAGATATAGAACACAAGTACAAAATGCATTAACATCACAAAAGACAAAGAGTATCAGGCACATCAGCACACAATTTTGGAATGTCAAGGCAAAATCAGCTTAGGGGACATTATAAGGAATTTTGAACAAATTTTGAAATTTTGTGGATAAGGTACTCATAAGGACATATTAGTAATAATTAGTAAGTGGTTTTGACACTCATGTCAAAGGGAAAGATTGTTGGTCTTAGATGATTTTGACATTTGAGTGTCATTACACTTAACCACTTTTTATATTGAAGCCGAGTACACTATGTATGCCGAGCCACAATTGGTGCTGAGTCAAATTTCCAACAAGTGTTGAGCATTATATAAGTGTCGAGTGATATATAGGTGCCGAGTCATAGTTGATGCCGAGTGAGTTAGAATGCTTCATGTGCTGAGCAATCCAAAACTATACATGTGCCAAGCAATCCAGGATCTTACATGTGTCGAGCAAGACATAATGTAATAGGTGCCAAGCAAAGTAGGATAGTATATGTGCTGAGCATCAATAGTCCAGTATGTGTCGAGTAACACAGAATCAACATAGAGTTTGTGCCCTCACTAACTCAAATGTAAACTATTTTTGAAGCTGATATAGAAGGATTTCGAAGGGAGAAAAAGAATAAGGATGAATCTTTTACATTTCCTATGCAATCAACATGTAGCCAATCAAAAAAATGGAAAAGGCATGCAACCAATGAGGAAAATGAAAGGAATGAGCAAGAACTCAAGATTCAATATGGATCATAGATCCATACCTAACCTTAAGTCGTCACAATCTTTAAAAGGAGGTCAAAAATCCCATTGCATAAGTGGAAGAGACCAATGTATGGTAAACTATAGCAAAATTCAGTGTGAAGAAGGAAAGAATTAGAGGAACAGAGCAACAATTACATATCTAGTTGATCAAAATAGTAGAAGGGATGCAATCAGATATCAAATCTCAGAGGATCAAGATTAGAAGGAGTAGATCAATTTCCTAAAATTAGCAATTGAAGATTGTGAGCAATCAGGTCAGAGATTCATAATACTTTCTAGCCATTGTATTAGATAAGTGAAAATCCTATGTTGATAGGTTAGCTTAACAACTACTTTTTAGATCCTTTGAAGAGGTGACTAAATCCTTTAACAGGGTAACACTTCATGTAAAGTGTTTGTAAATCCTCTAACTAGGTCAATATTGACATAGTATAAAGCCTTTAACAGGGTAGGCCTTTCAAGTGTAGACCATCAGAAGTGGTCAAACATTTATTGCTGCAATGATTTTTGTGGGTATCATCCCCACCCCAATTTTACCTTCTTATTCCTTGAGGGTTTCTGGGTTACCAAATCTGGTATTATGTGTTATTGCATGTGTTTACTTTATGTTCATTTATATGTTTACATGCATGCAGTTTACTTTTCAGTTATTTGATTTAAAGGATTAGAAAAGGTTAAAAGTGTGATACTTCTGATTCACCCCCCCACCCCCCTCAAAAGTACTCTTCCCATTTTGAACATTCCAACAAAAAACATATACAATGTGGATGAAACGAAATGGAGAATTTCCTAGAATAGAAATTGATTTCAATGTGCAAAGAGACATACGTACTTTGACAAGAAGTGCAAGTGCAAGTGGAGATTATGCTAGCAGCAGTCGAGCATCCAAAGCAAAAGAAGAAATAGAGATTGATGAAGGACTTTCATGGGTGTGCATTTGTGTGTCTTTTCATATATTTCTTATGCATGTTTTCAACTAACTTTATGTTGCTCTATGTTGTCCCATGCTCATTTATGCCACTAATTAGTAGAGATTTAAAATATATTGATAAAATGTAAGATAGGAAGTAATTAATGAAAATTCCACCAATGTGTAGAAATTGACAACTATTTGGATATCTTTGACACTATAGGAACTATGCATGGATGTCTAAGTAGTTATAGGTGGTTTTGAATGAATGGATTAGTTGTACATATATATCATGGCTCTATTTTTGGTATCTTAGTTTAGGAAAATGTATATTTTTATAATCCTAGGCCCAAAGTAATTTTTGGCCAAACATTGTGTTATATTCTTATGGTTGTTATATGGTTAACCACTTGTGGCTTACAACCGAGCTAGCATTTTAGAACTTAGATCAATGGCCTGTGGCCATAATAATTGATTCAATCTTAGATTGGTATTTGAAAACTATATAAGCACATGCATGAGCATGAGAAAAAACAGAGGGAAATACACTTATTAGAATTCTATTATAAATCATCTTTACATATTATTGTTTGGATTGGCTTTAGAAAAATCACATTAATCTTTTACTCACCAAGTGGAGAGGAGGAAGGCCCCCCTCTTGGGAATCTTGGTAAGCCCACTCGAACTTGTATTCTAAAGTGTGTATTGTCAATCATTTGATCTATCTTCACTATGGATTAATTGTAGGGTAGAAATAAATAATGCGTGTGTAAATGTTTATGACACTCGTATGATTCATGTTCTATGTTCAGTCACATTTTGATTATTTGAAGAGTTGATTATTTAGTGGATTGTTGGCTTGTTGCTATTTCTACCTTTCTACTTTATCAATCACTACTCATCCATTCAAATCTCTATTTTAGTAGAAGTCGTATCAAACATTCCCATAAAACAACTATTTGATATATTATGTTTCCTATCATAAACTTCATGTTGCTATGCATCCTCCCCAGTAAACTTCTTGTCACACATTACTACCTAAACTATTGATTGTTATCACAAACTTCATATTGTAAGTGAACTTCATGTAGTAAACAGAGTCAATCTTAATCTTCATTATATTAGATTGATTTTTAATAATAATATTTAATTGGTTGGACATATTCATGAACTATGGTATTTAATATTTAATTGATTGGGTGTATAGCTATTATTAATTTTCATCATTACTATCAAAAATTAATTAGTGTAAAGTAATTGTTTGGATTAAGTATGAAGATAGATTGCATATGAATTCTTTATTAGTTTCATTATTTAAAGTGTGAATTCCAATTTGATTAATTAAAATCATCCTAGTTTGACTTCTTAGCATGTAATAAATTGCATTCATAATCACTTGATTTATTATCTTCATCCCTTGAGAAAATAGCCGTTATATCTCTCACTAGTTTATGAATCCTGGATTGACACTCTTAGGGTATTTTGATTCAATTATGTCCATAAATAATCCATCACATTAGACTCCAACATTACCAAACATTTTTGGCATCGTTGTCAGGGAGAGACATTAAAGGTGTGAAATCATAGTAAGTCAAGATAGGAACAATGCGTCTTTGGGAGTGTCATATCAAGTGTCGGCCTTGCTCAGTCTGGTACCTTGGGTTTACATTGCAGTAATGAATAGGCCAAGAGGTAGTCAAGGCAGGTTTGTTAAGAAAAGTTAGTAGGTAGTTCAAAAATTCTAAAACCATAAAAAGAGAAAATTCCATTAAACATCGAACCTAAACCACAAAAAGAAGTTAGTTTACAACTGTCTTCTCAATCAATCTCTCCTACTATAACTTCTGAAAAATTTCAACAATTCAAAAACTCATATGAAGCTAGGTGTAGTAAACCTCCAGATCCATTAGAAAATCCTTTTGAAACATACTACACACCTTGGGCAACAAAAGTCTTGGAAAGAGTCATGGTTGATAACATTGGAAATGGCACAGGGGATAATAATGTTGGAAATAATGGTAATGCACTTGTTCAACACAATATGATCTTTGAGTTTCCTATTCAACCTCTTGAGGATAATTCTCCTATGAAGAATATCCCTCACTCAACGCTTCCTATATTTACGGGGTCAACCTCTAAAGATCCTCATATGTTCCTATTTGAATTTGATGTCCTTTCCAATAGCTATAATTATCAAAGTGATGCACAAAAATTAAAGCTATTCCCAGCTACATTGAAAGATGTTGCATTACGATGGTTTATGAGCCTTAGGGACATTAGTACATGGGGCCAAATGAAATATTTTTTTTCTAACAAAATATTAGGAATATTGTAAGACCAAGGAAGTATGGGATAAAATATTTTGCATGAATCAACAAGAGGAAGGGCCAGTTGAAGATTTCTTAGAGCATCTTGCCTTTAGTTTACAATGTTGAAGATGCCCTAATTTAACTATAGATACCATCAAAAATCTCTCCTTGAGGGGAATTCGAGATGAAGCCATGGATGCTTTAAATTTGATTAGTAAAGGTGATATTTCTAAATTATCCTTTGATGATATTTGTGATATATGCAAGAATTATTTGTGACCTCATAGATCTATTTGTGGAGACTCAAGCATGTTTTCCACTATGGGTAATGCATCAATTATTTCCAACCAAGAAATTGGTAATTTACTTGAGGACCTTAAAACCAATTTATTTATTCATATGGGCAAGAAAATTGACACTTTGTATACTCGCAGGAATAAGACGAAGTTGAAAAGGCCTTAGTAGTATATTATAGAAACTTGTCATAAGAAGTGTGGATTGAAAGATTTCACCTATAATAAGATTCATGTAGCATCCCTCAAGGAAGCTAGCAAAAATTTAACACTATAACCTTTTCCCGAAGGGATGGTTCCTATGGAGTATACTAAAGAACTAGTTTACTTTATGGCCCCATGACACTAGTTCCCACCTAGAGGTTTTTTCAAATGAATATTTTTTTGGACCATCTCAACAATTTTCTAACCAAGGTCCATGGTATGGAGGTTGGTAGCAATCTCAACCCCATCCTCAATGGCCACAAGCTTTTCAACCTAGTACACAACCACGACATCAGACATGGAGGCAACATGTGCCACAATCCTTGTATCCACCTCCACAACCTTATACACAATCATATCTTCCACAACATTCTTTTCCTCCACCACCAATTATAAGTCCCTATTAATAACCTCAATAATTTCTTCCTCCAATACATTTGTCTTCCTCTTATCCACCACCTCCATGCCAACTCAACCAAATCCAAATCCTAATAATAAACCTTATCAATCACTATATAATAATAAGGTGGGAAATTTCTCTATTTATCCTATAAAAATAGATGAGTTGGATGTTATACAACTAAGATTAGGGAAGGCTCTTAAAGGGCCTACTATCATAGAGGTCCATGAAAAACTTGATAAAGAGCTAGGAAAAGAACCCCCCTTTCCTAATTGATTCATCCCTAAGAAAGAACCTAAAGAGCCAACACATTCAAAGTTTGATATTTGAAAGGAATTACACAATGTTAATATCAAAATTCCTCTTTTGCATGCTCTTAAGGATATTTTGGTATATAAAAAAAAGGTATGTGAGTTATGCACCCAATGAAAGAAAAAGAAGAAGGATCACAAGACCATCCAAGTTATTGGACAATTGATAGAATTAATGTTGGGGAATATAACTATTCCAAAGTACATAGATCCTAGTAGTCCAGTCATACAGGCAAGTATAGGTAAAATTGGCATTCCTAATACACTTGTGGATTTAGGTGTTGGTATAAATGTGATGACCAATGAAACAAAAATAAAATTATCATTGGATGGACTTAGACTTACTCCTATGATACGTCATATGGTTGGTTGATCCTCAGTCAAAGAAGATGGGGTTATAGAAGACATTCTTTCTATTGACAATTGGGATTATATGAGTGATTTTATGATTCTGCAACCAAAAGTTAAGTTGGGGGGATATCCTTTGATTCTAGGGAGACCTTGGTTAGTTGCTGCTAATGCCCAAATTAGTTTTTGGTTAGGTGACATGGTTATTTCCATTGGAGAACAAACAAATCAATTAACCCTATATCCCCCTGCTTAACCCTTGTTAGATATAGATCCTGCATGGGTTGACAACTATCTAGAAGATTTTGTACCAGTCCTTACCATTGAAAAGGTACAACACCATGAGGAACTTGCCGATGACAACATTTTGGTGAACTTTCTTCAAAATAGATATGAGTCCAATGATATCTTAGAACCTGTGATTTTTCCTTCTCATGTGACTATTGATTGTCCTTTCGGGAATTTTCTCCTAGTAGGAAATTCTTGGTCTATCCAATACTTTCTCATATTATACTAGATTTTACCACAACAGTGTTTGTATAGTCCATTATTATCTTTAGATAAACCAGATCCATCACCAAAGCTTACTCTTAATTCTCCTACACCATCAAAACCTATGGAGATCTTAGCAGGGTGTATTCTCAATATTAATCCATAGTTAACACAATCTCAAGTCAAAGATCTCATAGGTATGCTCAAAGAACATAAAGATGTTTTTGTGTGGGCATATAAGGACATGTGAGGTATTCACCTAGACACTTGTACCCACCAAATTTACATCAAAAAAGGAAGTTTCCCAATTCAACAACCACAAAAGGCTTAATCTCACCTTGCATGATGTAGTCAAAGAACTCCAAACACTCTTGAATATTGGTTTCATCTATCCTATTTTAGATAGCAGGTGGGTATCTCCTTTGGTTGTTATACCAAAGAAAAATGGTAAGTGGTGTATTTGTGTAGATTATAGGGCTTTAAATAAGGCTACAAAGAAGGATAATTTTCCACTACCCTTTATTGATCAAGTATTGGATACTCTTATAGGGAAACAATTCTTCTCTTTCTTGGATGGATTTAATGGGCACAATTAAATTTTTATTTCCGTAGAAGATCAGGACAAGACAACCTTCACCTCTCCATGGGGAACCTTCACATACAACATTCTTCCATTTGGGTTGTGTAACACTCCTGCCACATTTCAAAGAGCTGTATTATGAATTTTTGCTGATCTAGTTAATGAGTGCGTAGAAGTTTATATGGATGATTTCACTATTCATGGGAAGACTTTAAAAGAAGCCAGAGATAACCTGGAGAAAGTACTTAAGAGATATATAGACACTAACTTATCTCTAAGCCATGAGAAGTGTCATATGTTAATGAATAAGGGAATTGTATTAGGCCACCTAATCCCCTCAAAAGGTATCCAAGTTGATCCCAAAAATATTCAAATAATCCAAGACCTCCCTACACCTTCAACCCAAAAAGACACTAGGAGTTTCCTTGGTTATGTTGGATATTATAGGATATTTATTCAAAACTTTAGTAAGATTTGTTCACCTTTGTTTTCCTTTTTAGTCAAAGATGTTATCTTCAATTGGACCCCTAAATTTCAAAAATCCTTTGAGACTATCAAGAACAAGCTTATGACTGTAAGGAAACTTAGGTGCGGAAACAACTTCCTACACTAATCTCATAAGGAAAGTATGATCCAAATCCTATTAAAATATTCTATACTTATAGATTCAATATCATGTAAACAACAATATTGCAGCCAACCATGCATACAGAAAATAGACAAAGAAAGAAACACATAACACAAAGATTTGTTGGTGGGGAAAAACCTTTCGGTAAAACAACCCCACCCCTTCAAAACCTGCACAGTGTATTATCTTCAACAAAAGGTTACAATACACTTGCAATGCAAGTTCAACATCGACAACAGAAGACTCCAGTAGCAACTCGCAGTACCAACAATACACCTTTTTCGCATCATCTCTCTTCGCAACCCAAAAAATGCTTATAACATGTGCTTCACTTTAGGGCTACTCCCAAAGGTAAACCGTATTAGGGTAGAGTGTACAGTACTCAAATATCTTAGTTGCCACATGTCTTCACCTATCATTGAATCTTCCTAACATAGCTCTTACATGTTATAGGAATCCGTCATAGCCGTTTTAGCCATGATCTCCTTACACACAATTCAAGATGTTGACACATCAACATTATTTGCAAGAAATACATTTTACAAAACAAATAATAAGAATAGGAATTATACAAGGTTGAGACACCTTATTCCTTACATTCTCCCACTTTTCAAACACCTTGTAAGAGCAACAGGAACATAACGGGAACTAACTGCTATAGGCTGAAAGGCCCATAGACTCCGAACACCATCTGAACTTCTCAGTGCCCACTGGTTTCATTAATGCATCGGCAACATTCTTCACAGTATCTACCTTCTCCAAATTTACCTTTCCATCTTCCACCATATCTCTCACAAAGTGAAACTGCACATCAATGTGCTTCATTCTGGCATGGAAAGTTGGATTCTTCACAAGGCAAATAGCGCTCTGACTGTTACACCAAATAGTAATCTGTTCTGCATCAACACCAACATCTAAACACAATATCTTAATCCAAATGGCTTCCTTACAAGCATGAGTAGCAGCCATGTACTTAGCTTCTATAGTGGACAAAGCAACCACAGGTTGTCGCTTGCTCATCCAACTAATGGCACCACCAAACATAGTGAACACATAATCACTGGTGGATCTCCTGTGGTCAATATCACCTGCCCAATCTGAATCCACAAACCCATGAATACAAACTGAATGTGGAAATCCAGAAGAGTTACCATGATAACATATGGAGTAATCTGATGTACCCCTCAAATATCTAAATACTCTCTTAACTGCATCCCAATGTACCCATCTAGGGTTAGCCATAAATTGACTCAGGACTCCCACTATTTGGGCAATGTCTGGTCTAGTACAGACCATAGCATACATAAGACTTCCAACTGCACTAGCATAAGGTACTCTACTCATGTCCTCCACCTCACTAGGAGATTTTGGACAATCATCTACAGATAACTTTGTTCCCAAAGGAATAGGAACACATAGTGGTCTACAATCTGCCATGCTGAACCTGTCCAACACAGACTTCACATACTTACTCTAACTCAACCAAAGTTTTCTGTTAGACTTGTCTCTACTGATTTCCATACCCAAGATGTACCTAGCTGCCCCAAGATCTTTCATCTCAAACTGTGCTGACAACTGAGATTTAAAATCAGAAATCATACCCTTACCCTTCCCAAACAACAACATATCATCAACATATAATGCAACAATAAGAAGGCGATCATTTTCAACTCTGAAATAAACACAAAGATCTAATTTTGGTCTTACAAATCCAATTGACAACACAAAGGCATCAAAATTAAGGTATCACATTCTAGGAGATTGCTTCAAACCATATAGAGATTTCTTTAATCTGCAAACTAAGGATTCTTTACCTTTAACAATGTAGTGCTCAGGCTGTGACATATAAATCTCTTCCTCCAAATCACCATGAAGGAAAGTTGTCTTCACATCCATCTATTCTATCTCTAAATCATATGATGCAGCAAGAGATAACAAAAATCTAATGGATGTCAACTTTGCAATAGGAGAGAATTTCACCATAATCTATTCCCTCTACCTGTGAATACCCCTTTGCAACCAATCTAGCTTTGTACCTTTCAACACTGCCATCTGCACAAAATTTCTTCTTGAACACCCATTTACAGCCAATAGATTTTCTCCCTTTAGGAAAAGGTACAAGGTCCCATGTTTTGTTTTTCTCTAATGAAGCCATCTCATCATCCATAGCCTCAATCCAGGAACCTGCATCTTCGATGCCCAAAGCCTCTTTCACAGATCTAGGCTCATCAATGTTAGTAATCAAAGCAAAAGCACAACTAGAATCTAACATAGAATAACCAAACCTTTTTGGTTGCTTTCTTTCTCTTGTAGATCTCCTCAAGGGCTAAGGTTGAGGTTGTTCTTCCTCTTCTTCTGAACTGTCAGAGCTGCTAGAGCTCTCCTCATCATTAGACCCAACATGGTCTCTTTGTTCAGCCTTCTCAGGGGTAGGAGGCAATTGAACAAAATCTTTTTCCTTTTCTTTTTCATCTGGTTGTAGCACAATAGGAGAAGATGTTAGCTCTCTAAAAATAAAATTTTTGCTATACAACACCTCACTATTCACATGATCCCAAAGCTTGTATCCTTTCACACCAACACTGTACCCGATGAAAATACATTTAACAGCTTTGTTTTCCAACTTAGATCTTTTCTCCTTTGGAACATGTGCATAAGCTTCACAACCAAAAACACAAAGATGTCTAATTGAAGGCTTCTTACCAGACCACACCTCCATGGGTGTCTTACCAACAAGGGCTAATGTAGGAGATCTGTTAACCAAATAGCAAGCAGTGGCCACAGCTTCGGCCCAAAACCTTTGTTCTAAACTAGCTCCACTAAGCATACTCCTAGCCTTCTCCATCAATGTCCTGTTCATTCTCTCTGCAACTCCATTTTGCTGTGGGGTATAAGGAGTTGTCTTATGCCTCTCAATACCTTGTTCTTTAAAGAACTGTTCAAATTCTGCTGAGCAAAACTCACCACCATTGTCAGTTCTCACACACTTAATCTTCTTACTAGTCTGATTCTCTACAAGGGCTTTAAATTCCTTGAATCGACTAAAGACTTGTGTCTTACTTTTAAGGAAATAAATCCATGTCCTTCTACTGTAATCATCTATGAAAGATACAAAAAAAAAGACTTGGAGATTGAAGGAACTTTTACAGGACCAAATACATCAGAATGAATAAGATCCAAAACATCAGAAGATTTGTGAGAACTAGAGTAAAACTGAACACAATTTTGTTTACCCTAGACACAGTGTTCACAAAAGTCAAACTCGAGATTGCAATCATTTAACCCCTCAACAAGATTTTTATTTTTCAAGGTTCTAAGAATGAACAAATCTCAAATGCCATAACATTGTCTTTTCTGCAGGAAGCTTACCTTCCAAAGTGTTTGCATTGCCATCAGAACCAATAACCATAGTATTCTTCAGTGCTCATTCAGATGGTGAGGATGAAGAACTATTACATGGAGGAATACATGCATCTAGCTGAAATAAGGTACCCTCCTAGTACCCCTTGCAAGCACTATCGATCCTCTCATCATCTTGCATCCTTCTTTCGAAAAAACAACTTGCACACCTATATCATTTAGCATACTTACAGATAATAGGTTTCGTGCCAAACCTGGAATGTGCATAACTCCATTGATTCCCTTTACTCTTCCATTAGGAAATTTGATAGTGACCCTTTCGCGTCCAACTATCTTTAGGTGAGAATCATCACCCAAGTACACCTTTCCACCATCAAACTCTTCATATCTTCAGAACCAGTTTTGATGAGAGGTCACGTGAAAAGATGCACCCGAGTCGACCAACCACACATCATCAGATGCATGGGCTGCCAAAGCTACGATGAATGCATTGCCATCTTCTTGAGATTTTTCAGAACCAAAATATGAGGCCTTCTTCTTCTTCTTAGGCTCTTTACAGTATTTACAGAAGTGCCCAGTCTTATTACAGTTCCAACATTTTTCCTTGGACTTATTGGAAGTCTTTAACTTCCCATGGGATTTGGATCTACCCTTATTGTCAGACTTATTGTCATTTTTCTTCCCTCTTTCTGTGGATCTCCCACGAACAGCAAGGGCCTCTTTTTCTAAAACAGAAGCCTTTCTCCGCATCTCCTTTGATAGCAGCAAAGACACCACATCATCCATTTTGAAGGTGACTAATGTGCTTTCGAGAGCCATCACAAGATGGTCCCATGAATCCGATAAAGAACACAAAAGTGTGTAGCAAGGATCCTCCTCCTCTAACTTGACACCAGCTGATTTCAACTGTGCAGCCAGTAGATTAAATGCATTTAAATGATTTGTTAAGGATCCACCTTCCTCCATTCGCAGAGAATACAACTTCTTCCTCAGGAACAACTTGTTCACCAAAGATTTGGCCTGATACATGGCCCCAAGTCTCTTCCACAAACTATATGCGGTTTTCTCATCTAGAACATTTAGAAGAACTGCATCGGTTAAACAGAGTCTTATGAGACCCTTAGCTTTACGGTCTTTGATATCCCAATCTGCTTGAGCTATAGTTGCTGGTCTTGTAGCACTTGTAGTCACTTCCCATAGGTCACGATCTTCCAACATGTCTTCCATCTTGAGTTTCCACAACTCGAAATTAGTGCCATTAAATTTTTCCACCTCCATTCTTCCATATGATGAACTCGCCATCTCAATCTGCAAATAAGATTTAGGATGCTCTGCACAAGACTCCCACTCGACTTGAGATTAGCTCAAAAAACCCCATGCAACAACTAGGATCAAAAGTTGATCAAGCTCTAATACCACTTGTAAGGAAACTCAGGTGCGAAAACAACTTCCTACACTAATCTCATAAGGAAAGTATGATGCAAATCCTATTAAAATCTTCTACACTTACAAATTCAATATCATGTAAACAACAATATTGCAGCCAACCATGCATACAAAAAATAGACAAAGAAAGAAACACATAACACAAAGATTTTCTGGTGGGGAAAAACCTTTCGGTAAAAAAAACCCCACCCCTTCAGAACCTGCACAATGTATTATCTTCAACAAAAGGTTACAATACACTTGCAATGCAAGTTCAACATCGACAACAGAAGACTTCAATAGCAACTCGCAGTACCAACAATATACCTTTTTTGCATCATCTCTCTTCGCAACCCTAAAAATGCTTATAACATGCGCTTCACTTTAGGGCTACTCCCAAAGGTAAATTGTATTAGGGTAGAGTGTATAGTACTCAAATATCTTAGTTGCCACATGTCTTCACCTGTCATTGAATCTTCCTAACATAGCTCTTACGTGTCATAGGAATCCATCATAACCGTTTTAGCCATGATCTCCTTACACACAATTCAAGATATCGACACATCAACATTATTTGCAAGAAATACATTTTACAAAAAAAATAATAAGAATAGGAATTATACAAGGTTGAGACACATTATTCCTAAAAATGACTACCTCTGTTCTTAGAAGCCCTAATTGGGAATTGTCTTTCCATATTCACGTTGATGCTTATGATGTTTCAATGGGAGCAGTACTCAGACAAAAGGAAGACACCTTCTTCTATTCCATCTACTACATTAGCAATAACTCTATTGTTGCCAAGGTCAACTATATGGTAATTGAAAAAGAATTTTTAGTTTTTTTATATACTATTAATAAATTGCAACATTACATTACTAGTTATAAAGTGTTTGTTCATACTGATCACTCAACAATTTGGTTTTTAATGAATAAACTAGTGGTAGCTGGTAGGGTTATTAGATGGTTTCTTTTATTACAAGAATTTGATGTCACTATACTTGATAAGCCTAATCAAGAGAATGTGGTTGCAAATTTCTTATCCAAGTTGTAGCAGCTAGATAATGAACCAGTTCCTATTGATGACACATTCTCTGATGAACTCCTCTTTTCAATTTCTACCAAGAGTCTATGATATGCTAACATTGCTAACTATTTGGTAACATGCAAGTTTCCACCATAGTTTTCACCTAGGGAACATCCAAAGCTAGTTGCTCTTAGTGGATAGTACACCTAGATCAATGGTCTTCTCTTTTGGACTGACATCGACAACATCATGCATCGATGTATTCCTGAGGAGGATGTCTTTGATATTCTCCATGCCTATCATACTAAACCTTGTGGTAGACACTTTGCTTCTCAAAGGATTGCTCAAAAGATTCTTATTGTAGGATATTATTGGCCTATGCTCCATAAGGATTACAGGCATTATATTCATCATTATAATTAGTGTTAGTGAATGGGTCATCCTACATAATCTAATGAAATGCCACTCCATCTTTAGCTCTCTATTAAACCTTTTGAAAATTTAGGTCTCAATTTGGTAGGCCCTATCAACCCACCTTCTAAAAATAAGGAATACATTCTTGTTTGTACAAATTATCTCACGAAATGGGTTGAAGTGGATGCACTTAAGCATGCCAGTGATAACAAGGTTGTTGACTTCCTGTACTCCAAGATATTCATTTTCTTTGGTGTTCCTAAAGAAATTACTACATATCAAGGACCCCAATTCACTTTAGATCTCATCAATGCATTAGTCAAAGATTATGAAATCTGCCACCTAAAATTATCACCCTATCACCATCAAGAAAATGGACAAGTAGAGGTCACCAATCGAGAACTGGAGAATATTCTGACCAAGACTATTGTGCTTCATAAGTGTGATTAGGCCACATGGATTCCTAAAGCCATGTGGGCTTATTACACCATGTGGAAGACCACCACTAGTTTGACCCCTTATGAGATGGTTTATGGTAAAAAGGTTGTTCTTCCTATTGAGTTCAAGATTAAGACTATTTGAACTATGCTTTAACTCAGTTTGAGTCTCTCTGCTGCTCAACAGGAATGCATAACACAACTCCACTCTTTGGATAAACTCCAATAGGAGGTACTCCTCCATACTAAACTTGTTCAGAATCAACGAGCACTATGGCATGATAAACACATTCACCAACATTCCTTCCAGCCAAGGGATTGGATGCTTTTGTATGATTCTTAGTTTTAGGATTTTGAAGGTAGATTTCATACTAGCTAGCTAGGTCAATATGAAATTACACATGTATTTCATAATGGTGTAGTTCAGCTCTACACTATGGACTTTAAACATCATAAGCTCCTTGTTAACGATCATCGTTTCAAATTATACTGGAAGTCTCTTTCAAAAGCAACTTTCTTTCTTGCTATTACCAAAGACCTAACTGTGGTTCCTTTTGGCCTCTTTCAAACCTAACTTTTCAACACACATAAATAAAAAATTACAAAAAAAAAAAAAAATGCAATCAAAGATCCAATAATGAAAATTGAACTTCCTCCAGTATTGGCTAACTATAAGTTGAAACTGGCTTGCTAGTAGTTCCTAGTTGCAATAAGTCATGATTATGCATACTGATGTTCCAACATAATTGGGTGGTATGGGGTTGAAAACTAAGTCCTTGGTGACCTCCTATCATTCTCAATAATTACTTAAAAAAAAAAATTAAAAAAAAAAATGATACAATTTAAAAATAAAAAAAAAAAAAAAAAAAAAAAAAAAAAAAAAAAAAAATATATATATATATATATATCATATTCACACTAATATTCCATTACCTTTCCCCATATGTTTCTATTTCCTATAGGAACCACCTCCTTCCATCTTCTTTTGTGACAGGAACACTTGTATGTTCTTATTGTCTTTTTTGATCGTAAACATTATTCTTTTTTGGTTCATGTCACCTCTCATCTCACATGTGACTCCAATTTTTTTTGATTGAAGGCTCACATGCATGATGCAACATCATGCCCTACTCTGGTGGTCCACTCTCTCATCAGGTGCACATGTGTCTACTGGAATTATGCCTTCTTCCAATTTTTGGATCACTAGTTGGGTTGTCATTTGTTTGTGTCATCATTACCATATATTGCCTCAATTTGCAATTATTTTCCTACCTTCCTCGGCATTGCAACACACGTGTTTCAACATCATCTCACCTTGTTTAGCTACAAATTTAGGAAGTACTTTATTCCCTTACATTTTCTTCCGATGTATTTTATGATCTCTTTTGCTTAAGTGACATAACAGGGATGGTTCAACCCTTTCAGTTGGGGGTATTATTACACATTAGTTCTCACTTATGTCATCCTTGACATGTCCTTCATTATTATTATTATATCATCCTCCCTCATTAATTATTCATGGATATGAAGGTAATATTAGCTATTACCTTCCCATTATTACTCCCTGTAACCATACTTCCCTTATTTTCACTCTTGGCAAATTTTTTTTGGTCATTTGTATTGTTGTTTTATTTTCAGCATTATCAAAACCCCATTTCTCTAAGTTCACAGTAACCATTATTCTATGATATCATGGGAGGACATCATCTTTGTAAGGAGCTAGACTCAGTCCACCATTTGCAAAATGCTAAGGAAGTTTACAAAATCTTTGAACATTCAAGATGGTTAAGGTATTGTGAATGGTTATGTACATTCATTTCTAGTGATGAGGTTGTTGTTGAGTTTGCCTTGACATTTACAGAGGACAATGTTATTGTGTGAGGGCTACAATTCCATGTCAACTTACATACTGTCATAGCTATCTCTAGCCTCCCACAAATTGGGAACCATTATTTTCCTACAGGATCTTCCAAGGTTGTAGATTTTAAACTCCACAAGAAGTAATTCTTTCGAAGAGGAGAGCAAGTTAAAATTTTAGAAGGACAATGATTATCTGCAAATCATTGCCAGAACCATGGGATGAAGTTGACAGGTTTTTGATCCAGCTCATTACATGTGAAGGCCACTACAAGTATGTTTATGCTCACCATCTTCATCTTCTACTAAAATTATGATAAGGGGTCCTTGTTAATCTTCCATATTATCTCCTACATTCTCTAAAATGGTCATGTCACCAATATAGAGCAGGGCATATTGATTCTCTTTCCCACCATGGTTTGATAAAACTACTTATAATTTGTGCCCTTAAGTCTACCCAACCTACCCAAGAGTGGGGAAGATTCATTAGATGACCTTGAATCATCTCTCAGTGCAAAAGAACTTTAAGCTAGCTCTTCTAAAAAGTGACCAACAAAAGCCTCACCCTCATCAAATTACAAAAAGCTGAAAGTCTTCAAAATACAAACCCTTAAGAAAACCAAGGCTAAACCTGCTAAGTAAACTAATGAAACCCCAACTCTCATCTTATGGTAATTAGATTAAAATAGGAAATTCTGGATAAGTTATAGGAACTAGCCAATGTATCCTACTTTGTAAAAGATGTAGAAATTATTAGTACTCAAAAACCCTTAAAGAAAAATGATCATCTTTTAAGGGAACAAAGGTCGCAACTTAGGTGAAATAAGAAATAGGGTAAAATGAAATAGATGGTGGGGCAAAAAAAATTACCCTTTGAAGAAGACCAAGAAATTGACAAAGGATTGGAAATTGAAGAAGACCAAGAAATTGACAAAGGATAGGAAATTGAAGAAGGACAATAGGAAGATGAAGAAAACTAGGAAACTGAAGAAGAACGGGAGGCTGAGGATGAACAAGAGGCTAAAGAAGAATTTGAGGAAAAGTACACTAATAAAGAGGATGATAATATTTTGAGTACATGACAAGAAATCCCTACTAAGGACCCTGACACTGAAGAAAAGATAAGTCTTGAATCTCCTCTAGTTGAAGAAATTCCAATAACAACATTACCAAATGTTGTCATAGAAAAGGTAACTAAAATAGCCAATGATATTCCCCTTGGAGATGAAATTCAGATGAAACAAACAGAATAACTTCCTCGTTTGGATGGGGGTATAATATAGGAAATAAAGTCTCCTTAAACTAACGGTATACACATTGTTACCATAGCATCTCCACTAAGCCCTAGTGATGGTGCTTCAAGAACTCTTGAAGTTCCTAAAGCAATACAACATTTTTCTCCTTAACAACTATTGTAAATCATCAATTAGCTCCAGAGGTCTAATCATAGCTAAAGGCACATACACAAGAGTATTTGACATCCAAGTTTTCCATAGAAGAAACAACAAGAGTCACGAAAGGCTCTAGAAATCTAGTAATCAAGTTCACTTATGTTGGATGTCCACCTTCGTGCATGAGGACATGCCCAATCCTTCATTTGGGGTGAAATGATGGGTGTGCATTTTCATGTCTTTTCATATATTTCTTATGCATGTTTTCACCCAACTTTATGTTGTCCCACTCCCATTTATACCACTAATAACTAGAGATTTAAAATATATTGATAAAATGTAAGATAGGAGGTAATTATTGAAAAGTCCACCAATGTGTAGAAATTTACAACAATTTGGATATCTTTGACACTATAGGCACTATGCATGGATGTCCAAGAAGTTATAGGAGCTTTGGAACAAATGGATGAATTGTACATACATATCACAACTCTTTTTGTGCTATCTTAGTTTAGGAAGATGTTATATTTTATAATCCTAGGCCTGGAGTGATTTCTAGCCAACATATTGTGTTATATTCATATGGTTGTTTTATGGTTAAACACTTGTGGCTTATGACTGAGATAGCAATTTAGAACTTAGATCAATGGCCTATTGCCCTAACAATTGATTCAATCTTATTTTGGCATTTTGAAAACTATATAAGAACATGTATGATCACAAGAAAACACAGAGAGAAATACACTTATTAGAATGCTATTATAAATCATCTTTACATATTATTATTTGGATCAATTTTTTGATTGGCTTGAGCAAACTTGCATTAATCTTTTACTCACCAAGTGTACCAGAGGAAGGGCCCCCTCTTGGGAATCTTGGTGAGACTACTCTAACTTGTATTTTGAAGTGTATATTGTCAATCATTTCATCTATCGTCATTATGGATTAATTTTCAGGTAGAAATAAATTAAGTGTGTGTAAATATTTATGGCACTCATATGATTCATGTTATATGTTCAATCTCATTTTGATCATTTGAAGAGTTGATTATTTAGTGGATTGTTGGTTTGCGTCCATTTCTACCTTTCCACTTTATTAATCACTATTCATCCTTTCAAATCTTTGTTTCAGTAGAAGTCGTATCAACCATTAACATTAAACAACTATTCAATATACTATGTTTCCTATCACAAACTTCATGTTGCTATCCATCCTCCCTAGTAAACTTCTTGTTGCATATTACTACCATAACTATCGATTGGTATCACAAACTTCTTGCCACAACCGAATTTCTTATAGAAAATAGAGCCAATCTTAATCTTCATTATATTAGATTGATTTTTAGTGAAAGCATTTAATTGGTTGGATATATTCATGAACTATGGTATTTAATATTTAATTGATTGAGTGTATGGCTATTATTAATTGTGATCATTACTATTAACAATTAATTAGTGTAAATTAATTGATTGGATTAAGTGTGAAGATAGATTGCATATGAATTCTTTCTTTAGTTTCATTATTTAAAGTGTGAATTCCAATTTGATTGATTAAAAGAATCATAGTTTGATTTCTTAGCATGTAATAAATTGCATTCATAATCACTTGATTTATTATCTTCATCCCTTGAGAAAATAGCCATTATATCTCTCACTAGTTTACAAATCCCAGATTGATGCTTAGGATATTTTGATTCAATTATGTCCAAAAATAATCCATCAAGTTAGACTCCAACATTACCCAACAGACTTTCCCTGCTTATGAAGAGAGAAACTAAAGGTAACAAAATTCTTGTTTGTTGGACATGTAAATAATTTGGTCATTATTCTTCTAAATGTCCCAAAAAGGTGAAAAAAATAAAGTCTAGAAAGCCCTACGAATCATGAGTACCTAAGGATTGCTTCTATGTTGATGAGGATTGTGAAGTTTATTTTAAGATGATAAATTTATTAGATGATAGTGATGATAAGGATGATGAAATTGGATTTATTGCTATTAAGGAAGAAAGCCCTGAAAAAGAAATGAAAGAGGAAGTAAAAGAAGAAAAAGCATTAGTTTCACAAATTGAGAAGAAAAGGTCTTATTGGATTATAATGGTTGTTCTCATCACATGATTGGAGACATGAATAAATTTTTTCAATTCAATATCTATGATGGAGGTATAGTTAGAATTGAAAATAATGTAGCATGTCACATAAAAGGAAAAGGATATATTACACTTGATGGAAAGACTAATACTGAGGTTGTTTACTTTGTGGATGGTTTAAAATATAATATTTTGAGTGTTGGACAACATGTTGATAAGGAATCTGAGTTGCAATTTATAGAAAATATTTGCATTATTAAGGATAAGAATGGTAAATTGATTGGTACCGGTACAAGGAGAAGAGGCAATGTATTTCAGTTGAACTCTACTAAAATTACATGTTTAGTTGTTAAAGTGGATGAGAGTTGGTTATGTTATAAGACATTTTGTCATATTAACTTTGATACCATTGTGAAGGTCAATACTATATTTGTAGTTAGAGATTTTCCTAAGATTGTGAAACCTACTAACATGATGTGCAAAGAATGTTTGTTGGCAAAGTAGAAGAAAAATTCATTTCCAAGCAAGACATTTACTACTGCAACTAAGTTGGAAACTGTACATATAGATCTGAGTGATCCTACAAAAACAAGACCTTTTTATGGTGAAAGGTATTTCATGTTACTTATTGATGATTTCACTAGAATTATGTGGGTTGCATTTCTAAGATATAAATTTAGAGATTTTGAGAAATTCAAGATATTCAAGAGTAGAGTTGAGAATGAATTTGGTTTGAAGATTAAATGCTTAAGATCTAATAGAGGAGGAGAATTTATTTCAAATAAATTTAACAAATTTCATGGGGATAATGGTATAAAGAGACAACTTTAAGCCCCTAAGACATCGCAACAAAATGGGATAGCAAAAAGAAGGAACAAATTAGTGATGAAAGTAGCTAGAGCAATGATGCTTGAGAACAATGTACCACATATATTTTGGAGAGAAGCAGTGTACACAATAGTATACACCATGAACAAAGTACATATTAGACAAAGCATTGGTAAAACACCTAATGAAATTTGGTTTGGACATACACCTTCTGTGAAATATTTTAGAATCTTTGGAAGTAAATGTTATATTAAGAGAAATGATGATATTGGAAATTTTGATTCTAGAAGTGATGAAGGAGTGATTCTTGGTTATTCATTGAAAAGAAAAGCATATAAATGTTCTGATTAGATATTGAAGACTATTGTGGAAAAAGAAAATGTGAGAGTTTATGAAAAGTTTAGGATTCAAGAAAGATAATTGATTATAATTTTGATGAAGAGACTAATCCAAAGACTAACATTCATAATGTTGAATGGGATTTGTTTTATAAAACTCACACTAATTTGTAGACTAAGTTACAAGGAGAAATTTAGAGAGAAGAACCTAGATCTAAGCCTAGAATAGAAAAGAGTTTAATAGGTAATAGCTAACATAAATGTAGCAAAGAATCACCCTGTTGAACAGATCATTGGAAGTGTGAACAAAGGAGTTGTGACAAGAAAAAAGGTTAGTGAAGAATTGTGTTTGATTTCTCAAGTTGAGCCTAAGAATGTTGATGAATCTTGTAAAGATTATTATTAGATTAAAGTTATGAAATAAGAATTAGAATATATTGAAAAAAACAAGACATGGGAGTTGGTTCCTAGACCTAAAGATAAGACTATTATTGGAACTAAATAAGCATCTATAAACAAGATGAATGAACAAGGTAAAGTTGTGAGAAACAAAGCAAGATTGGTTTGTAAAGGATCTTGACAACAAGAAGGAATCAATTTTGAAAAGATTTTTGTATTTGTTGCTAGATTAGAAGTAATAAGGATGTTTTTGGCATATGTAGCTAACAAAACTTTAAAATTTATCAAATGGATGTCAAATCAACTTTTCTGAATGGAGAACTTGAAGAAGAGGTATACATTGAACAACCTAATGGTTTTCCTTTGACTGATGAAAAGGCTATGGTTTGTAGATTGAAAAAGGTACTATATGGATTGAAACAGGCACCTGGAGCTTGGTATGGAATATTGGACATACACTTGACAACTTTGGGATTTGTAAAAGGTAATGTTGATAGTAATTTGTATTTTAGAAATAATGATGATAGTTTGTTGATTTTTATAGTATTTGTGGATTATATTACTTTTGGAGGTAATGATGAAGCTAGTAAGACATTTTTAGAAGAAATGAAGAAAGAATTTGAGATTAGGATGATTGGAGAGATGAAATACTTTTTGAGATTGTAAATTGTATAGAATAAAGATGGGATTTTCACATCACAAGCTAAGTACCTTATATACTTATTGAAGAGATTTGGATTGTAGAATTGTAAACCTATTGAATCACCTATGATAACTAGTTGTAAGTTATCTAGCAAAGATGAATCCGCTAATGCAAAAAAAAAGAAATACAAATCTATGATTGGTGGATTGCAATACTTAACACATGCTAGACCTAATATAGCTAATGAAATTGGAATTATTGAAATATTTTAGGGAGATCCTAAAGAGACATGCCTTGTAGCAGTAAAAATATTTTTCATATACTTGAAAGGAACAATTAATTATGCTTTTTGGTGTGATAGGTCACATGATTTCACATTATGGGCATACACTTTTTCTAATTAGGCATGAAGTTTGGGGATAGAATGGGCAATAGTGGTGGAGAATTCTTCTTGGGAGGAAGATTGATTTATTGGCTAAATAAGAAAAAAGATTGCATTTCACATAGTACAATAGAAGTAGAGTATGTAGAAGCGACAAATAATTGTAATCAGATTACTTGGATGAAGTAGATGTTGAAAGACATTGGAATTAAGTTTGAGCCTATTATCATACATTGTGATAATACAAGTACTGTGAATATGTCAAAGAATCCAGTTTTACATTCAAAGACAAATCATATATCTAGTAAGTATTACTTTTTGAGAGATAAAGTGATGCAAAGATATCAAAAACAACAAATTTCTTTGTAAAACCCTTGGTTTTCAAGCAAATTCAGACCTTTTGTCAAAGATTTTATCATATCTCACACATCCTAGCATCTCAAGACTTCAAATCTGATTCATTTGAAAGATATTCCAACCCCCTAGACATTTATGAAGGATTCAAACCCTTATTCTTCCACACAAACATGTGACAAAGCTGGAAACAAGAAAAATAAATGTGAAGAACAATACCCATAATTTTAACCACTATTCAGTAAATTTTAGTTTTCTCCCTCACACAGAAGAGTTAGAACCTCAAACTAGATTTTTTGGAAAGCTAATTTGAATATCTATCCAAACATATAAGTTTTAGACCTTAACCAGGTTGCATATACAAATGGGAACCAGACAGTGGTAAACTTTTTTTTTTTAAATTAGAAAATCTCTCTTGTTTCTATATCCAAACTTGTCAAAAAAAACCCTTTTTCATTGTTCATACATTTTCCCTATGATATAATTCAACCAGAATAACATATATAAATGTTACTCTTGGCCTTTTGAGTTCTTTTGCATTTAAAAGACTCTTATACTTCTAAAATTTCTAGAATTTCCTAGTTTTAAAATTGCAACTTTGTATTATGCAAGCAATATTAAACTACCATGCATTTCTATTTGGGTGACCCTTATTAAACACTTAGATGATCTTAATATTGAATTAAATGAACTAATTACATGCTTATCGGCTAGTTGACAACTTGAACATGATGGCTTATAGGTGTGCCAAATCATGTAAGTGCCTTACACAATAAGCCATTATTATAACTAAATGCAATTAAAAGACTAGATGACATGAACACAACCTATCAAACATGAATAACATGACCTATCCTAATGAATTATGGACATATGTACATGTGGAAATGAAGTTAAAAAAATCTTTATGTAGGTGCTCCTACAACAAAAAGTTACAAAAAAAGAAATCATATTGGAATATGTTAGCACAAAGGAGCAGATAGAAGACATATTTATGAAACCCTTTGCTAAGGACACATTTGAGTACCTGAGAGATATGCTTAGGGTTATGCCTCAACCTAATTTAGAGTAGTTGATGTAAATATTACATGAATCTAGTTTGTAGCATAACACTATTTCTTTACCTGGACTAGTTGCTTGATGCTTCTCATATGGGGGAGTACCTGTGTTTGAGTTGAGTCATTGAGGAATCTTGGTATTGGTATTTTACATTGTCTTTGGACACTTGATCTTGAACATACTATTTTGGAAATGATTGAACTTAGAGAATTAACACAATGATGCCTTTTTTCATTGATTTCAATGGGCAACAGAGTAACACATGTAAACCATTCTCTGGGGGAGATAAGTGTACATGGAAAACATTATTATAATATATTCCTTATGAAGGAGAGTAATATGTATTGATGTCAATGGGGAGATAATATTATGTATGGGGGATATCATCACCTTCCTTATACATGGTGGTTACTATATGGTTCTAATTTGAACATGAAAAACTCTTTAGAACTTGTTTGAGACTGAGATGTATGTTTACATTCATGGGAAACATGATTGGGGGAGTAAATGCAGATGATGAAGAAATATATTTGGTATTCATGGTACTTAAATGTTTTTCATATATCTTGCCATAAATTCCAAAGGGGGAGATTGTTAGCATGAATTTTGATGTTATTTATGTGGGGGAGTATCATAGCAATGCTAGAGATATAATTCAAACCTTATTTATTGCATTCATGGCAAAGTTTGTCATTGATGTCAACATACACCTTATTTTGTGAAGAGTTCTAAAGTAATAAAGCAATAATTTTTCAAATGGTCAATGGTCAATGAGCTATGTTATGCACACTTGAAGGTAGCTTCAAGAGTCTTTCTTGATGTTATGTCTATGATTGGGAAAATAGATATGCATTTATGACTGAGTTATGAGATGTTTTGTAGAAGTTTCTTTCAGAGAGAGTTTTAAGAAAGCAACTACTAGTAAAATAATTATATCTTTTGACAAAGATATAATATGATTAATAAATCTTGGAGGAAGGTCATAGACATGTTGAATATGCTATGGTTGAGATGGAAAAAATTAGATATGTAGTTTGAGCTGACATATTGAAGATTGTTCAGAGTGTTATTTCTTGTGAACTAACTATTATAAAAATCATTATAAAAGGAGTATAACTAGTATAACATGTAATATAATATCTTAAAGATGTCCTATATTATTATTATAAATTGGGAAAGCCTCGAGGATGAATCAATACTTGTTTTAGGACTTGGTATAAAGGAAAGGTCATTTCCTTCTGGTAGAGTGTGGTTTTTGATTAGTGAGATCATTGTGTGAACTTGAATGCAAATACATTTTGATCAAAGCAGAGATTGATATTGAGGATGTATTGTAAGATTCAAAGGAACCACATTTGAAAAGGATTTTTTTGTTTAGTTTGTTCAGAGATCTTGAATATTTTTATTTGGAACTTTGTCTAGTGAAGATTATTTCTAAGGCTATTTGGATAGTGGGTTTAGTTGTCCGCCTTTCAACTACTAACAAGGACTCATATGTACTAATTATATTTCATTGACTCCTAACAAGGTATTTTTTTGGTTTCACAATTCACACCCCATTTCTCTTTGAAATAGGGACCCCCTAGTATATTTTTTTAGCTTTCTAGATCTCTAGTCTGGGGTTTGAGTCTTTTTTAGGGTTATACTTGGTGTCTAAGCCTGGTTTGGGCCTTTACTAGAAAAACACAATTGCACACTAGTGTGGGAGCACTTCCCTTTGGAAGTGTGGACATGTGAAGGTGCACACATGCAAAGGTGTGCTCTATCCCTAGCCTATAAAATCTTCAGGCCCCTCCTTCCTATCTCATTGCTTCTTCTTGGTCTTCAGCGAGTGCACCTCTGCACATTGTGAGGTGTGCTTCTTCCTTACAACCTATACACACAAACACATTAAAGCACTAAGTTAGAAGGTGCATAAGATGTGCACCTTTTCTCACAAAAAACTCAATAAAACTCCAAACCTAAGAAGACTTCACCCAGTGAAAGGTGCGCACATGCGCACCCTTCAAAGGCAAAGCATCCCCACATGCAAAGTAAGGGTGCACACATAGCGCACCCCACAAGGTGCACTATGTGCACACCCTTTATTTCAACACTTGACATAAATTTTGCATTATAAGGGCCCTTAGTGTTGAAGGTTTTCTTAGGAATGGCACACCTAGTGCACCCTCAAGGTGTGCAAGGTGCCACAAATTATGTCTAACAGTGTATGAAATAGGGTTTTTGCTAGTTTTATCATAGTTTTTAGGTTATGGGTTTCTTTTTATCATAATTGGGTTTTGTTTAGATTAATTTTTAACCTTCTGGACTAGTGGATGTCTATTTTGTGTAGAAAAAATGGCTTCCTTCTTGTCCTCCCTCGCTGCAAAGATGGCTTTGAAACCTGTGGTCTTCAAATTTCAAGGTGTTCCATCGAAGTCACACTTCCTAGATGCTCATTTGGAAATTTGTGACATTGAGTTAAGCCATATTGATTGGAATACATTCTTAGTCCTATGAAACAAACCAATTGAGAGGCCTCCAATAATATCTGCACTCATCAGATTGGGACTAGTAAATGCAGCTTCACACCCTGTTTCTATACAATCTTTCGAGTTGATCATGGCATTGGCAGAAAATTATGTTTCAGAGGAGAGAGTTGTGAAAAGAATAACTAGAGAGATCATCCTGGATCTAAGACCCTAGAATATAGAGAAAGTATTTCATCTTCTGAGAGCAAATCAGTATATTAGGTTGACATACCATCAAGAGGAAAGATGGTCTAGAGAGCATGAACAAGAAGCCTCAAAAATTATTTAATCTTCGTATCTCATTGATAAGACTCCTCTTGGGTGAAAATTAGGCAAAGTAGATATGACAAGAGGCTATATGAAAGACTATATCGACCATTCCATAGTGCTCCTGAGCAGAATCATGGGATTACCAACAGCTGACACTTAAACATATGGATGGTACATTTCATTGAAACCATCAGAATGAAAAAGATGCCAATTGATTGGGCCTCAATTCTTAGTAAGAATTTAGATGAATAGCTTGTGGCGGTAAAAAATGATCAAAGGTTTTATATGACATCTTATTTGGTGTACTATTAGCTACAAGAGCAATAGATTATACGGGGTTGTTCAAAAGGGGAACCTTGCAAGATGTTGATGCATGGCCTTATGTGGCATACCCCCAGCTGGTGAGGAAAAAGCTCTGAGATCATAGCAAGGAATATAGGATAGTGAATGATGCCTTCATTTTTGCAATAATCTAGTTCATTGAGGGAGACTCTGTGAAAAGGATGTCTGAAGAGGTAGCAACAAAAATTACCAAAATATGTGCCTACTACATCCAATTCAAGACATTCACTTATTTGAGGGTAGCAAGTATAAATGTAAATACAAAGAAAATTCCTAGGTATCTATGTGATAGACTTATATTGCTAGAGATTGCATGAAAACTCTCATCTGCATATGAAAGAGTAAGGAAGCAACATAAGAAGACCTAGTTATGACCCATCACTATAGGTTTGTTTGGTGTCAAACAGAAGCAGGATATCATGAATTTTGAGTTTGGATGGGATCAATATCCATTGGAGGATTATAACTATCCTCATCCTTATTTTGATAACATTGGCAGAGTTCAATACTTGGCAGGAAAATAGTTCTAGCATGAAGATGCCATAGAGTATCATTGGATGAATGCAATAGACAAATACAAGATGAAAATAAGGGATTATTGTAGGATGACTCTTTATTTGGTAGGTAGTGCCTTGAAAATGAAGGTCCCATTAAAGCTTGTGCATCAAGATACTGAAGAGGTCTTAGATCCCTTATATAACTGAGATAGGATATATGATTGACCTATCATGAATGTAGAGATTGATAGAGAAGAAAATGCAGATATCAATCAAAGGGTGAGGCATATCATCCAGCTAGCCAAGGAATGGATTAAGAGACCTTTCAAGCTAGATCCAATTCCATAAATAGTAGTTTTCCAAGCTATAGCCCACCCAGTGAAAGGTAGAGAAGGGAAAGTGACAGTGCCAAAATTCACAACTCAGTCTCCAATAAGGCCGAAAATAATGCATCAACTTGATAGAGAAGTTGGGTACTTCAGGGCATAGAAGGCTAAGAACAAAAGGAAAATAATTTCCCCTTAGCAATCTAATCCTGAAGAGGAGGCAACTCAAGCACCTGAGAGAAAAGGGGCAGAGAATGTAGAGGCCATCCAGACTTAGGATAATCCATCAATGCCACTACCAGAACAAGGGCAAGAAGCTGAAGAAGAAGAAGCATAGGAAGTGTCTCTACTTTCCCAAGAGGAAGAAGTCTCTCCATCAACTCCTAAGAAAATAAAGATGAAAACTCCAGTTAAAAGGACAAGGAGACAAAAGGTGATAAGAAAGGTTATTCCAGAGGAAGAAGAACATGATGATGAAGAAGAAGAGAATAACCTTCCATTGAGTCAAAGGACTCGTCTTCCTAGGGCTACTAAAGTAGAACAGAGAAGGAGCTCCACTATAACACCACCATCCATTCCTACACAACCTATTCAGGTTACAACTTCGAAGGAAGAGTTATAATAATGGATTGATGAGTAGGAGGACCAAGCGGCTGATGTTTTTAAGATGTCAGATTTTGATTTCATGCCTATAGGCACTAAACTGGTAGGTGATCAAATAAGGGATACACTGACAAATCAACCTCAATAAGAGGATTGGAGTCAATTGCCACCTCAGCCATAAGGACCTTTAAATGCTCCACCATCACCAAGTCAAGATTTATCTTGCATGGATAAAGGTTTAATCACTCCTCTCCCTCCAGGTAATGAAGAGCAGGTACAAGTTGAATAGGAAGACGAGCCACAACAAAGACCTGTCAATGAAGTATTAGAGGGAAAAATATATGAGGAGCCTCAACAGACTTCTCAAGATATAGAGGTGAGGATTGTGGAATCAACAAACATAGAGATTCCTGATGTGGATCTCTCACAAAAGGAGAAGACTCTAGAGAGGAGTGATAAGGGAAAAGGCCTGGCGGTACAAGCTCCCTCTTCATCTAAGGATAAATCTCTGTTGGAAGATACTTCAAGATCGTTGGGAAAAGAGGTAATGGTTAGACATTTTAGCTTAAAGAATAAATTTGACAACTGAGTGTCAATACACTTAACCAAGATCAAGAGTAAGTGCCGAGTAAGATAAAGTGCCAAGTATAATAGGTGCCGAGTGTTAACAAGTGCCGAGTATAACAAGTGCTGAGTGTTAACAAGTACCGAGTATAACAGGTGTCGAGTGTTAACAAGTGCCAAGAGCAACAAGTGCCGAGTGTAATAGGTGTCGAGTGATACAATTTTGTTTAGGTGCCGAAGTATCCAAAAAATAGCATGTGCCGAGTATCAGCAATACTTTAGGAGCCGAGTAACTCAGTAGATTAGCATAAAAGTTTGAAATTGCACAAACTATGATGCAAATAGTTTTTGCAGCCGACATAAGGTAAACTTCGAGGGATTCAATGATAAAATCGAATCTTTTATTTTTCCCGTGCAATTCATATGTAGCCAATAAGAAAAATGATAAAGGCATGCAACCAATCAGTAAAAGACAAGTATTGAGCGAGAAATTGAGATTCAATATGGATCATAGATCCAAATCAAACCCTAAGTCTTTGAAGTCTTTATAAGGAAGACAAAATTTCATTGTAAAAATATGAAAGGACATACAAGGGTGCATAAGCAAATCTATTTTCAGAAGAAAGAGTTATCAGATCACAAAGGATCAAGATCAAGAGAAGGTGGAAAAGGAGCCTACATTTAGCAATCAAGGATTGTAATCTATCAGGTTTATTGTATCTAATAATCTCTATCAATTGTATTAGAATCAAAATCCTATGGTGATAGGTTAGCTTTACAGCTATTTTGTAGATCCTTTTGATTAGGTGATTAAAATCCTTTAACCGGGTGACACTTCATGTTAAGTGTTTGTAAATCCTCTAACCAGGTCACTATTAATACAGTGTAAAGCCTTTAACAGGGCAAACCATCAGAAGTGGTTGAACAATATTGCTGCAGTAAATTTTTGTGGGTATCATCCCCACCCCAGTTTTACCTTCTTATTCCTGGAGGGTTTCTGGGTTACCAAATTTCAGTGTTATGAGTTATTGATGCATGAGTTTTGTTACATGTTTATTTAATGTGTTTACATGCATGCAATTTACTTTCAGTTAAAAGTTTTATTGTGTAGTACTTATGATTCAAGCCCCCCCCCATAAGTACTCTTTCCATATTTGAATATTCCAACAATTGGTATCAGAGCTATCCAGGTTCTCACAAAAGAAAAGCCTAACAGCTTGGAGGAAAAGATCTAAAGATGGAAGCTTTCAAACTTGGAAAGATCATTGAAAATCAGGTGATAGATGTGCAACTTGCTCTGCATAGCTTGGAGGAATTCAGAAACAAATTGAGAAACTCATTAAAAAAGAGGAAGGATCTAGCCATAGCTAAAAATGATATAAACTACAAGGAGATTGATACCACCAACATATTTTCCAGTGGAGACACTAAAGAGTTTGATACAACAATAGCAGAACTGATGGAAAAAAAAAAAATTCAAGCAGATGAGATAAGATCTCTCAAGATGGAACATGAATCACAGGCTATAATGATATGTGAAATTACTGAACAAAAGAAAAGAGCAGTTGATGATAAGGTCATGATGGAAAATGACAAGAGGAATCTTGCAAACAGACTTGAAGAAAAATGTACCGAATTGACAAGGATCTCAAACATGCAGATGGATACACTTGCTCAAATGATGAATCTTCATCATGAACTCAATATGAAAGATATTGAGATCTTTACTTTGAAGATGCAGAAGGAACAAATGCAGAATTAATTGAACAGAGAAAGAGAGGTGGCAGAAAATCTCAACAAATCAAGTGAAGCCATCAAATATTTTGAGCAAATACTGATATCTCCAAGATCAACCCATGATACAACAGGGCTTGGATATAACAACACTGAATTTGGAGAATCATCAAAGAATGCAGAACAAAGAAGTGAAAAAGGTAAAGATGTTAAACCTACATGTCATTTCTGTGGAAAGAAAGGACATACATCTAATGTCTGTAGAAGCAAGAATGCCCATCAACATGACAAACCCAAAAGCATAAATCGTTGTCATAAATGCAAGAAGCAAGGTCATCAAGCATATGAATGTAGAACCCAAACTATTAAGACATCAAGATTTGATGGATATTGTTATAATTGCAAAAAGTATGGACATAGAGCTTTTGAATGTAGATCAAAGTCTATGTGGACAGTAAATCAACCAGCAAAGACATCAAACCATGAATTTTGGGATTACAACACCAGGTACAGCTGTCACTATTGTCAAGAATATGGACATATCCCATAGAACTGCATAAGAACGCATTTTAGAGGGAACTACAAAAGATGGTTGAGTCAAACTACATGTTTCAGTTGCTTAGAAATTGGTCATGTCAGCAGGAATTTTCCAACAAGGTCAAAGGCATCAAGTTCTGAGTATAGCAATGGAAAGGCAAAGATAGATGTTGGACATATCAGAAGTGAAATGAATAAGACATGGAGGAAGAAAGATGAGTATAGCACATCAAGTACAGAGATCACTTCACCTAATAGGTCAAGTGATCACACTTCATCAAATTAAGCAAAGAATAAGTGTGTGGGATTGATAAATCAAGTTACATCATAAATCAGTCCCAAGACATATAAGAACTGCAAAAATGAAATCAGTAGAAACAAAGATGCTAAGTCAAAATTGAGAACTTTTGTGAAGATCTGTCAAAGTTGCCTTTAGGAGCCGAGTTGCTAACAACGACCGAGTTGATAGTTAATGCCGAGCTATGAAATATCAATAGGAGCCGAGTAAAGTAAAACATAATGGGAGCCGAGTCATGATGAAACTTTTCAAGTACCGAGTAGACAGTTGGCAGCGTACTAAGCATTTATTACTTTATTTTGAAGGGTACAGAAATCCGATTTTTGATCATTTTCCCACCATTTGAACAAGAAGCAAAGTCGAGAAGAGCAGGAGAAGATCAAGATCAGCTTAGAAGCCATTCGTGAAGATTTCAACAGCGATTCAAGACAAGATTTCATCGATTTAAGGTATTTTACTTAAGTGCCAAGCTACGTAGGACTTATAAACTTGTTTAAATCATAAACCCTACTTTGATAAACAATAGCATCTGGGTCAGGAACCACTAAGGGTATAGAGAGTCATGAAGTTCAATTGGTCAGCAACAAAGTTAAACAACCTGAATTTAAGCCTATTCTAGAAGTAGCATACAAGAATGATCCTGCAGGTGCATTATCAGTTATTTCGGATAAAGTTGTTATGGTCCAAGATGTTTGCAGATGTTATAATTGCAAAATTGGTGCCATAGGAGACTTAGAAATTCATAATGCATATGATAAACTATGTGAAAACAAAGTACTAAAAAATGAGTTTTCAATAATAGAAAGAAAAGGATTAACGAAAACCCTAGCATTTTCGACTATTTTCAAAACTGAATGGGTACGAATAGTTCTGAGCCGAATACATGATGGAGCTTTTTGGTTAGAGTTAGGGCCAGTAAAATTCACCAAGAAAACTATTCATAGGGTTACTGGTATTCCAACCCTAGATTGGCCAAAGACCTTGTGAAGTGACAAAAGGGAAGTAATAGAGAAAAATATAGGTGCCAAATGGAACAATAGAGGAATGACTATCGACACAGTCACAGATCCCCTACTAGATTTTGTTGTAAGAATCATTTCACATAAATTCTATCAATCAAGCAGGTTAAATAGTGTACCTTGTATAGTAGTTGATGTTGCCTACAAGATAATCAAAAGGGATCACACTTATGATTTGGCAGAGCTCATGTTTCAATAGATTAATGAAAATTTGGGAGCTATAAGGAAGAGCAAGGGAGCTCAATGCAAATTTGGATCAGTTTTGATGTGCATGTTTTTCTATCTGATGAAAGAATTTCCTTCTATGGGTAAGGTAAGATGGAATCTAGATAAAACAATTGTTGAACAAATTAATGGATACATTGAACAGATGGGTGAAAATTTTGATGCCCAAATGACTGGTTACTTTGAGGACTTCAAAAAGTCCATGAAACAAAGAATGAGAATTCCAGTCTCATTGACTGAGAAATATGAAAAAGACATTTGTTTTCTTGTAGATATAGATTATACCTACATACAAGCAGTTATACCTAGAGTAAGATGGCTTAGGCCACTAGGTTATGAACTTGATGTTGATCAAGCCTCTGCAACAATAACAACTCTACTTGCAGAAGAAGCTGATAAAAATGAAAAAAAAATTGGAACCTATGATGTTGTCAAATCAAAGGTGATAACAGATTTGAAGACTACTTCAACAGTAAAGAAGAAAGAGAAAATGGTGAGACAAATCAAGAGAAAATTTGGCATGGAAGAAGAAGGAACAACAGAAGAAGAGGGAGAAGACATTGAAGAAGAAGGAGATAAACTTCAAGGTCTGACTCAAGAAGATATAGAGGAAAGTGCTGAGGTAGAAGAAGCCAAGGAAGCACCAGTAAAGAGAAAGACCATAACTCATTCTGCTCCTAAATCCAAGGGGAAGAAAGTAGCTGCTCCTGCACCAAAGAGACCTACCACAAGGGCTGCATCACAAAAAGCCCAAGAGGAGGCAAAAGGAAAGAAGAAAGACTCAAGGAAGACTATTGCTAAGTCAAAGAAAAGGAAATTTATTCCCCAGCCTAAAACAGATGAGGAGAAAATAGAGTCAGAGGACAATAGTCAATTTCAAGTGGTAATACACAAATCCCAGACTGTTGTTGATAAATTATGTTAAAAAATCAAGAATGATGATTTAAAAGGTTTAAAGAACCTGAACTTTTCTAAGCTCACCAAAGAAGAGCAAAATAAATTAGAGGAATCCGTGTATTCTATGATGGCTGAATATAAGCACACACCTCTAGAATTAGATGAATCTATGCCAAGAGAATTGTATAAAATTGTAGAGGATAAATGGCATTTTTGTTTACAAATGGAAAAAGAAATAAGGGAGTCAACATTAGCCAGATTGTTGCATGATTTGACTAAAGATCAAGTAATAAATGCAGTAAAAAGGCATAATAACATATTCACTCCCAAGTATAGAGCATTCAACATATTGCAGAATAAAATTGAAGAGGTAGTTACTAAATCCACAAGATTGTGGAAAATAGTTTACAAGAAAATAGAAGATGTATATAATGAAGAATATAAGGCAGAGGCAAGTGCCAAGACAAAGGAAAAGAAAGTATTAGAAACCAAAGAAAAAGAGAAGGAACTAGTGGAGAAGAAGAGTAAAGAAGAAACGGAAGAAGAGGCACATAATGAAGAGAAAGAGGAAGAGAAAGATACAGCTGAGCCACAAGATCAAAGTATGCAAGACATAAAGGTATCTCCTCCTAGTCCTCCTCATGCCACCATCACACCTACAGATATCATAAAAATAAAAGATGTTACAGACACTTCAAATCCAAACATCAATCCATTAACTGCAGAGGATTTGGAAATCCTTGATCAATCGTCACTAGTAGCAAAATTAAGTTCAAATCCTGTATTGGGCAGTGTTGATGAATTACAGAATCCAGAAGTTAAAATAGAGATAGTCAAGGTAAAAGCACAAGTGCCACCTTTCACCATACAAACTATTGGTATTCTATTTCTTCCACCACCACCTCCACCAAGTATAGTCACTTATACACTCCAAATGCCGAGTACAGTAGCATGGGAAATAAAAGAAACATATGAACAACCAACAAGTTCAACCCCACCTAGCAATCATAAAAGGGATATTCAAGCTAAAGAAAAAGATGAGACAAAGAAGAAGGAGGAGACTGCAATACAAACACCGGTTGCATTACCAAAATCTGGCACTCCAACATAGACTCTTCAGCAACCGAGCACAGATGGATTACAACTGCAAATCAGGACACCAGGCTCGAGCTCATCAAAGGCAGTCAGGAAACTTCACTATGGAGTTCCTGAGCTTGATGAAGAAATAAAGATCCCATATTATGAATCTAGCACTCTTACTGAAGAAAAGATTAATGAAATTCAGAGTGCATTGGACAAAAGAAGGAGACAAGAAGCACTAAGAAAAGAATACAAGCATAAGCTTACCTTGAATGAAATTAAAGATATATTCATAGAAGCTTTTTGCTTACAATCTCCAGATGAGTCAAGACCAATTATAGAGCAACTATCTAATATAGTTGACCAGGTGACTAATGAAGACCAGGAAACAAATGCCAGATTGCTTGAATGGTCAGAAAGGAAGTTCTAAGGTAAGGTAAATAGTAAAATATATGGTGATATAGCACTATCTAAAGAAGAACTGGCAAAGAAAATTATAACAGTTAAAATTGTACTAGGAAACATCTTTTCCCTGTACAACAAGTTGTGTGATTTTTCCACATTCACATAGGACACTATCCAGAAAATACTGAGCTTGGAAAACAATCTGAAAATTTCTAGCACGCAACTCCCCACAAATCCAGCTCAGAGTGAGAAGCATTTTGTCCAATCACTTGACACACAAAGAGAGTTAGTTGTCTTAGCAGCAGAGGAGGCCACCACAAAAGCTAAATTGATGCAAATTCAATCGTCAATAACTCCTCATTTGGAACTACTTCACAAGGAGAAGATAAATGTAGAGACAGTCCTCAGGAAAGACCCTAATCTTTCTTCATCTGATGGACTTGTACACCTAGCAGCAGAGATTGCCATCCAGCATAAGACATTGGATGTCGCATTAGCAAATTGGGATGCAGCTCTAAAGGTACTCCTTGAAGTAAATAGCACATTTTTGGATAAGTATGGCATTTCATTGTAAGACCCTTGACATAAGTGTCAAAAAGGGGGAGAATAAGTAATAAGAGAGTAATAAGAAGTGATTAAGTATGGGGGAGTTAAGTACATGAATGAAATGATAAGTATGATAAAAGGGGGAGATAGCAAATTTTGGGAGCAAATTTTGAGATAGCAAATTTTGAATGTAGGATAAATTAATGAGTCACATGGATCTTAATTAAGTGTTTTTGCCACTCATGTCAAAGGGGAGATTGTTAGCTTAAAGAATAAATTTGACAACTGAGTGTCAATACACTTAACCAAGATCAAGAGTAAGTGTCGAGTAAGATAAAGTGCCGAGTATAACAGGTGCTGAGTGTTAACAAGTGCCGAGTATAACAGGTGTCGAGTGTTAACAAGTGCCGAGTATAATAGGTGCTGAGTGTTAACAAGTGCCGAGAGCAACAAGTGCCAAGTGTAACAGGTGCCAAGTGATACAATTTTGTTTAGGTGCCGAGCTATCTAGAAAATAACATGTGCCAAGTATCAGTAATACTTTAGGAGCCGAGTAACTCAGTAGATCATCATAAAAGTTTGAAATTGCACAAACTATGATGCAAATAGTTTTTGCAGCCGACATAAGGTAAACTTCGAGGGATTCAATGATAAAATCGAATCTTTTATTTTTCCCGTGCAATTCACATGCAACCAATAAGAAAAATGATAAAGGCATGCAACCAATCAGTAAAAGACAAGTATTGAGCGAGAAATTGAGATTCAATATGGATCGTAGATCCAAATCAAACCCTAAGTCTTTGAAGTCTTTATAAGGAAGACAAAATTTCATTGTAAAAATATGAAAGGACATACAAGGGTGCATAAGCAAATCTGTTTTCAGAAGCAAGAGTTATCAGATCACAAAGGATCAAAATCAAGAGAAGGCAGAAAAGGAGCCTGCATTCAACAATCAAGGATTGTAATCTATCAAGTTTATTGTATCTAATACTCTCTATCAATTGTATTAGAATGGAAATCCTATGGTGATAGGTTAGCTTTACAGCTATTTTGTAGATCCTTTTGATTAGGTGATTAAAATCCTTTAACTGGGTGACACTTCATGTTAAGTGTTTGTAAATCCTCTAACCAGGTCACTATTAATACAGTGTAAAGCCTTTAATAGGGCAGGCCTTTAACAGGGCAAACCATCAGAAGTGGTTGAACAATATTGCTGCAGTAAATTTTTGTGGGTATCATCCTCACCCCAGTTTTACCTTCTTATTCCTGGAGGGTTTCTGGGTTACCAAATTTCAGTGTTATGAGTTATTGATGCATGAGTTTTGTTACATATTTATTTAATGTGTTTACATGCATGCAATTTACTTTCAGTTAAAAGTTTTATTGTCTAAAGTGTAGCACTTATGATTCACCCCCCCCCCCCCCCCCCCCCCATAAGTACTCTTTCCATATTTTAATATTCCAACAAGACACAAAAGGCAGATGTATTGTACTAAGGAAGAGGGAATGAGAGAATTAATTGAAGCTCTCAAGAAACTTGAGCCACCAGTGGGTGATGCACAAATATTGACCTTCGTTATAAGTAATCAAAATTAGGACTTGTTCATCCATGTTTCTATCTCTCCTCTACATGCAAATATTGTGGATTTGATCCCAAAAGATTATCAAATCAAAGAGGTCTTGCTTCGAAAACCCATTGTGGATATTGCCAAATTGATGGTTACTACAAGAATCGAATAAGTTTTTAAGCACTTAGAATAGAACAAGTATAAATTATTAAACGTTCGGAAGTAGAATGAAATCCTACGAGGTATTTTGAATGAAGTAGTTGGTTTGTTGGATCCTGAAAATCTCAAGGAGACTTTAGATGTGACACTTGATAAGAGGGATAAGGAGACTATACAATTAGATCCATTTTTGGAGGCTTGTCAGCAATGGCAGGAAAGTTTTGAAGAAAAAGGTTTGCAACTCATACAAGGACATATTAAGCTACTACACCATATGCAAAATAATGTAGATAAGTTGATTACTATATTGAACCCAAATTTTGGGTTAATAGACAAAGTACATACTTGGGGAAATGACCTTTGAGCATTGCAATCAATAAAAGGTCAAAGGTATTAGATGTTGATGGATGTATATACGAAAAATGAGTTAGATAAGATAGATGATTGGATTAAGAAGACTGCAAATGGTAATAAAGTAATGGAGAAATTACATGTAGATATTCATAAGCTCAAGGGTCAAACCTAAGAGCAGATTTTGGAAGTAGAGAGACATTACAATGATGCTTTCCTTGACAATTTTGAACATGAGTCAAGGGATAGACTTATGATTGTGCAAGAAGTTGTAGAACAATTCTTGAAGACTTTTTGAAGAAGCTTCCACTGATGAGGATATTAGACAAGCATTTAAGACCGAAGAGGCATTCCTAGAATTGGATGTGAAATTGGAAGATTTTGTAGAGACTTGCATAGAGGTGGGCAACTATTGACAAAAGGTAAAGGATAAATATGAAGTTTTAGATTTTCTATATATGACCCAAGTTATAGAGACTACAAAAAAATTCAAGAGTAAATACCCAGACATAGCTCTGGTATGAAGGGGAAGAAAACCCAGAAGCTAGAATTTTAGTTTTGACACTTGGTAAAATTTTGCATTTTTTGAATCTCTTCTCCAAAGGTGTGCAAGGTGCACTTCTCCCAAGGTGTGCTTCTCCAAATGTGCACCTAATTTTTTTGAATAATTTAGAGGTGTGTCAACAGTTAACTACTAGTTCTAAATTTAGAGCTTTGCATGCATCGAAAATGCATTTTGATGGCAATTTAACTCCCACAAACATCCAGAGAAGGTGGAGCTTCTATTTTTGGCATCTCCAAAGACTCCTACATCATCTTTAGCTTTCTTCTTCTTATTTTCTCATGCTTTCTTTTTTTAGACATGTAAAGGCTCATGCACCCATTAAATGCTATAAACAAGGGTGGAGTCCTACTTACCACTAGATAGAGAGTCAGTTTGTACATAAATAGATTTATTTTATTAGTTTTAAGCATATATTTGCATGAAGAAATCTCTCACTCTCTACACAAATTGAATCAGATGATTTCTTATAAATTTAGGAATGTAGTTCATGTATTCTAGGCCGTTATTTTGATGCAATAATATATGTTGTTGGTGCTCTCATTCGGAGTGTAGTTATTCTTGCCTGAATGTGTTATATTTTGTGAATGTATGTTCATGGAGTGTAATGAAGCCAATAGTTTTATTTTGTTATTTTGATTATATGATCTTTTAGTTCTGGTGTTTGCCACATGTTTATGAATTTCACTGACGTACTTAGTTGGAGAAGAGATGACCCTATTGTTCCTGCATAGCTTTTTGTCTCGCATGAGCGCACTTTTTGTGGCCTTGCAATCTAATGAAAAGTGAAACATCTTATGGTTATTAAATTCCCATCGACAATTGCATCGGTGGAATTGAGGAAGCGCTTCTCCTATTTTCATTGGTTACCTACCAATCTTTTCAAAGGCTTAACTCATAGACGTGTTGTTTTCATGGCTTATCTCTGTTAGGGATTTACTTTTCAAGTCATTTGCTTAAAATTCTTGTTACCTTATCTTTGCTATTTTATTTTACAAACACTTGGATAATTTAGGAATTCTTGTAGTTACATAGGTAAAACTACATTCATTATAAATAGAAAAATTCAAAAATATATTTCTTTTTGTGTGGTTATTTGTTTTGAGATAGTAAGCAGATTCAACATCTTATTTGAAATTGATAATAACTAGAAAAGGCCTCCTCATGAACACTCACATTTATCTTCTATTGAGCGGATTCTAGTAGGTCACAAGATCACCTGGAACCTTGGAGTTGATCCCAGATTAGCTTTTCAAGTGAGGAGTTCAAAAGGGTTCTTGCCATTAAGCATCGTGAAAAACAACACCTCAACAGTTCTATTCTTTCACAAGGCACTTGTATAGTAGTACATAATCTTATGGGCATCATTCCCATTGAGATTTTCCCTTTGATAAAGAGTTTCCATAGTTAACATATCTGGTGTTATTATGCACGGTTATCTTTCTATGGTTGTTTCATCTACTATTTACATGTTTCAAAATTAATAAAGATATTGAGAATTTTTTTAGGCACATAATTGATTTGCCCGCACCCCCCGCTTAGTTATCTTGGTGGACTTTACTTTCTATCACCTTTTTCCATCCAGGACCTCCCAAGATGAAAGAAGCACCCTTGCCTCTAAGATGTTTGGTAGAAAAAGCATTAGAATCCTTCCAAATTCACTTTAAGCTATATTAAGTGCAAAGCCTACAACCTTCACTTCTTGCTAAAGTATCACATCAATCTCTTTCATCTAGTTAAGAAACCTTTTCCCTATATATTTTCTATCAGAGGATTCCAACACTCTAACATTCCAAGATGCTAACTTTAATTTATTCATAGACTAAATTTATTTGTTAGTTTCCATAGGAGACTATAATCCTCAGTAGTAGTCCTAGAGTTTCTCCCTAGCCACTTTGGAGGAATTAGGATAGCTTTCGAAAAGGCAGGGCTTCCCTCTCTTCCTCCTCAACATTTTGCCTTTAATAAGAAAGAAAGGGTCATATTTCCCATGTTTCTTTTTCTATCTATCTTTAATATTTTCATTGAAGGAAAAATTGCCAGACTCATCTTGCTTCCTCACACTAGAATCCTCCCATATTCCACCTCTTTAGGAAACCCCTACCTGTACCTTCTCCTCTTGAGAGAGGTCAACCTCTTGAGAAAATTGACCATTGGTTAGCAATGCCCTATTAGATTTAGAATTGAATTGTCACTTGTCTAGAGGGGAAGGTAAAGGTGGAGCCGTTGGAATTACTACAAGAGCATAGTCATGTAGTCTCTCTTCAACAGATAAATAATAAAGTATTTTCGATATTTGAAATTCACCAGATTCCTTGTCATCCTGTACCACAAGGCATGCTTGAACATCCCCAAAAGGAATGTCAATAGAAGGAGATGCAATCAATCCCCCCCCTGAAGGGAATGGAGAAGGATTTCACAATAGGATGTGAGGTAGTACTCTTTGTATGTTTGGACATTTCTTTGATGCTCTTAAGAGCCAACTATTAAGCATTGAGAGGAGGAGAATAGAAACTAGGAGGGTTAGGGTGGAGGCCAAAATCATTGTTCTAAACCTTAGGAAAGGTTTCCATATATTTCAAGGGGGATTGGAGTTTATGTACCATTGGTTCACTTGGGGTTTTAGAAAAATGGTCTTTAAGATTATCTAAAGAGGCATAGATCTTGTCATCATCTTGCAACCATTTTTGGTTTGTAGAGACACATGAGGGGTAATTGGGGTTGGGGTTAGCATGTACAACAATGACACTAATAATCGACTTGAGTTTAGGAGGTGCTTTGGGAGCATAGGAATCTATCTGAGGAAGAGGCTTTTTCTTCAAAATAGGACATTCTTTCCTTCTATGCCCTTCTCTCCTATGCAAGTAACAAGTATTGAGCCTCCCCATCTAAGAGACTAGACAAAGGATAGAGGATTCATCAATTTCCAAGTATATGCTATCGGGGGCTTCAATCATGTATAGATACAAAGCATAAATCTCACATCCAAGGAAGGGATCAGAGTGTTGAAGTGGTCTACACTCAAAACCCTACCAATCGGCTCTAGAAATTATGGGATAAAATTCCAAACAAATGGTAGGAGGTTGCTAATGTGACACATCTACAGTTCAAAAGGGTAATAATTTCTTCATTAACGGCTTCCAAAGACCATGGAAGAGCTCTGAATTCACACCTCCCCATTTTCCAAAATTGTCTTTCCATAATGGCTTTTTGGGATTTAGAGTTAGCAAAAATCAAAATAGATAGACCCTTTTGAATCATTTGGCAAAATGAATAATGATACCCTAATTTTATCCCCCATAACTTAAGGAGCCAATCATTTAGAAAGTTCCTAGAAGGAAGATTATTGATTTCCATAGTAGCAAAGAAAATAACACAATGTATAAGCCTATCTTTTTCCTTACTTAACTCTAACTGCATTTGGTCATTAGGCCTAATGATGAATTTAGGAAGAGTTAGGTTCTTACTTCCATTGCCTTCCACTTAGATGATGACATTTGGATGTGACCTAACAAATTTGACATTGATTGAGATGTTCCTACTTCCTTGCAAGGCTTGCTTGAAGGTTGTTGGTCCTCTTGCTTGGCTTTGTGTGGCTCCTCCTTGTGTTTTCTCTCCATGACTTGCACTATGTTGAGGAATGGCTTTATGGACACCAAACAAGGGAAGGGAAGGGTTCGAAAGAGAATTGATAGCAACGTCAATGATGGGTGGGAATTTTGTTAAACATAAATGCATATTTTTGATTAAGCTACATGGAGATGAAGAGGTCATTAATGGCCTGTACAAGGAAGTTAAGAGGACTCTATGGCTGCTGAGTTGCAGATCCCTCTCTTGTTGAAGTTTCTCAAAATATTTTTTATTATACATAGATTATTAGACAATATGTTGATTGACAAATAATCATTACATAATCTCAAGATCAAATACAGATATATATGTCATGAAAATGATTTCTCAACATTGAATTATTAAAAATTTATTGTTGATAAATTAGCACGAGGGATCGTAGTGGGCCATCCCTCCTTGCAAGGTTCATGTGGATAGGCCCTCTATATAGATTCTAAGGATTGTGTACCCTATCAAGGGTTTGGGAGGGAACTACCCCCAAAAGCCAGATTTTATGTTTAATTTATTATTGTAAATTTTGATTGTTTATCATTATTCCATAGACTAATAATGAACATTGTGTTTTTTTAATTTTTCTAGAAGGAATCTCTATTTTATTAGGGCATTTTATTATAATGTTGTATTTCGATGATTATGAGGTTGACTAGTTTTTGAGTTTACTTTGGATCTTCAATGGTGATACTCCTAAGAGAAGCTTACTCTACAAGTATATTATAGTTTGTTATTAACTTTTGAATAATATATTAGATGGAATTTGGAGTGTAGGATGTTTTCCCAAAAGGGTTTTTCCCATGTAAATTACTATGTTGTGGTATGCATGCTATTTTTAAATTAGTACTCTTGGTACATTGGGCCCTTTCTTTGATGCTCTTAAGAGCCAACTATTAAGCATTGAGAATAGGAGAATAGAGACTAGGAGGGTTAGGGTGGAGGCCAAAATCCATGTTCTGAACCTTAGGAAAGGTTTCCATATCTTTCAAGGGGGATTGGAGTTTATGTACCACTGGTTCACTTGGGGTTTTAGAAAATTGGTCTTTAAGATTATCTAAAGAGGCACAAATCTTGTCATCATCTTGCAGCCATTTTTCGTTTGCAGAGACACACGAGGGGTGATTAGGGTCAGGGTTAGCATGTACAACAATGACACTAATAACAAACTTGAGTTTAGGAGGTGCTTTGGGAGCATAGGAATCTATCTAAGGAAGAGGCTTTTTCTTCAAAATAGGACATTCTTTCCTTCTATGCCCTTCTCTCATATGTAAGTAACAATTATTGAGCCCTCCCATATAAGAGACTTGGCAAAGGATAGAGGATTTATCAATTTCCAAGTATATGCTATTGGGGGCTTCAATTCATGTGTAGATACAAAGCATAACTCTCACATCCAAGAAGGGATCAGAGTGTTAGAGTGATCTATACTCAAAACCATACCAATCGGCTCCAGAAATTGTGGGATAAAATTCCAAACAAATGGTAGGAGGTTGCTAACCATGACACATCTATAGTTCAAATGGGTAATAATTTCTTCATTAACGACTTCCAAAGACCATGGAAGAGCTCTGAATTCACACGTCCTCACTTTCCATAATGGATTTTTGGGATTTAGGGTTAGCAAAAATCAAAATAGACAGACCCTTTTGAATCATTTGGAAACATGAATAATGATTCCCTAATTTTTCCCCCATAACTTAAGGAGCCAATCATTCAGGAAGTATCTAGAAGGAAGATTATTGATATCAATAGTAGCGAAGAAAATAGCACAATGTATAAGCCTATCTTTTTCCTTAATTCTAATTGCACTTGGTCATTAGGCCTAATGATGAATTTAGGAAGAGTTAGGTTCTTACTTCCATTGCCTTCAACTTAGATGATGACATATGGATGTGACCTAACAAATTTGACATCGATTGAGATGTTCCTACTTCCTTGCAAGGCTTGCTTGAAGGTTGTTGGTCCTCTTGCTTGGCTTTGTGTGGCACCTCCTTGTGTTTTCTTTCCATGACTCGCACTATGTTGATGAATGGCTTTATGGACACCAAACACGAGAAGGGAAGGGTTTGAAAGAGAATTGATAGCAACGTTGATGATGGGTGGGAATTTTGTTAAACATAAATGTGTATGTTTGATTACACTACATGGAGATGAAGAGGTCATTAATGGCCTCTACAAGGAAGTTAAGAGGGCTCTATAACTACTGAGTTGCAGAGCCCTCTCTTGCTGAAGTTTCTCAAAAACTTTTTTATTATACATAGATCATTATACAATGTGTTGATTGATGAATAATCATTACATAATCTCAAGACCAAATACAGATATATATATGTCATGAAAATGGTTTCTCAACATTGAAATAGTAAATTTTTATTGTTGATAAATTAGCACGAGGGATCATAGTGGGGCATCCCTCCTTGTAGGGTTCATGTGGATAGGCCCTCTATATAGATTCTAAGGGCTATGTACCCTATCAAGGGTTTGGGAGGGAACTACCCCCAAAAGCCAGATTTTATGTTTAATTTCTTAATGTAAATTTTGATTGTTTATCATTATGCCATAGACTAATAATGAACATTGTGCTTTTTTTTATTTTTCTAGAAGGAATCTCGATTTTATTAGGGCATTGTATTATGATGATTATGAGGGTTGAATAGTTTTTGAGTTTACTTTGGATCTTCAATGGTGATACTCCTAAGAGAAGCTTACTCTACAAGTATATTATAGTTTGTTATTAACTTTTGAATGATATATCGGATGGCATTTGGAGTGTAGGATGTTTTCCCTGAAGGGTTTTTCCCATGTAAATTACTATGTTGTGGTATGCATGCTATTTTTAAATTTTTTAAATTTTGTTATTATCTATTTTAAATATTTGAATATTTTTGCATCTCCTCCTCTTGAGGTTAGCATAAGAAGTTGTTTGACCACCTTAAATTCCTTTTACTTGATATCAAAGACTAATCATCTTTGGTTTAATTTCTAGATTGTTAAATTTTTTGAACTAATTTAGATTTGAGCGAGAGCTTGTGTATAAGATAATTTTCGATCTTTAGAAGGTTCACTAAGAAGAATAAAGGCATAGAACATTTTTATAAATAATTTTGAGATCTAGAAGCTAAACTATTAGATATACTAATAGATTGAGATCTATATGATTTAATTGATGAGAATGCCTTTTGACCTACAAATGCCACTTTGGCTACTCAATATTATGTTATGGATTGCAAAGCTAATGGTCTAATAATAGTTTTCTTAGTAGGCACAATGTTCATAAAGATTCCTCTACAAAGAAGCTATAGAAGAAACTTGATGGGATATATCAAGACATATATTTAGTGAACAAGATCTTTTTAAGGAAGGAATTATATTCCTTATAATGGAAGAGGGTGGGTGAATTATAAACCACCTAAAGTTATTCAATATGTTTGTGACTCAATTGGATTTTATTTTTTTCAAGATGGAGTAGGAGGATAAATGCCATATATATTTCTTTATTTTATCTTGATTTGTGGGACTCTCTTGTTATGGTTGTCAATAGTACTTTTATATTATCTTGACAACCTAAGATGTGGTAGATTATTTTGTTTCCCTAAAAGTATGAGAAGTTATCCATTAATGCTAATGAGTCTCTAAATGTTTACTAGAAAAAGAAGGATAGAAGAATGATAAGCATGAAAATTCTAAGTTTGAGGCAAGATCCAAAACTCCTAGAAATATAAATCCATTTTCTAGAATTTTAGTGACCCTAAACACCTTCAAAAGGAATGCAAAAAAGAAAAGAAGAAGAAAAAGAAGAAATTTAGTCATGATTATGAGTTCAAGAAGAAAGACATTGATGTTTTCATTATTTATTTGGTCATACTGTTTTGGAAGGGGTGAGGGTGTCATATTTAGCAAATGGTGATGACTTTTGGTTACCTAGAATGACACCAAATACTTGGCCATATTGAAGAAAGGGGTATAAAGACCTTGAAAAATAAAAATCTTGTTGAAGGTTTGATTGATTTTAATTTTTATTTTGACTTTTAGGAGCACTAAATTTATGAAAAATAAAATTGCATTCAGTTTTACTCCAATTTTCATTAATCTTTTGATGTGTTGGGTTTTGTTCATTCTAATCTATTTGGTCTTGTAGATGTTCCTTCCATTGAAAATTCCACATATTATGTTTCATTTATTGATAGTTATAAAAATAGAACATAGATATATTTTCTAAAGATAAAGTCTAAATTTTTATTCATTTTAAATAATTTTTGAAGTATTGGTTTATTTACATACTAGAAAGAGAAAATATTTTGGGCAGTGGGTGGTGGTGAATAATATGTTAATGGTTTTGATAGAATTTATAAATACTATAGCATCATATAAAATTCAAGAAAACTCTATACTCTCCATAATAGAATATACTTGTAGAAATATTGTACACATGATACAGTATAGAGAAGGTTAGGACTGTGCTTAGAACTACCAGTCTAGAACAAAAGTTCATTGTTGATGTTGTTGCCACTAAATTCTACTTGATTATTAGGTATCGTATATTACCTCTTGTTGATAAAACACCTTTAGATGGATAATTAGATCATAATACTTCAGTAAGATATCTTTGAGTTTTTGACTATGATCTCCATATGCACATGTACCAAAGGAGAAGTGTAAAATTTAGAGAACATGACTATGAAATGTATAGTCATGAAGCATAATTATGGTGTGAAAGGATGCAATCTTTGGGATCATGTTACACAAAAGTTAATATGTCATAAAAATCTTATCTTCATAGAAGTTAAGCCTCCTTTTATTACATTACAACTAAAACAAACTAAATAGGAAGACTTGATTTAGTTATCTTATATACATTATAAAGTTGAATTGATATCACTAGATATATAAGAAGTTGGGAAGAGTTCATCTAGCTCTCTTCAAAAAAAGATCAAGAACCTCCAACAAGCCAAAACACAATTGTCTAAAAGGTATTCACCTAATATTTGGAGATGTATTTTTTCTTTGAATGCTAACATGGATGAACCTATATGTGTATAAAAGAAATTAGTACTGATACAAAATCCTATAAAAAATTTATGGATGAAAAAAAAAATCAATAAGAATGATGAGCTTATCAATTGATGAGACAATTTGACTTGCTGTGGAAATTATCTCCTACTTCTCAATTGATGAGCTTAAGGGGCTTTATAATGAATGGTTCATAAGGCACAACACTTGGTGAAGGTTTTGCAAATGGGGTTGCAAGCTTTGGGTTTAATCATGGAGTAAACTCCGTAGTTAACCGCGCTCAAGTTGGAGTAGTACTAGGATAGTGACCTTCCGGGAAGTCCTGATGCTTCACCCCTATGAGCATCACCTAGATCCAATGAGTGCTAAGTGTTCCATTTATTATCATGAGAGATGGATTCATGTTGAATCACTACTCATGAAACATGGGTCAATGAGTTTGACTCAAAAATCACAGAGCTAAATCCTGATAGCAATATCACAATTTGACTTGCTGTGGAAATTATCTCCTACTTATCAATTGATGAGCTTAAGGGGCTTTCTAATGAATGGTTCATAAGGCACAACACTTGGTGAAGGTTTTGCAAATGGGGTTGCAAGCTTTGGGTTTAATCATGGAGGAAACTCCATAGTTAAGGGCGCTCAGGCTAGAGTAGTACTGGGATGGGTGACCTCCCAGGAAGTCTCGGTGCTTCACCCCTGTGAGCATCACCTAGATCCAATGAGTGCTAAGTGTTCCATTTATTATCATGAGAGATGGATTCATGTTGAATCACTACTCATGAAACATGGATCAATGAGTTTGACTAAAAAATCACACAGTTAAATCTTGATAGTAATATCACAATTAAATTGTCATCTATTAATGGTATCAGAGAAGTTTACCCACATGTTATATGCTTAAAATTCCAAAGTTTTCATCAAGTATGCTTTCATAAACTTGGGCCAAACACTTCGATCTATGCATGCAACTATGATGGGCGTCCTCACCTTTCATTAGTAAACTTGTTGTGCCTCTACATACTAACATCAAATCTTTGACCCTCTCAATCAGCAAATTAGATGCTCTACCTACCACTTCTCCACATGGTACTCCACAGTATGCCAAGACATGCAAAATGAACAAGCAAGCAAAGTCCTAGTCATAATTCCATGACTGTCATGTATTGAGTAATATGATATTATAATGTATTTAGGTGGAGGGAAACACTCACATGTGATACACATTCTTAAAGTTGGTCATATTGGATCATGTGCATTATGGGCAAGTTGTGTACTTGATTGTATTAATTGACGACCTTAAGTGGTCTACATAAAGGAGGTTCTTGGCATTTAAGGAGAATGGGATATGTGTCGAGTATAATATCGTCGAGGATTTATTATTGGTGGCTTTTTCCAAGAGTCTTGCAAGGTAGACTAACTCTATTTTTGCATATAGATTGAACATTCAGACATGGAAGAACCGGGGGGAACTGTGAAAAGGTTGGAAGATCTGGCCAAAGAAGGTGATAGCCTTGTAGATTGGCTCCCCACCCCCTGGCAGGGGTGGCCCCTACTATTCTCTAGGCATGAGGAGAGGGGATAGTTTTCATGGACAGGGCGCCCCGGGCCCCCTGCATACCGATGAACCCTACTATCTAGACGGGTTCGATTCGTCCCAGTTGAGTAAAACGTGGAGTGTTTGAATCAGCCCACGAAAAATCTCTCCGGGTGACTTCCATTATTATGTGTCTGGATCTTATGGGTAGCTTAATAAAACTTTTTGCCTTTGGTCCCAACCAAAATTGGGATCTTTTTTTGCTTGCACAGTGCGCCTCATACCAAACTTTTTTTGCCTTCAATCCCAACCAAAATCAGGATCTTTTTTGCTTGCACATTGCACAATAGCTTTTTACCGATTGGCATGCACACTGCCTGAACCTGTGGCTTTGTAGTATCAACAACAAACACACACAGACTTCCTCTTCCTCTACTAACCAATTTATCCACTTCTTGAATTTTCCACAATGAAATATTGTGTTTGATTTAATCCATGTCAGTCTTCAACATTGCATCACATGACAGGCTAGTGAGCTGAAAATTTCATCTTTAGATTCGCCACGATCAATGTTCTCCTTCAAACAAATCACTCCAATCTGACTAAATCCTCCGCCTTCTAAAATATGGGAGTTTCCTTAACATCAAAACCGACCAACTTCAGCAGCAACACATCATTTTCATTCAATTGAGTTGTTTCCATGTCTTGATCTATTAGGGTTTCTGATGACATCCTCAGTGCCAGCCGTAATGTCTTTCTTCTAATATTTCTTGTGAGCTCTAGGATTTAACTGATAGGCCTGGGATAGTTCTTGTGAGAAAGAAATAAACACTTTGATCAGAGAAGCAATTGATGTTGCATTCACCAATTGCTCAAGGTGGTGAAGAGCAATGACTTTCTTTTGCACAGAAAATATCACCTCTTTATCAATGGATCTTCCACCGACTAAAACTCATCAGCGTAAATGTAGCTTGAAAATAGAGAAAATATAACTAAGACTTGGTTTTCTAGTTTGATTGGAACCAGCATAAGCATGACCAATTTCTCCTCAAACAAAACGGAGCAATTCATTGCGGTGAGAAAACGAACATGAAGAAACATGCTACATACTTAGGAAGGACTGATTTATTCATACATTCAAAAACTTGTCAACAAGGCCAATCTGTTCAGATCTAAACATATATTACAGACAATAAAGCGACAGCTAGAGAATATATAATTATCAAGGAGCTTGTTATAATATAGTTTCCAGGACAAGTGTACCAATACTGGTAACACGAGGTGGGGACATATATCAGAATGTCGTTTTTGAATAGAAGACCGGGAATGTCTTTTTTCAATAGAAGACCGGTGCTTGGGGACAGCAGAAAAAAAAAAAAATTTAATTTACAAGAAAAATATACCTATTAAATTATTTTTAATCGATAATAGTTGAAAACTAGTTTTAAAGGACAAAAGTTACATAATTTCAAAATAGATGGCAAAGAAAATTTCAAAAATCTTAATATTTGATGATTACACTCAAAAGATGGCAGTTATGAATTGAAATTGGCATAGCAATATCACACTTAGATCAGAGCAATAAACATTAACGTATGCAGACTGTAGTAATGAAGCGAAGCTTCATAGCTTGCACGCAGTAGCAATGAACGACTTTATGGTAGACTGGTGTCCAACTCAGAGTTTGAACAGTGGCAACCATGAGAAAAACTCGAGCAGCAAAAGATTAAAAATACAAAATTTTAAAACAGTATTCCATGTGTTTCGACTAAAAGAAATGAAATGCAATTTTAAAATTTCAAGGTTTCCTTTTTAAAAAAACTTCACTGCTTTTCTTGGAAAAAGTGTGCAAGAGGTGGAGATGGCCGTAGGAGACATCTCCATGCCCATCTCTCATACAGGAGATGCATCTATGTCACCAAGATATGCCCAAGTGTTCAAAGACACATATCCCTGTAACTATGCCTTTAATTTTTTAAATCAATAAACCGCGCCAGCTGGATTGCAGAATTTGTACACACAGGAAAGGCCGGGTAGCTTTTATACCACAAACTGGGATAGAGGAAATGAAGTCTAGCTTATCCCAAACAAAATGTATTTCTTCTGAAAAATAACAAGCCCCGTGGCCACACCCATTGCTGCATTACAAGCACTAAATGAAAACAAGATCTCAAGTCACTGTAGCCTCAGGCAATTTAAATGCCTATCAATCAAAACCAGAGATTCTTGTAGGCACAATATGCCAACAGTAGACCTAGGTGAGTTTTGCTTCAACCAATCCCAATTTATTGAACTATGCCATGTTCCATGCTTCCAAACAAACTCTCATTGTACACTGTATAACCAAACATTCATATATGTTATACAAGGAAAATCTTATGTCTAGTACTAAAAAGTTCCTAGACTTTCCCATTAAAATGTCGTGGTGATATATATGAAACCCAAAGAATCCCAGGAGCCTCCAGCATTCACAAGAATGCCTACAGGGATAGTAATTCCTTTATAGAAACATTGGCATGCAAAGTGAGATACCTCTCTAAGAATGCCCTACATTTTCAATTTGGCATACTTTCCATGATCATCTACTTGAATGATTAGCATCAAGTACCAATATGATAGGTTGCAAGCTATCCTAATTACCCCAACCAAGGCAATAGTTTCTATCTCGTTGCTGGAACCTTGGGGTATCATGATAGAAGAGGCACCCAGAAGGATAGTTTTATCAGCTCAAATGTATAACCTGCCCCAGCCTTTCCATGGTTTGCCTTGAGGGGCCTGTCAAAATTGAACTCTTTAAAAATCCTTGGGGAATGACCCATCATGAATCGTTTCTCCTTTCGCACTTCAAACTCACTCTGCTCATTATCCCAAGCACAGATATAATATAATTCCATCTATAAACAAATTGATGATGCAACTTCAGCGAGGATAAAAGTTAAAAAATATATAAATAGTATACTAATACACATAAGATACCTACAACATTTCTCATAACGTTCTATAATCTTGGATTTGGATATGATTACAAACAAAGTAAGAACATAGTTTGAAAGTAAAGTGCCCATTTGTTATAGATAAATTTCTGTTCAATTTTAATATTTAAAAAGAAAACATAGAAATCAAACTGGTTTAACATTTCCCAATACCACAATTTCATTTTTGGCAATAAAGTTCCACAGTTAATTGGAAATGTCCAAGCATTGTGTCAGAATACAACGAACTATGATAAATTGCATTCTAACTGTTGACAATTCTCTAGAAAATGTACTTCTGGAATAGCCTTATAAAAAATGTAGACAGATAGAACTCCATTGAGTGATTTTTTAAGGATACTTCTTTTCCACTGCATATATTAGCAGAAATATGTTTATTACTCTGACTCAGTAGTACAATAACTGTGTCGATTGAGGTTGCTTTCCCACAAAATATTAGATTTCTTGAGCTCTCAATGATCCCTAAAAAGTAAATCTACTAAAATGCATACAACATCAACTTCTAACAGGATATGTCAGGCAAATACTCCTAATGATTTAGTTACTAATAGCCCACAAATTTTTTTTCCACACAGACATTATTACTTTTGAAACATTCACGTTCAACTACACAAACTATAAGTTCATGAACCTGTAGTTTGGAATATAAGTCTCGGCTTGCCACATATACAAGAACACAATTAGTCAAGACAAGCTAGACTTTTGTACTAATATCTGTTATCAACAGCATTTTGTTTACCTATAAACTATTTTACAATATACACTGCCAAATTGGATTGATGATATGCTATGATGGAGTATTCTTTATCCAATTCAAATGAAGGAATAGGTTATCCTTCTGTTCAAAAAAGGCATGGTTTTCTAAACGTATATTCCATATCAAGCACCAGTCTCATTCATTACAGTCCGCAAAGTCAACAGCATCCATAAATCAGGGGAGCATCGTTCAAATCCAGAGTATTCTTGACTGCCCAATAAAACTGCAGCCATGTTGTCCCTTCCAAATCAGGCAAAAGAGAGACACCAGGTCCTCCAAAGAAAGTTGGTGTTGGGCTTGTTGAGCATCCAGCTGCTCTCACCAAATCTAACACTGAAGCAGTTGTCAATTTTTGGGGGAAATTGAAAGCAAGATTGTCCACATGGTGCTCATAAATTTTTCCATCCTTGTCTAGTTTATATTTTGATGTTCCATCAAACCTGCCTTGTGCTTCCCAAGGGACCCTGGGGATCCCCTTCACAGTCCACCGCACAAGAATAACACCATCAGAGGGTTGCCAAACCCTAACAATGTCCACCCAAATCTCCCTGAAAAATATCCGGCCATGGAACCGCAATGCCCGGAAGATAAGCTTGTAATTTGCAATACCGTGAAATGAATTCAACGGATCTGTGAATGTTATGTCATCTCTGCATACATAATATCAAAAAATAAGATACATGAATGTTCATCATCTCTGCATAAATAATATAAGAAATAGCAAAGCCCAAAAACCTATATAAATGTCCAGTTCCACATAACCAATATAAAACCCATTTTAACCACAATAGCCAATTCAAGTCCCTATTAACCCCATATCAGTAGATAAAACTCCAAACAATTTTATACATTGAGTCTCTAATAATTCAAACTTTAAAGCAGGATCTGGGTAACATAAAATCAAAGAGATAACCATATTTAAGTTTAATACTACATGACTAATTTAAAAATAGGAACCCTTTCCACCCCTACATAACCAATCCAAAATTCTTTTAACCCCATATATATCCAAACCATGTTATTTACTGAGCTCTGTAGGAATTCAAAATTCAAATAGGTTCTGTTGATATTACATTATATAAAATAACCTCTTTTAAATAGTGAGAACAAAAATTGCCCCACTTTCAACACAAATTAGCATTTCAAAAACCCTTTCAACTGTCAATCACCAATTGTTAAAAAACCCTTTTAACCCCACATAACCACTTCAAAAATCCTTTCAAATTCACATTCCCATGACAAAACCCTATCTAGCTCCACCTAACTGCTTTTAAATAAATTTTGAGCCCACATTATGATTCTCAAAAGATCCATTTAACCTTACATAGCTAATTTAACTGCAAACCATAATATTTATAGAGTTCTGTCATAATTTGATAGCAATGAGCAAAATGAAAGCGATCTGCGTATGCCATCTCAATTCTGCTAACAAAATATCAAAACAGAAAGCCCCTTCTAAAGGCAAGGCTATAGCTGTGATTGGCCAATAGGCTTTACTTGTGAGGTTGCTTGTGTATGGTGGCCACAAAACCTGTCTCACGGTTGAAACCACCATTTAACCGGTTTTGGTGTCTTGCACCTGTTCATCCACTCTATGATGCAAGATGATGATGTTGGTTCTTCTCTCTGTTATGCACACAATGCATTGTCCAAATATTTGTATCGTGGTACCCTGAGCGCATTTAATTTTGAAGTACATCTAGACTTGCAGAAAGAGTTTTCATTATGCAACTCCTCCTCCCATGGCTGTTACAAATGTGAACCGTTCACATCATTCATAACATCGGTGACATTAAACATTTGGGGTTTTCTGGTGCTGCTGCTTCTTCACATCTCTTCTTTTTCCTATTCTACAAGCGACAAATTGCTGTGTTTCCACTGTATTGCTCATATCACCTATTTTTCTATTACTGTATGTTTTCTTGTTTTGTCTTTTGCACTCTATACTTTGTAGCTGATGGTATTATGGTAGATAGAATGGAATAAATTTTTAGGAATAATTGTTTAACACAGACATACTTCTCACATTCAGAATTAAAAGGGCAATGTAATTTAATTGATGAATTAGCTCTTGGTTTTCCAGGATTTCCTCAGGCTGCTAATACAGTGTTTGTCATGGTTATTACCTACAGTAAGTTTCTCCTTGAATCTAATTCAACATATCCATGCACAGAACTATAGAATGCAATCCATTAAAGGTTTATGCCAAAGTAACGAGAATTGGAATCGGATCGGAATTGGCAAGGCCGAATCAAATCATGAATTGGCCATGAATCGCAATCAAATTGGCAAATTAAAAAAACCCTTGAAATTTAGTAACTTATTTCATAAACCCTTTATCGCTGATTCAATTCACCGATTCACAAAAAAATGTTCGGCTTGAATCGAATCGCCGAATCACGTGAATCACCGCAATTCTCATTACTATGGTTTGTGCACATTGCAGCATGTGCACCTTTCGTAGATCTTCTCCTGAACTGTGCTCAAAATATTCCCACCCATGAAAGGGAATAAGTGGCCCTGCAGCCCTTATCTTGAAAAGATGATAGGAACCCATTAGCATTTATCCTGTTAGCAATGACAGAATGTTTTGTAACTTAATCTATAAAAGTTTCTGTCCTCCATGCAGCTCAAATATGTTTATCAAAATCAAAATTCAGATGCCGTAAGTATAAAAGACTAAAGCTTGACCACCTGCAAACGTATTTACCTGCTGCCAGATTGCTGTCAACCACGGTTTCTTTAAAAGATCTTTCTCCTAATCTTTAAATTTCCCACATTTTGGTTTAAGATTGTCTTCAAACTTTAAAATTTTCATATTTATAATGCCAAAATAGAAACTGTTCATTGGATTCCAAGCTCTAAAGATGCCCGATGAATTAATGCAGAAAGTGGGTATATGTCATTAAAGAATTTAGTCATCATTCTCTCCATTCGCTTGAAAATAAACACATAAATGAATTGGAATTAAGCCACTCACTTGGCTAGAAATTGACAATGAATAAATAAATTTTGACAATATATGGGTAGCTTTTGTTTAAGTTTGTAAATTTTGCAAACATTACACAGTATATACTGAGTTTAGTCCTCTATCTAGCTTCTAGGGCTTCCAGTCTCAAGTAAATGCCTGATCTGTAATTTAGAATTTTTGGTTTGCAGGGTTCTTTTGAGGTAAATTTGGGGTTGATTGCTGTGTAGGCTACTACTTCATGCATGCTTAAATTATAGTTATAGACATCCAATTTTTTTGTTGTCTTTTATTTTTCCATTTATATACTCAAGCATTTATATGTTGTTTTGTTGTTTTATAATTTTAGTATGTGCTATGTAAGGAAGACTTTATTTCCTCCTACAGTTTGCTGCATTTCATCTTTTTGGCATTCTATGGCCCACTTCTGCTCTTTGTGGGCACTAATGGTGGAACATGTAAAACAACAATGCACGAAGTGTGTAATTATTTTAATCCAATGACATGTAAACTATATGCTTTCTTTGTGCAAGATTCAAGTTAATTTCCATCCATCGTTGTTAAAAAGCAACTTTGGTTACCCACTTAGTTTCTGTTATTCCTATTCTGGTTGTGTTTACAAATACAACATTTTCTAATGTGTTGGAATTAATTGAAATGGTACAAGCCACCCTTCCACAATATCACATTTTTCCGAATATTTATTTCACAGCTACAACCTATCGGTGAACCCATTGCACCACCTTCTGGTGCAAGCGCTAGTTAATTATGCTTTCTCAGTGCCATGCACCATTAGAACTCCAAAAACTGCTGAACGAACATTAATTTTGAAATGAAGAATAACTATTTCAAGAAATTGCTTTTTAAGGGAAAAATAGGGAAAAGCTTTGATGCCAGATATAAGCTTATCCATTCATACATTTTTTCTGAACTTTCTTTAGTTTAGATTTTACAGTTAAAGCAATGCTATTTTTTCTCAGCGGCAAGTGTTCCCCAAATATTGTAGAATCGTGGAACTTATCTCAGGCAAAAGGACTCTCTTCAATATTTGAGTAGAAGAAACATAAGAAATATATAAACGTGCCCTCCGGGGAACCATGAGGACATAAGAATTGCAGAAACCCTTTCTACGTAATAGAACTAATTCAACAACTCCTTCAAAACTATATCAAGTAAAACCCAATAAATAACCCACAACAAGATCAAAACCCTTTTTTAGATCCATAAACAACGCAACTTGCTTCAAGAATTTCAATAGTCAAGCCCAATTTTATGAAATAAAAATCCAGGGGAATATAAAACTAACGCCTTCTCATCGTACATGATGCCAAAGTTGAAATTCTTTTAAACCCTACTCCTAATGTGGAAACCCTTTAAAACTTAGAAAACCCAATTCGCCCGTCTAAAAAATCTATCCATAATCCATGTAATTTGTTAATCTCTTTGAAAATTTATTTTGCATTTGGGTTCTACAGAATCCAATTCTCGCTGGGTAGTATAAAAAATCAAAACAAAACAAGCCCAAAGTACATACCTGTAAATCTCATAGGTCAATTCCTTGGAAAAGAGTACGGGAAGCTCTTCTCTGAGTGTTCGAATAGCAGAACCCAAATTGACATAATAATCATTTCTTTGCTTATCTTCGAGCTTTTGTCTTGGGGGTGGGCTTGCCGCCTGAACAGCAACCTCAAATGAAATAGAATCCAATGCAAGACTCCATGGTTGTTGTTTCTGTTGGACATTTATTTCTTTCTCTAAACCGAACGTGAGTGGTCTCCTTGCTTTGTCCCAAAGAGCCAAATTAACATGAGAGCTTCCATTTGAGGACCAGCTAAAAGCTTTAGGAACTGTACGAGACGTTGGCGTTTGGATCTTTGGCAAATCAGCAGTAGCAGGTATAAGAGATGCCATTAAATTAATGAAATTTTATTATTTTTTGTTTTCAGGTTTCTTCCATCACTGGAAAAAATCGATGGGGAGAAGTACATGTGGGAAAAGCAAACGGATTACAGCAGGACGTTGAGAATCCAAGACTACCCAATTGAGGTGTTATTACGTAGTGGTACGTGGACAAACACTTCACCGCACCTGTAAGGGATAAGTACAAACTAGATATAAGTCATTAGAGGTACGTGCGGCAAATATCACACGTGATTGACCATAAGCATAAGCATTATCCTTCGCTATGAAGGCTTAATTTTACGTGCCACATGGCAGTGGCACAAGCATTATCCTTAGTTATGAAGGCTTAATTTTTTAAAATTTGAGGTTTTTGCCATATGGTAGTGGAAAAGAAATTGAAATGCAGATTTTTATCAGTGCCTTAAATAAGACACGGAACTAATGTTTTCATCTATTTCATATCATATTAAATTTGTAAAACAAGTCAATTATTCAAAGTTTATAGGGTTCAATTTTAAAAATAATTATTATATGCTAATTTCTTATTTTTATTGGTCTATCAAGAATTTCTTGGAGTTTTATTGAATTTCGATGGGCAAAGAAATAGAGAAAAAAAGAGAGGATCACGTGGATAGAATAAAGATGCATTAATGGTGTGTCAGGAGAGTTGATAAGTAATGAAGACAAGGACGGGCTGGGGATGTCCTTCACAGATTCATCGACGATTTTGTCTGTGCTGCTTTTTTCAACATTGATGCTCAATTTTTTGTGGGGCGTGAGAGTTTGTAGGAAACTCGCAAGCAACAATTATGTTTGTTCTATTTCTAGCAAGCAAGGATTACATTTGATTTAAACTAGCAATTGGTTTACACACTTGTGGGTATTGTAATTAAAAAAATATGAGAATATATGTTGTCAGTCATCTGCTTTAAAACCCTAGGCAAAAAAAAAGGGATGGAGAAGCAATGGTGGCGAGGATACCAAAGAGGTTTTCGAAACAATAATGGAAATTTTGGATGGTTTGAAAGAGCGGGTAATAGATGGGAACCTTTCAGATAGCATGAGGGAAGGTTTTACTGGGGTAACAAGAATGGAAGATCACAGAGGAGGCTCTGAAATCTCAGAGAAAGTTTTCAATAGAGACAAGGGAACCAAAAAAAGGATGTAAAATGGAAAAATGAGAGAGCCAAACTGAGTGAATATAGAGGAAGAATGCACCCGGTGCAAAGATTTACTTCAGTGAATTTGGGTGGGAAGGTGGATTTTGAAAATATTGCAACAAGATTAAGAAGACCACAAGCAGTTGTAAATCTGGAGCAACAAAAAGTAAAGGATTTGAAGTGGACATGTTGCACAGTGGAGAAAGTAGTGATTGATATGTGTATGGTAAAGGAGAAATGCAAATTTTTGGAGAAAAATGCTCTATTTCTAAAATGGGGAGGACCAAAGCTGGAGATAGAGAAGGTGAAAGAATGGTGTGATCTGAAATGGGGGGAAATGAAGGATTTCAAAACTTTGGAAAATGATTTCTGCATGGTAATAATGGATATAGCTCAAGACAGAGATTGGATTATGAATAGTGGCCCTTATTTTATGCACGGATATGGGTTCTACTTTAAGAAATGGACCATAAACTTTGACCCAACAAAAGAGGTGATAAAGGAAATCCCTATATGGATAGGGCTAAGAAATTTTCCTTAGGAATATTGGCAAGAGCAATGTTACAAAATGATAGGTAATAAACTTGGAACTTCCATTAAAGTAGTAGAAATGGTGGACAAGGTAACTATGCAAATGTTCCCTAGGGTATGCATAATGTGGAAAGATAGCTACCCAATTCCGAAAATGATTGAACTCTATGTTGATGGGGATGTTTGGAGACAACCAGTGTCGATAGAGGAAGGGTTAAAGGTATATGAGTTCTGTCTCTGTGAGGAACATAACTCTAAAGAATGTAAACAACAAGGATGCAATAAATAAAAGGAAGAGGAAAAGCATTTTAGAAGGGCAAGAGAGATAGCAAAAAATCTAAAGATGCAGAAAGTGGGGAATGAAGTTAGCTGGAAGAGGGATATAGTAGATATAGAGAATGTAATGATGGAGAAAATGAGAGCAAATAACTATCAAGAAAATGGTAGGAAGGAGTATGAGGTTTCAATAGGAGTTCAAGCGTTAGAGGAGGAAGTGGAAAATAGTTATGAAAACAAAATTGGGGAGTAGGAAAATCAAAAGGGTATAACCGAGAAACAAGTAGACCAATTTGTGACAATAGGTGATATAGGGAATAATAGAGAAGAGGAGGTTAATCTAGAACCTCAGGAGAAGAAGGGTCAGATAATAATGATGTTTGAGAAACCAAAAAAAGTCAATAGAGAGTGGAAGGAAAATGAAGGGTATTTAACGAGGCGAGAATGAGATTTGGAAGGTGGGGCAGAGGAAGGGTTGAAGGACATAGAAATTTCCCCAATAAGATTTTTTTGGATTGGAGGATAATTTGATCCTAAAGGAGAAAAGGTCGATTGGGAAGACAAAAAGCAAAAAGCATAAAGCTTCGTTTGGAGAAAGTCAGAAGAGAGGAAGAAGAACAATAAATGCTTTGATCTAGATAGCAGGAAGTGCTAGACATCAGAGTAAACTGAAATTTGGAAAGGGTAAGAACCCCTCCCGAAAGGGATGAAGATCTTATCGTGGAATGTCAGGGGCTACAATACCCTGGACAAAATTTGCTTGGTTAGGAGAGGTCTTGACCAAGCAAAACTAGATATTATGTTTATGCAAGAAACAAAAGTAAAGAAGGGGGATGTGGAAGGTTTAAGCAAAAAAATTTGTCGATGGGAAAGTGTTTGGGAATCTGCAGAGGGACCTTCTCGAGGTCTTGGTGTTCTTTGGAACAAAGAAACAATAAAGGAGTTCAGATGCAGTCTGAAAAGAATTGGCAGTGGTTAAAGGTTTCCTCAAAATAACTGAGATATGATTTTAATATTATCAATGTTTATGGCCCAACTCAATGTGGAGATAAGAAAAAATCATGGAAAACTCTTATAGATTTGCTGGAAATTTTACAAGGGGAAATTACAATAGCGGGTGGAGATTTTAACATGATTTTATATCCAGAGGGGAAAAAAGGGGGTAAGGGATGGAGGGCTACTTCACATATGGAATTCTCATCCTTTGTAATGGATAATGGGCTGATTAATATGCCCTTTAAACAGGGAGAATTCACTTGGAATAATAGAAGACAAGGATATGTCAATATTGCAGAAAAATTGGATAGGTTCCTCTTAGGAGGAGATTATACTAAAGTTGAATGGTCTATGGATGATGAGATATTACCTATTCATGGATCTGACCACTTTCCCATTAGTTTAAGACTAAGGAGGAGCTATCCCCAGACCGATGTCCCTTCAAGTTTTCAACAATGTGGATGAGGACGGATGGGTTTAAAGAAATGGTTGAAGGCTAGTGGAGGGATGCCCCAAAGAGGGAAGGAAACATGGCTTTAAATTTTTTTAAGAAGCTTCATTTCATTAAAGGAAAATTGAAGGTATGGAATAGGGAATCCTTCCAAAATATTTTTAAGAGAAAAGAGGAATTAGAAGTTGAATTTAAAATCTTAAATGATAAGATAATTCTAGAAGGAATGACTAAAGATGAATTTAAGTAGGAAAAGAGACTAAAAAAAGAGTATGATGAGACATTGTTAAGAGAAGAATTGTTTTGGAGACAAAAATCTAGGGAAATGTGGCTAAAAGAAGGGGATAAGAACACTAAGTTTTTTCACAACTCAATCAAAATTAGGACTCACAATAAAATCTTCTCAATAAGGAATGAAGTTGGGGAAGTGATAAATGATCCAATCTTGATAAAAAAGGAAGTAGTAAAGTTCTTTAAGGATAGAGGTCAAGTGAAGGTCGGGAGGGAGGATTTAGATGAGGAGGTTCTAGAGTGTATTCAAAAGTGTATAACAGATGAGCAAAATGCAAGGCTAAATGTTGTTGTCTCGAAGGAAGAAGTGAAAAATGCTTTATGGGGTTTGGGGAAGGACAAGAATCTGGAGCTTGATGGTTTCACAGGAAGTTTCTTTAGATTCATATGGGAATGTATAGAAGATGAAATTTGGGAAATGTTTGAGGAATCAAGGAAAGGAGGGTTTGTTCTTAAAGATTTAAATAACACCTTTATTGCACTGGTTCCTAAAAAAGAGGAATGTAACTTCTTTGAGGATTTTAGACCAATATCTTTATGCAATATTGTGTATAAAATTATATCAAAGGTGGTGGTTAACAGGCTAAAAGAGGTGCTAAATAATGTAATTTCAAAATAGCAAAGTGGACTTGCTCTAGGGAGATCTATTTTCAAAGGGGTGATCATTGCTCATGAAATGATTCACTCGGTCAGAACAAAAAAGCTAAGCAAAATGATGGTCAAGCTGGATATAAAGCACGACTATGATGAGGTAAATAGAGTTTTTCTATTTAAAGTTCTGAAAAAATTTGGTTTTAAAGATGAATGAATAAGATGGGTTAAAGGTTGTCTAAATTCAGTAAGGTTCTCTATTTTGGTTAATGGAAGCCCCAAGGTCTTTTTGAATTAGGAAAAGGGATAAGACATGAAGATCCTTTGTCCCCTTTTCTATTTATAATTCTAGTTGAGGTTCTGGGTAGACTAATCAAAGAAAGAAGAGTTAAGGGCCAATGGAAAGGGGTTAAAGTGGCAAGGGGAGTGGACCCAATCTCACATTTATAGTTTGTGGATGACACCTTCCTTATAGGAGAAGCTTCAGAGAGAGAAGTGAGAGTTATGAAAAGAACTTTAGAAATGTATGGGAATGTAATTGGACAAAAGATCAATTGGGTAAAATCTGAATTTTTTTTCTTTAATACCCCTGTCTCTAAGAGAAGAGATATTGGGCGTATTTTAGGAATAAGACAAGGAGATCTCCCAAGAAAATATTTGGGCATCCCCTTATTCCAGGGACAAAACAAAGGAGAAGTTTGGAAGGGATTAGTGGAAAAATGCCTAAGAAGAATGGAAGGATGGAAAAGCAAATGGTTAACTTCAACAGGTAGGATTCTGATGTTAAAATCAATGGTTTCAACAGTGTCAATTTTCTCAATGATATGTTTAAAGATTCCAAAGAAGGTGATTAATGTAGTGGAGAAGAAAATGAAGAAATTCTTTTGGAGTGGGGTAGGGGAGGATAAAAAATGGCCTTTACTAAAATGGAAGAAAATATGCAGGCCTAAAAAGTATGGAGGAGCTAGTATCAGGGATTGGAATACAATAAATGCGGCTTTAGGGGCTAAATTGGTGTGGCAATTGGCAAATGATGATGAGCAGTTATGGATGAGGATTCTAAAGAAGAAATATTTGGATTCTAATGAGAATTTAAGGATCTTAACTGCTCAAAATCTAATAAATGGATCATCAATATGGAATTTTATTTTGTTATGTCGACATGTCAATACTGACCATATCTCTTGGGTCATAGGAGATGGCAATAAGCCAAAATTTTGGGAGGATTCATGGAATGGAAACAAATCTATAGAGGAGGAATATGGTGATGAAGATTTGAAAACATTCTTATGTGAGAGGTGGGGCAATAAGGTAAGAAACTATTTGATTGAAGCTGATGGGGTTTTTGGAAAAAATTGGCAATGGAAAGATTGGAGAGTGGAGGGGCTTTCGGAAAGATAGCAACTCACTCTTAAAGAGATCTTCAAGGGAAGAAAGGTGTGTATTCTAAATAAGGAAGATAGGTTAAGTTGGTGTGCAACAGCCATAGGTAAATATTAAGTTAAATTGGGATATAAAATTCTAGACTCTAGGATGGATGACTGTTTTGAGGTAGAAGATTTGTGCTGAAGTGAGGAAATTCTACCAAAGGTTGCACATTTGCATGGTTAGCAATTCAAAGAAGCATTTTAACAGGGGAGAGAAGGCGAAGATTTGGTTTTCAAGGCCCTACAAAGTTCTTTATGTGTGAAAAGGCTGAGGAAAATGTGGATCACTTACTGCTAAATTGTGAGGTGACAGCAAAATGTTGGAGTCACCTTAAAAAAAAAAACTAGGTTGGGAAGGACCATGGAGCCCCTCTCTTAAGGCCTTTTTCATTTCATGGCCAAGGGGAGGAAAAAGGAATTGTTTAGAATGCATATGGAGAATATGCCCCTCAATTGTGATATGGGAGGTGTGGAAGGAAATAAATAAGAGGATCTTTCAAGATAAAACAGAGACTTTAGCGCAGCTTTTAAACCAAATTGGTTACTCCGTTGAAGAAGTGGTGAATGCAATAGTCTTTAAAAAAATATTATTAAATAGTGTGTTCATGAAAGTAGATATGGAAATTCAAAATAAGTGGCTAGGGATAAAAATTGGCAAAGTTGGTGATTTAGAAAGGGTAAACTCTAAAGTTAGGAAAAGGGTGGAGGCGAAATGGGAGGCGCCTGATGAAGGTTGGTTGAAAGAAAATTTTGATGGAGTCTCAAAAGGAAACCTAGGGAGCTTGGGTGCAGGATGCATTGCAAGGGATAATTTTGGAAATATAGTGGCTTATGGAATACTAAAATTGAAAGATGGAACAAATAATGAGGTAGAATTCCAAGCTGCTATGTTAGCTTTAAAGTGCATTAAAAAGTGTGGATGAAGGAAAGTTATTTTAGAAGGAGACTCTATGATAATGTACAAGCGGTTTGTAAAAATTCAATGCATACCTGGCATCTACAAATTTTTTTGGAATCTATCATGGAGGAGTTAAGAGAATTTGAGGAGTATAAAATATGTCATGTGTTTAGGGAAGCAAATCGAGAGGCAGATGCTTTATCAAATTGGGCGGCAAGCTTAACAAAGGATGGAAACCCAGTTTATGAATTATGTAGCCATTGGGAATCCATAGAGGAAGTAGAAGGATGGGGGTTTTAATAAATGACTTGTTTAAGGCAGTTGGAAGCATGTGAGAATGGTTTGGAGTGATGGAAAATGTCAATAGTTATAAGGATTGTCAGAAAAGATGTGGGAAAGATTGAGAAGATCACCAATAATGATCTTCATTATGAGAAGTGACGACAACTTGTTAGTTTGAAGGGTGTGAAGAAAAGATGAGTTAGTGGCTTAATGAATAAGGCAAAAAAAGCAATAAATTAATGTATTGAGGTGATCAAACTACCTAAAATAGTAAACTTAATAAGAGTGAAAGGGACATATTTGTGAAAAAATGGAGGCAACATTTACCTTTCAGGCAAAGCGCCAGCAGAAGGCCCTTTCTGGACCAGTGCAAGATAAATAGCTAAAATTGCTGGTGAAATGCCCAACACTAGGTGTCATAGTGGCGGTGAAAGTGACAGCTGGGGAGCTTTTCCAAAACTCCAAACATCATTGGAAAATTAACATTGACATTATGGCCATAGTAATGACATTGGGACTTGAAATTGAGAGGCCAGTTGAGGAAGTAGAGTGGGTGATGCGAAATTTGTTTCATTATGATTTAATAGTAGGGATATAGTCCACTCTAGAATGGGCTTGGCTAGGCAAAGGATTTGATCATAGTGAATATTTTAAAGACTATGAGGAAGGTCTGAAAAAAGGGAGATATGGATTTCTGTGGTGGTCGACTGGCATTGAAAAAGAAATGTATAAGGAGAAAGAAAAACAAGCATGGGCCACATTGAAGATGGAAATTGAATTTTTTCTGGAGGAAAATGGCAAAGATTAAGGTGTTTCTTCATAAATTACCCTAAGAAGAGAAGGAGTGTTGGAGCAAGGAGAATTAGGCAGATGGTAAAGGAAAAATTCTAGATAAGGGTGGAAGATGTTTGAAGGAGAAGAAAATGAAAGGTAATTTTTTTGAAGTTTTTGGTGACGAATTGTCGGATGCGGCTAAGGGCGAAGGAAGGTTTTTTGTCTGTCATGTCATGGAAGAAGTTAGATGGGGAAGGAGTTTATTATGGAGGTTTTTGACACAGCCAAGGGCAATTCAATGGAAACAAAGAAATGGAGAAAAGACATATCTACAGAAGATGGCCATGAAGACAAGATCAAACGACAAGGGAAAAACAAATTTTGTATAGTCAATGTTAAAGTCGATGTAATAGATGTCTTTTAATACCCTATTGATGTATTTGATAAAGCACAAATATTATAGGATAGGATATATCTAGACAATCTTTTATGTTTTAGAGGTGGAGGGATAAAGTAGGAATTGTAATGTATTGGGATCAAGTAGATAGTAAGTATGTGAAGGAGATAACTTCTTATGAAGTTTGTAAATAGTTTTGTATGTTTTTTATCTTAACATTAATACAAAAACTTATTACCGACCAAAAAAAAAAAAAAAACCTAGCAAAACAAAACCAAAAGAAAATAATTTTGATCCTAGCTTAAAGAAATAATGCTAGGGATTATGAAGAAGCAAATAAGTACATCCCGTCCTATGGGTGGAGCTCGCAACTTCAAGGTTTTTTGAAGTGTAGAAGAACATTCATTTTAGGGTTTATTGAGGGTTTCAAATTATGTGAAGTAAAAGGATGAGATTATGTGATGTAAAAAGATGAGTAGAAGTTTTGGGATTATGGTGAAGTTGTTGCACGAAGCAATAGTTCATGTTGTGATGGTGGAGATATCCTTTTACTCACTCGGGCTTTTCCTACTATGGTTGCCGATTGTAGAGAGTATGCCATCACATAATCTGTTCCTTTTGAATGTTAAATTTTATTTTATCGATTTTATAATTATTATTTTTTAAATTATTATATTTTAAAAAAAATTTATAAGAAAAAAATTGAATAAATTTTTTTATTTATTAATAATTAAATTTTTTCTAACTAATATTTGAACATTAATTATTTTGTCCAAAGATCAATTTTCCTCATTTTTGACCCCCTAAAAAAATGGAAAATTAATGATCATCAAACTTATAAATTTTTATCACAATATATTATTAAACTTGAATTCAATGTTGAAAATTTAAGTTATCCAAAAAAAAATCATAATAATAATAAATGTAGCCCAACACCATATTTCATCATGTAAACATTGACTACAGAAAATGGTAAATTTAATTAAGTTTTGATAATTTAAAATGGCATACACTTTGTTATAAAGGAAGAGCAATTATTATGGTTTTATGTAAGGATCAATATTGCCAAAAAGGTTGCGATAAATTGGAATTATGTAGTAATATTTGTAGTGTTGGAATAAGAATAGAAAATTTAGATTACCTTTTCTATTTTTGGTTTGGTTTGTTAATAGGAATAGGGAATAGTAATATATATTCACATTTTATCTCTAAAATGAGCTTATACCCATTCGTTGTTATTGGAATAGTCATTCCTATTCCTAATATGCATTCTTATGCTTGCAACCAAATAGGACAGAGGAATGATTCTATTAGTAAAAGTGGATGGATCGTGTCTTTATAAAAGTTATGGTAAAATAGAAACAAAGTTACATATACGATTAATTGTGGAGAAGAATATTGAAATGGCTTAGAGATACATGACAATGGCTTTCAGAGCTGACGACTCCACATATTACCAATTGGTACATCCTTGCACAAAATATGCACTCAATAAATAAAGAAAAATAAATAAAATTTCTAGAATAACACAAAAATAGTAATAAACAATTTCTATGATCATACTTATGAACTAATTTCCCCTGCCATTTTTAATTTTATAGGAAGCCAATCGCTCCAAAAGTTGTCCTAATGACATTTTGGGCATAAGGACGAGTAGGTCAAAAGAATTGATTTATGGAAGTTGATTTTCTATAAGAATAATTTTTTAATTGGATCTTAAAATCTCAATAATAATAATAAGAGAACAAGTGTGAAAAAATGGATGTAAATTGGAACACTCATTTTCAATAGTGACATATTACAGGCTAAAATTGTAAAGATCTAAAGTACAATATTCTTTAGTATTTTCCATGTGTTAAAAGAAACATTAAATTAATAATGAAAAAAATTGATTTATATAGGCTGGTCTATTGGCCATACAATAAATGCATAGTTATCTATTTAGCCCTTTTTTTGGGGAGAGTGTTACTTTCTATATTGAAAATATCCACAGCATAATTGGCTCTAGCCAATAAGAAATAGAAACTCACACTAATTCATTTTTGTAGACTTTGTATCCTTTTTCGAAACCCCCACTTCGTTCCATCTATATTGTTTATCCTCACCATGAAACCAACTTTTATATCTTTAATCCAATCAATTTAGAGTTAAAGGTGAAACACTGAATTATCATCTCAAGCAAAATTATTTATTTTGCTCAATTCAAAGTTTTCTGTAAAAGATCAACAGAATAGATTGCATCAATTAGGGGTTACCAGGCACCTCAAGTAATGAGCAAGTGTGTCACTTCTAGAATTTCATGGGGGGCTCTTGAAGTCTACTCTTCTAAAGTAGATTGTAGAAGATTGTTTTTTATAGTTCGTAGGGAATAGGAAACCTTGTCAAATCCATTGTTGTGCCAATTGGAGGTTGTAGAACAAGATTACAGGTGGTGATTATGAAGGCAGATCACAAAGTATTGAACTATGGGAAGCTCTGTCGATGGGAATCTCCTGTAAATAATAGATTGAGTTCTGAAACACCATTTTAGAGGCTAAAGCAATGTAAATCTGTGGCATCTATTTGGTTATGGGGAGAACACCAAATGGTTGGATGGACATGAGATTAGATAAGTTTTAATTTATTGAAAACTCACAATTGATTTCAAAAAAGTCTTCAAATGAATTGGGCAAAGTAATTGAACTATGCCTGATACAGAATAGGGAACCACTTATAACGAATGAGGGCATATACAGATCCTAGTCCCAAGAATACACCAAACACACAGGTGGGTTGTGTTGTATCTTTTATTCTGTGGGGAGGAGCTTCCAAGGAGAGAATGAAAACCAAGAAGCTTCTGAAGGAGTCGGTGAAAAGAATTCTTATTTTATTGTTTAAATTTTTAAATTTTTTGATTTAGAAAAATAATTAAACCCCCAGCTAAATGGGGAGTAGCCCCTCCTTTTGATTAACTGGCATGGAAAATTAATTTCAAAGGTTTTATTTTCAAAATCATTTTTTCAAGATATGAATTATTTTTCTGATTGGCTAAAGGCATTTTTGGTGGGGGTTAATTTTATTTTTAAATACAAAAATTTTGAAGAAAAATGTTCAATGATAAGAAGGAATATATTACATTGTCAACAATTGGGCAGTTGAATTTATTACAAACACATGGTATTATTGTCGTCATGTGTTGCAAGGCCCGAAGAATGTTGGAATTTGAGCAAATGGTTAAAATGACACAATGGTGGAGGCCCATATAACACACCTGTCATTAAACAAGTCAGACAATGCTTGTTGCTCGCTACTAGAAAAATCCAGCAATTAATTAATTAATGATAGTCTATGACATAGCAGCAAATAAAAATAAAAAGCTATGATTCTATATGGTTCTCAAGAAAACCAATGATGAAATAAATTTAATTTAATTGACATGGATTAGTAAAAACATTAAATGGTTCCTTACTTGCATGCATGTTTTAATATTAAATGGCCATGCGTGTTAGCTTGGTTGTATTTTTATTAATTACTTTTCAATTTTATTTTCTTGGTCAAATGTTACTCATTTCAATTTCTACAAACTACTTTAAATAAATTAACATGTTCTAAATTTCTAAAATGTTGTGTAAAATCTAAAAGTGTAATTAGTTTAAAGTATAGTTATTAGAATAATTAATTTGTGAGTAATAATATGATAAAAGTTTATTAAATTATAGATTATTGAACTACTTTCAATTTTTAGCTTTTAATAAATATTGCAAAGTTCAAATTTAAAAAAATTATATTTTAGTTTAATGAAAGGAAGACAGTACTAAACCAAAACAATCATTTTAATGATGTTTAAATGCATTTAATTTCAATATAATTTTTTTAAAAAAATTAGAATTTATAAGGTTAACTCTTGAGTACTCTATGCAATAAGTACACATAAAATTTGATAAGAAATAGATAATTATTGGTCATCTTGTATTAAATATAGCTTAAACATGCTAATTTTAAAAATATTTTATTCTAATAACTCTATCCTAAATAAGAAATTAAAAAAATTATTATTTAAAAACAAATAGTGAAAATAATTACAAATCTCATCTTCAAAATTCTATTTGAATATAAATTAAATTAGAAAGCTGATAGGTTATAAATTTATGATAATTAGATAATGTGAATCCAAGATAAATATTTTATTCAGTTATTGATCCAAATAAAGAAAGATTTTGATACAACATTTAAATATAAACATTTTAGTTCTACTATCTATAAATATTATTTTATGTTTTTAATTTTTATATAGATATGTATAAATATAAATCATGCAATATTAATATTTTAATATTAGTCCTAGATATTTTATATATTTGTTTTAGAATTTGTTTTAAAAGATTAACAGTTTTGTATTAAAAAATATATTTCATTATAGTTGTGTATGAATATTAAGTTATTTTTTTTATGAATTTATAAATATATTAAAATTAGGTTTATTAGTTGAGAGGCTCTTCAGTTGCATAAAGACCCTAAAATCTATGAAGGACTGGAAACCCGTGTAACATCAGAAAATTTGTAAAACTCATTGATAAGAAATTGTAAAATTTTACGATGTATAATTCAGTTGTAACTAAATGCAATGAAATCCACATTATCTCATTTTATAAAAATTTATGTTATATAATTCTGTTGTAACTAAATGCAACGAAATCCACATTATCTCATTTCATAAATTAGGAGGGAAAACTCTAAACCAACATTCATTCCCTTTCTTCAAGAAACGGTTGACAAAATCTGAGAATAACAATTTGATTTTGAAGTTACTATCCACCATTGCCATTCTCTCAGCACCAACAACATTTGCAATAGAGCACATTGTTGTAGAGGTAGGAAATTTCTTGGTTCATTTTGTAACTATTTAACATTTGTACATTTTGCAAACTTTATTTAGATAAAATATGTCTCTGTCTAAAAGTTTCTTTTGTTCTTTTATGCTACCATGATCTTTTTGAAAGGCCCTTTGAGAAAAAAAGACCAGCATTTTTGAGAAGAAAGATAAAGCTTTGGCTATAAACAACATCCTCCTTGCATATTTGGGAACTGTTAATAAAATAATTGGTCAAAAACTTTACTTCAAGCAGGTTTCATAAAACCCTCATTTTCAAAAATTCACTTCTAGCAATGAAAGAAAGTTGTAATCCTATTAAATTTGTGGCTTATATCATGCTTACCTATTCTTGTTCTTTCATGTCTTTGTATGGCCTGAGTTTCTTTGTGTTTGCTATCTGCCTTATAAAGCCTAGATTTTATTAGATGCCTCTACATTGGTCGTATTCTTGTGATTGATTTTAGAACAATTGTATCTTTTGAAATAACTGATTAGATGACTATTAAATTTGATGTGTAAGATTGACATTGAATAATAATGGATGCACGTTGTGATCATCAAATTGATGACTATTAATTTTTCTTATGGGATTCCTGAATCTTCTTGAAGCAACCAGTTGTCACTTTACATTTAGTTTTTCATTTCCAATCTTGGAGATGAAATATAAAAGTAAATAGTCTATAAAGCCAATTAGTGTAAAATTAAAGGATTCATGATCTTTACGTTGCAGCCAAATAAAAATTGATACAATTTCTTTCTTAACGTTACAAATAATAAGAATTGCATCATTGAAATCAAATACTTTTGTATAAATACAACCCTAAATTCCTTCGGCTATATATCTAATCATTTGTGGTGTATAACTACATTTGATTCAGACATCATGCAAAAAACTAATGTTTTTGAATGCATAGGAGTATTGCTTTTGTGGCTATTGATTTTAAAGCCTTCTATAGGTAGTCATTTTACTGTCTGGTCTATGTCTGTGTGTGTGTGTGTGTTCATTTTTTTAATGTATCGCTTCTCATATAGCGTCTCTTAATTTTTTAATCAATTGTTTTTGTATCGTTTACATTTTCTAATCAATTGATTTTGGATCATGTACTTTTTTTAGGTAATAATTGTTTGCGTTTGTGACTTTCAGATGTAATTGTTGTCAAAAGGATCAAATAAACTATAATTTCACAGTGTCTGTACTGGTAAGTTTAAATTTTAAATATATTTCCTTAATGCATGTAACCACTTTTTTTTGTGTGGATGATTCATAAGTGTTATTTTCCTGTATGTGCATCCAGTTAAAATGCTATGTATAATTGTTCAGTTCCCATTATGAAATCTTAGACATTGGCTGGTGCATATTTCCATTTTGGCTTTGTAGTGATTACAATAGTTCCACATTGCAATACATACGAAGATTGAACCATGTTAAACCCAATCCTAAATTAAATTCAGATTTAATATTCTGTTTTGTTTTCAAATTTGTTCTTTTGTCAAATATTTGATGAAGGATTTCAGATTTGATAATTTTATGATTAATGGTTATGCTTAGCAATATATAAGGTGTATATATAATATATATGAAAGCCAAATCCATGTGGTTTACAGGGAAAGGCGGGATAGCTTTCATATATATTATATATGCACCTTATATATTGTTCAACATAACCATTAATCATAAAATTATAAAATCTGATATCCTTCAAATATTTGAGAAAACAACAAATTTGAAAACAAAACAAAATATTAAATCTGAATTTAATTTAGGATTAGGTCTTAACATGGTTCAATTTGATTAATAAATTTAGGGTTAGAGGATTTTTTAATCTAATGGTAGGATTAGAATTACATTAAATTTTATTTTATCAAATTTAAATTATTATTTAATTTGGTTAGTCTTTAGTGTTAATATTATTTTTCAATTTTATTTATAAATTTGAATTAGCTATTTTATGTATCATGGTTAATATTTATGTTATTTGATTTATTATTAACATTGAATGTTATTTGTGTTTCATATATATTATATATGTGCCTTACATATTGTTGGGCATAAATGCAATGTTCAAACTCAAATCGATTTTCTAATGATGAGATACAGAGAACAATCAATGCCATTAATCATAAAATTATCAAATCTGAAATCCTTTGTCAAGTATTTGACAAAACAACAAATTTGAAAACAAAAAAAAATATTAAATCTGAATTTAATTTATGACTGGGTTCTAATATGGTTCAATTTGATTAATATTTGTAGGGTTAGAGATTTTTTCAATCCAATGGCAGGATTAGAATTAGGCTAAATTTTTTTCGGGGTTCAACTATATACCTAATGTTGAATTTAACTTAGGATTGGGTTTTAAAATGGTCGAATTTGATTAATATATTTAGGGTTGGAGATTTTTTTAATCCAATGGTAGGATTGGAATTAAATTTTATTTTATTTTATTAAATTTAAAGTTATGATTTAATTTGGTTAGTCTTTAGTTTTAATATTCTTTTTCAATTTTATTTATAAATTTAAATTAATTATTTTATGTACCATGGTTAATATTTATGTTATTGATTTATTATTAACATTGAATATTATTTGTGTTTTCAATTTGAATTAGTAGGTGTAGAATTTAATTTACTAAGTGTTAGAATTAATAATTTAATCTAATTTATTACAATAACTAAATGCTATATTTCTTAGATTCTATTGAGCTGTCATTTTACACAATGCTAAACGAAAGGAATTCTTGTGAACTCCTCTCTTGAAAAGCTAATCCGAGGATCAACTCCAAGGTTCCATGCAATCTTGTGACCTATTGGAATCCGCTTAGTTGAAGATAAATGTGAATATTCACGAGGAGGCCTTTGCTAGTTCGAACCAATTTCGGATCAAATGACCAATCTGCTTGCTATTTCTAAATTAACCACAAAAAAAGATATGTTTTGGTATTTTCTGTTTTTAAATGAATGCAATCTAACAATAAAACTAAAATGAATTCCTAAATTAACAGGGGGGCTAGTAAAGCAAATAACAAGAAATTTAAAGCAAATAACATAAAATTCAAAGTAAAAAATGTGAAATTAAAATCTTAACAGAAATAAGCTACAGAAAATAGCACGTCTGTGAGTTAAGCTTTTGAAGAAATCAGTAGGTAACCAATGAAAGTAGGAGCAGTGCTTCCTCAATTCCATTGATGCAATCGTCGGTGAGAAACTTTAATGATTGTATGATATTTCACTCTTCATCAAATCGCAAGGCCATAGAAAGTGCACTCATGCGAGAAAAATAGTTATGCAGGCACAATTCGACGATTTCTCCTCAAGCTCGTTATGTCAGCGAAATTCATTAAAACTGTAGCAAACACCAAAACTAAAAGATCACACAACCAGAAACAAAGCAATAAACCTTTGGCTCAATCACAATTCCATGAATAAAATTCACAAAAATATGACACATTCAGGCAAGAATCACTACACTCCAAATGCGAGCACCAAAAGCATAATTTTATTGCATAATAACGACGGCCTTGACTACATATAACAATGGGGTATTTATAAAAAATCATCTCCTCAATTTGTGTTAAGAATGAGAGATCTCTCATGCAATAATATGCTTTTAAAATTAATAAAACAAACTAATTATATACAAACTAACTATCTAACTGGTGCTTAGTAGGACTCCATCCATTTTATATTCATTAATTGGATGCATGATGTAGTGCCTACCCCTAGTTCGCATTTTTGCTAACATTGTCAAACTCTTTTAGAGTTGGTTTCACGTGGATGGTTAGCAACATTGTGTTGAGACTATCAGATATTGTGCTATGGATTCAGTTTATTATGTGATGAGATCACTTAGACTTTATATTTCATGTATGCATGATGATCATTACATTGCTTTCAGTTATTAATGATGATTAGTAAGATGATTTATTATCATGTGTTTTCTTATGGATACTTACCCCATACTTGCATGTGTATGGTGTACGTGTTTGCTTTTGTATGGCGTGTCTGATGTGGTTAAAGAAGGGAGTCATAGTCACCTGCTAGTCGGGATCTACACGATGCACCACTTCCTGCCATTGCCTGTTTAGCTTAGTATATATTGTGCTTGTACATGCATAGTTTTTATGCAGGTTGCAGGTACCGGGTATCGACTTCCCTGAATTGCCAGGATGAGCGTACCCTATCACATTATCTCAATGATAAGAGAGGGGAGATAAATTCTCAAGTCCAAATCCCAACCTTTTAAGCCATTTGTCCTAATTGAAAAATTAGGACAAGTGTCTGAGTTGAGTACCCTCTGAATACGTTGGATAACGTAATTCGTGATATAAACCCTTGGTTTGATTTTGTATGTATTTTGGCTATGATAGATTTTCATATTTTTTACCTTGTGAGTCTTTGGAGTAATTTCTATTAATTAAGCCTAATTAAAAGATTTAATTAATGGTTTAATTTAATGGAAAATTAATATGATATTTTAATATTTATTTTATTTAATTAATTGAAAATTAATTAAATAAAATAATTAAATTTGAAAATAAAAAGTTATAAGTTTAAATTTGGAATGTGACAATATTTATTTTAACAATAATATATTTGGTGTTCATTTTTAAATAAATGACTAAATAATATTATTATTAAAGCTAATAAATATTTTAGCAAATTAAGTTTTGAAAATGAAATTTAAAAGTGGAAAATATATTAAAATTATTAAAAGATTCTAGATTTCATGTGACTAAAATATAAATATATTTACTTTTAAATAAGTGAAATTATTAAAGTTAGTGCATGAGATTTAGTAAATAAATAAATAAAATTGGAAAGAGTAAAGTAAATATTATATTAATTAATGTGCATTATTTTTAATATTTAGGAGTTTGCAAATTCTCGGGAGTTGTCATGTAGACAACACAGGAGTTTGCACTCTAAGAATGCACTAGTTGTCTACACTTAGAAGTTAGCATTTTATTTGAGCACATGGTGTCTACAACCTTAAGACTCATCTAGAAGGTTGGAGAAGACTCATGCTTGGTTGTCATGCTTATCTTCTAGTTGTTTCTAGAGACATTCTAGATGCATCTTAGAGGCTTTTAAATAGAGGCTCTCCTAGTGTGTTTGGACAAGCTTAATGGAAGATACAAGCCTCAAGCTAAAATGGAAGCTTCAAAGCTCACATGCATTGGAAAAGCTCATATGCTCATATGTTTCTACTTGCTCCTATGCTTCTTCTAGCACTTCTAGTCACTTGGAGGTTTCGATTGGCTTGGGTCTTGGAGGAGTTGCGAATGATGGAGAAGGAAGGGATTTTCTATGGACTTCTGAGGCAAGGCAAATTAGCATCAGTGTCCAGGTGCACACGTGATATTCACATATTCCCTTTGCACTCTTTCTTTTCCTATCTTCATCATGTCTGTTATATGTGTCTGAATCTTCTCTATGATTGAATCTATAATTGAAATTGGAATCTAGATATTTTATTTGGTTGAGAAGAAAATAATAGAAAAACCCTAGATCCAATTAAAGAGGAAATTAGATCCAAATCGAGTTTGGGATCGAATCGAATTGAGAAATAGATTTTTTTAAAAAAGGGTTTTAAATTTTTATAATCAAATCTATTAGAAGTATTACCCTTTTGGAAGAGTCCTTAATTCATCTAAATAGAAAGCCCTTCTTGTATAAGTTGGATATATATGTTCTCCTTTCTTATATACCTATGAAATTTGTACATATATATGTTTAGTGCAATGCTATGTATTCATGATAGTGAACTACGAGTATATATATATACTCATATACGTATATACATATATAAGTATATATATATATACACATATATATACATATATGTATATAATTGTTTAAGAAAATGCAGTGGAGAATTCTCTTAATTAAATCCGAAAAAAAATGCATTGTTGAAACGTTATTAAAAATATTTTATTAAACAAAATGAAAATTTTAATACATATATTAAAGAGAGGCGGGGAGGGACGAACACGTACCCCCACCCCTCTCGCATCACACGAGCTGGCAGCTCTGCTACCGTAGACACTACGACAGTAGTGCTGTCGCAGGTCTGCATCAGCAAACTGCTACTTTATATAGCGGACAGTCGTGACGCACGACCACGAGGTACAGTCTGCCGTGCTGATTTTTATGTGGTTAATATACTAAGTTGTGTTTTATAATATTAATTGTAAATTTAGTTTTTATTAAGTTTTATATGTATATATATATGTGTGTGTGTGTGTGTGTGTGTGTGTGTGTGTGTGTGTGTGTGTGTGTATATTGTAATTCGATTTTGTAATTATAATGAAGTATTGGATATTAATCGTTATATATATATATATATATATATATATATATATATATATATATATATATATATATTATTAATAAAATTTTATTTAAGATATTGAAATCTCAATAAAGCAATGTAGTTAGAATTTAATAATTATTTAATTAGTCTAAAGACTAATAAGAATGTTCTAAATGAATTAATGGAGGATTTTAATAGAAACGATTGTAAATAGAACTTATGGAAAGAGAAATATTTATATTTATAACATTTAATATATATTAAAACATTTAATATATATATTAAATAATTTAGAGATGGTATTTTATATTACGAAGATGATTTTAAATTAAGAGACTCAAATTTTAATGATATTGGACAATGGGTCATTGTTACATTTTGACCTTGTTATAACATAGCTACGATTTGAATTATTGTTATGATTAATACATTATGTATTATTGATATACCTTAATGGTATTAAGAGTTAGCTAATGAAGTTCTATGTAAAGGTTCTCTAAATTGATTATTTATAGTTGTGATAAGTTTATTATTTATTAATGTTGTTGGGTCTAGCAAAATTATTAATAAATAATAGAGTAATAATCTAAATGATTATGGATAATACAGATTAATTAAGGAAACATCAGTATTCATATAAGAATGTGGTCATTACAAAATTGTTATTAAGATTTTCAATATAGCTTGTAATTAAATATTAACAAGTTATTATTATTGAATTAGTGATATGATCATTTGAGTATTGAATTATAGTTGACTTTTATCTTACGGAATTCTAGTTAGTTATTAGTCAACTGATATTAATTGGAACGTTTCTATGGTTATGCAATTATTAATTAAATCAATTAATGAGAGTTAATTAGATTTAATTAATAATTAAGTTATGTAATAGAGATTTAATTGATATAATTCTTTTAACGAGATTGTAGATTATCTATATTGAAGTGGATAAGTCTTATGACTTGAATTATGACTTTAGATATTATATGGTTGTCAACAATGATAACGATTAAATTAAAAGACTCAAACTTTAGTAACACTTAATTAAGTTTCTAATTGAAAACTAAGAAGATGTTAATAGGTCATGGAAGGTGTACCTATGTTAATGGATTGGGATAAATAAAGTTATAATCTTCTTATTCGAAGATTGATAATTGGTCATCTTATAATATAACGAATAATGATCCTAGAAAAGTTGAAAGGTTAATCAATTAGAATATGGATCATGGTTAAATATAGAACAATTTAATTAAAGGTCAATGATGATCAGTTTAGTGAATAATTATCCTTAAGTTATTCTTAAGATAATGCTATCGAGGAACAAATGGGTTAACTTGTAGGTCAAATGATGAAACTTAAGACACTTGAAGTATACTTGCAACCAGAAAACTGAAAACCCCACACTTGTGATTGCAAAACCAAAACATGTGTTTGCATCGTGTATTCTATATGCTTCTTGTTTTGGGTTTTGGGTTAACTAGTGATGACTAGTTCTAGGTTGTTACCAGAGGCTCAGAGGTTATGAGATGTGTTGGCATGTTGATCTTATTTGGTCTCGATCTTTCTAAACCCAACCATGGTAATGTGATCGTATGCTCTATGAAATGTTTGTATTTGTTCATCAGTCTTCATGTGTGAAGCTGAGAGGTATGTGTATGAGACACTTGAGCTAATCATTTTTGAGTCATCGATCAATTATCCTTGGATTATTTTCTAGTCGCCATGATGGGACTGAAATGTGAAATTATTTCTTCATGATGTCATGTTGTGACATGTTTTGACTCAACCATTTTGGAGTCTTCGATCAATATGATTTCAAGATATTCTTGGTTGCTTGTTGAGAACCAATGGATACTTATGATTATCAGTGATGCCTTCAGTTGCCAATAGAGAACTGTTGTGGTCATGATTTTCTATGGATGCTTTTCCAGATGCTCATGGAGATTTGATGATTCTTATTTTGGAGATTTGATTATTCTTCTTATGGATATTTGATGCTTTTATCATGGATATTTGATGATTCTTTTTATGGATTATCTTTTGGATTTTCTTTACAGTCGCTTGTACAGGACTGTGGTGATTTTATGATTCTATGAGCTTAGGGTAGGTAATCTACTTGTAGTGTCGGGAAGTGGCTTGCAATGGGGGTCGAGGCCCTAAGTGGCTGCTAGGGTAACTCATTGTAAGTTTGGTTAATAAGTGATAACATTTACACACTAAATGGGGATTAAATGAACCTAAAAAGATAATTGTTTTGATGTTCTCGTCCATGCCTCGAGTGCTTGTACAGACTAGGATGGGAGTAGAGAGAACGCATGGTTGCGACCGTGCATTCCGTAGTATGCTTCGTCAGTATGAGAGGATACTAGTGGCCGCATGAGATCAGTATGGATCCGTGGAGTTTAGCTGACTGTCAGGGTAACTCGTACGTGATAAATGCGATGATACTTTCCCGCTTGCATAGTAGGTTTCCTACATGTCATTGTGTGCCTCTGGGAATTAGATGTCATTTTTGTGTGATGGAACCTTTGAGTTAGTATACTTTTAGGATTCCTAGACTTTTAGAGATTTATGCTATGTGATTTTGATAGCCTGTTTGGGACTTGAGATTATCTCCTTAGCACGGTGGGAGTGGACCACTTAGGTTCTACGCGGTCGGGTGGTAGTGTTTTTCTATTCTTATCATTTCAGATCCGTCCGAGACACCATGGCTGGAGCATTCTTGGTTGGTATTTATCTTCATTCTATTCTTGGAGCATTATGATAGATGATATACCCTATGATGGATGTATTTACTGGTATGTTCTTATATTGATGATTTGCATATGTTAGATGATGTTATCTTATGATTTACTTTGCATGTTAGTAGGATGTTTTTAGGAGTGACATTCCTACTATGTTAATACCGATGATCTCTTCGGTGCTTTGGAATGTTATGCACGGAGGGATGGCTAGGATCCATGATGGTCTAATGATGCTATTTACGGTTGGGAGGAATCGTGCACTTAGTTATTTATGTTTGTAGTGCCTACCCTCGTTCACATCTTTTCTGGACATTGTTGTTGTTATTGTCTGACTATGATGGACTAGTTTTATGTTGATGGATTAGTGGTATTGTTTTGTCACTATCAGACATTATGTTATGGATTCAGTGGTTTTGTGATGAGATCATTTAGACTTTACGTTTCATGCATACATGAGGATCATTATATTGTTTTCAGATATTATTGATGATTAGTTGATGGTTATTATCTTATAAGTTTTATTATGGATACTTATCCCATACTTGCATGTGTATGGTGTGCGTGTTTTCTTATTGTATGGTGTTTCTGATGTGGTTAAGGAAGGGAGTCGTAGTCACCTGCTTAGTCAGGATCTACACGATGCACCACTTCCTACCATTTTTTGTTTAGCTTAGCATTATATATTGTATGTACATGCATGGTTTTTCTGCAGGTTGCAGGTACCGGGTATCGACTTCCCTAAATTGCTAGGATGAGCGTACCCTATCATACTATCTCAATGATAAGAGAAGGGAGATAAATTCTCAAGTCCAAATCTCACACCCTTAAGCCAATGGTCCTAGTGATGTAGGACAAGTCTAGTGATATAGGATAAGTATCTAGATATTTTACCCACCGAATGTGTCGGATGACATAATTCGTGATTTTTAACCCTTTAGACTGATTTTGTGTGATTTGCTCTATGATGGGTTTTCATATTTTATTTTGGAGGTCTATGGTAAATTTTCTATTAATTAAGTCTTAATAAATAGATTTAATTTAATAAATTAATTATTGAGAAAATTAATATAAAATATCATGTTATTTGATATTTTGATTATAATTAATTAAATGGGAATTAATTGAAGAAAAAGAATTAAATAAAAGAAAATTAGAAATTAAAATTAATAATAATAATAAGTAATAAATAAATAATAATAATAAAAGTTATAAAGATTAAAATGGAAGTTATAAATATTTAAATATAAATTATATAAAAAGTGAATTGGAGTTATAAGCTTGCATGGGAGTTAACGCACTTTTCTATTTCTCATGTGTCAACAACACGGAGGTTTGTGCATCAATTAAACACATGGTGTCTACAACCCTATGGCTCATCTAGAAGGTTGGAAAAGACCCATGCTTAGTTGGTGACACCTTCTAGCTGTTTCTAGAGGCATTCTAGATGTTTCCTGAGAGCTCTTTATATTCAGGCATTCCTAGAAGCTTAGACATAGTGGTTGTAGTGCAAATTGGAGCATTGGAGGACTCGAGAACTCTAAAGAAGGGAGGAGCTTGCTCTGCGAGTTCCTGAGGAAGAGCGATTTAGCATCAGAATCTGGGTAGATTCTTGTGATTTTTATTATGCTATTTCCACATCATGCATTCCCTGTCTTCTTCATGTCTTCCATATGTCTTCTGAAGAATTTCATAATTTATTGTGCTTTCTCAATATGGGTAGATTAATTTATTTGAAAATTTTATATGCATGGATCTGAAAAGAATATGGGGCTAGGGTTGAACTATAGCCAAATTCATTAGAAAATTATTGAGAAAATTTAGAGAGTAAATATTTATAGGATACTCATAAAATTATATATATATATTCTTTGTGAAAAAATATATATATAATTCAGATCTGCATTTTTCACATATAAATATATACTGTATAAAATTATGCGTATATTTACACACACACACACACACACACACACACACACACACACACACACACACACACACACACACACACACACACACACACACACACACATACACACACACACAATTAATTGGAAAGTCGAGCGAATTATCGCAGTGAAAATTCATTAAAACGCATTTGCGATTTGTAATTTTGTTTGAAAAATGTTATTAAAAAAAAAATGTTATATTAAAAATGTTTTAAAAAATATATATACATATGCATTATGATATTGAGCGGGCAGATATTTCATACCCCACCCACTGCAGGCCTGCGAGATTGCAGAGTACCTATGACCGCAGTGTACTTGCGATCCGCAATGTACCTGCGGTGTGGTCACTTTAAGGCCGCACATTTTTTTTATATATAATTCACAATTGTTATTAATTTTATATATTAAGTTATGTGATGTGCGGTTGTCATATGATAATTCGATTTCTTTTATATGATTTATTTTATAAATTGATAAATATATATGTATATGTATTTATATATATATATATATATATATATATATATATATATATATATATATATATATATATAAATTTATATATGTATATATATTATTAATAATAAGTAATTAATAGATGATTGGAATTTAAAGAGTAATTCTTTAAATAACAAATGATTTTATAATATAGGTTCAATTTAATCTTTCAAATTTGGAAAGATGAATATGGAAAGAATTTCAAATAATATTTTAAAAATGATGGGGGTCTAAATGGAAATATAGAACGTTTAGAAAAATTGAGTTTAATGGTTTTTTTTGGAGAAACTTTTATCTACCAATACAAAAACATGGGTTAAGTTAAACGTGAAATTTCTTCACTTGATATTTAAATTGGAAAAAACGTAAATCGAGACTTTTGCATTTAAATTCAAATTTGTAAACTTAGGAAAACCAAAACATATGTTTGCATTGTGTATCTTTTATGCTATTGTTTTGGGTTTTGGGTTGACTAGTGTTGACCAGTTATAGGACGTCTACCAGAGGCTTGGGGAGGTTATGTGATTGTGATGTTTTAATCTCGATCTTTATAAACCCAACCATGGTTATGTGATGGAATGCTCTATGTATTGGATGTGATTACTGATTGTTATAGTTGAGATTCTTATGTATGAGATACTTGAGTTAACCATTATTTTTGGTCATCGATCAGTTATCCTTGGTTATTTTTTTAGTCGCTATGATGGGATTGTGATGTGGATTTATTCTTGATGATGTCATGTTGTGACATGTTTGACTCAACCATTTTTGGAGATATATTTTGGTTATTGAGAACCATTGGATACTTTGATTATTAGTGATACTTCAGTTGCCAATAGAGAGCTATTGTGTTCATGATTTTATATGGATGTTGCTCATGGAGATTTGATGCTTTTATGCATATTTGATGATTTTATTATGGATTATCTTTTATGATTTTGAGATTTATGATTCCATGAGCATTAGGGTAGGATATCTGCATGTAGTGACGGAAAGTGGCTTGCAATGGGGGCCGGGGCCCTAAGTGGTTGCCAGGGTAACTCATTGTAAGTTGGATTAATAAGTGATAACATTCACACCTAATACTAACTGAATGAACCTAAAAAGATAAGAGTTTTGTTCTTGCCCATGCCTTGAGTGCTTGTACAAGCTAGGATGGGAGTAGTGAGATGCATGGTTGCGACCTTGCATTCCGTAGTATGCCTCGTCAGTATGAGAGGATACTAGTGGCCGCATGAAATCAGTATGGACCCGTGGAGTTTAGCTAACTACCAGGGTAACTTTTACGTGATAATTGTGATGACACTTTCCCACCTGCATAGTAGGTTCCTACATGTCATTGTGTGCCTCTGGGATTAGATGTCAAATTTTGTGTTTGGAACCTTTGAGTTAGTATACTTTTAGGATTCCTGGACTTATGGAGATTTGTGTATGTGTTATGAATAGCTTGTTTGGGACTTGAGATTATATCCTCAGCACGGTGGGAGTGGACCACTTAGGTACCACGCGGTCGGGTGGTAGTGTATTTTTCACTCTTATCATTTGAGATTCATTGAGACATCGTGGCTGATGCGTCTTTCATGATGGTGGATATGTATCCTTTTCATTGATGATTAGCATATGTTAGATGATATTATCCTATGCTTTTATGTGCATGTTAGATTACTTTCTACATATGATGTTGTATATGTTAGGAGTGGCATTCCTGCTATGTTAATACCGATGATCTCTTTGGTGATTTGGAATGTTACACACGGAGGGATGGCTAGGATCCACGATGGTCTAATGATGCTATTAACGGTTGGGAGGAACCATGCACTTAGTTTATTATGTTGATCTTTATGATGGATGTATATGTCTTCTATGATGATGTATCATGTGTACCATGTGATTATCTTTACTTTGATGTATCATGGATTAGAATAGGATGATGTACCTTATTCTATGTATGTGTATTCTTTTGAGCTTGTCATACCCTGTGACATGTACAGTGGATGATTGAGTATTTGAAATGTAATGTATAAACATTGGACTTATTATTATTATTTCATGTGGATGTTGTACTAGATGGATTCATGTATGTTAAATGTTTGTAGATGTAATCCAATGTTAAGGGATCTTTAAAGAATGTAATCTGATTATTTATGTTATGTTTATTTTCAGATGGACATTACTATTGCTTCCGTTATTGTGCATAAGTTATATGTGGTATTTACTTTCATGAAAAGAAAAAAAATGCTACTAAGCTTAGTGAAAATTCTAGGTTAATTCTTTGGATCCCTTGGCGGGGCATTACAATGTTTGTGATATATGGTTATCTTTATGATGGGTGTTTATATCTTCTATGATGACGTATCATGTATGATATGTGGTTTCATTTACTTTAATTGCATCATGGATTAATATTAGACGATGATGTACTTTATTTACATAGATGTATATTCTTTTAAGCTTTTCATACCTTGTAACATGTACAGTAGATGATTGAGCTAAACTAAAATGTAATTACAAAAAAAGGACACTTGTATATGGTTTAAGAATGTTGGATGTATCATTTTTATTTCATAAGGATGGGATGTTAGATGAATAGTTAATTTAGATGTGATACAACGTTAAGGGATCTTTAAAGAATGTAACTTGTTATGTTATGTTATGTTTACTTTCAGTTGGATGTTACTATTGCTTCCGCGAATATTATGAATGGTTTTACTTTCATGTTTAAAAAAAAAAAATTTGTTTGGCAAACTTAGTGAAATTATTTGGATCCCTTGGCGGGGCATTACACATGAGCCTTTACATGTCAAAAACAAAGAATTTATGAGAGAAAAAAGAATGAGAAAGCCTTTGAGTCGAAGTGGAAGTGTTTAGAAGTGCCAAAAATGGAAGTTAATCCTTTACTAGACATTTGTCGGAGTTAAATTGTCATCAAAATGCACTTCTGATGCATGGAAAGCTCTATTTTTGGAACTAGTAGTTAACTGTCAGCGGAACTTTTTTGAAAATGTGCACCTGTGGAGCTACGCACCTCCAAAATGTGCACCCACTAAAAATGTGCACCTCCAAAATGCGCACTGCTGAAAATGTACACCTCCTAAAAATGCGCACCTCCAAAATGCACTCCTGCTGAAAATGTGCACCTGTACACCTCCTGAAAATGTGTACCTATGCACCTGCGCACCTCGAAGGTCCAAAAATGTAAAACTTTACTTAGTGCCAAAAATGAAATTTTGACTTCTGGGTTTTGTTCCCCTTCATACCAAAGCTATGTTTGGATGTTTTTCGTTAAATTTCTCAATAATCTCAGTGACCTTAGTCGCATCTAGTAAATCCAAGGCATTATATTTATCTTTGACCTTTTGCCTGTAATTGGCCACTTCTATATGGGTTTCAACAAAATCCCTGAGCTTGGCATCGAGTTCTAGAAAAGCTTCTTCTATCTTGAAGACCTGTCAGATGTCTTCATTAGTAGAAACTTCTCTAAAAATCTTTCTGAACCTCTAAAAAAGTGCACTTTGATTCCTTTGATGATTTATACCCTCTTTATGGCCAAAAAACTTGCATACATTTGAACTCCTTCTACTTCTTCTACCTGAAATTCCAAGGCATCTGTGTTGAATCTTGTCATTGCATAAGATGAGGAACATGTTCTGGTTCATATGTCCAACCTTTGTATCTTTGATATTTTCTTCTCTCCAACTACCCTATCCTTCCCAGTGAGAGACCAAGTGATCTAGATTATCCAAAATGATTAAATGTTTGAAACTTTTTCACAAGATTTTTCTAGGCATTTTTTAAATGGCTTTTCGGAGGTCTTCTGCTCAAAATTTTAAGTTGAAACTTTCATCAATCCCTAAAACTAGGCAGCCAAAGGCTCGTTGTTTTAGGGATTGAAATTAGATCTTCAATTCTTCTTTCCAACGGTGTAAACAATTTTGAATTCTAAGCTCTAGGTCAAAAGTTATGACCCCGACAAGTTGAGGGTGTCCTTTTTACCTATAAAAGAAGCAAACATTAGTCTAGAGAGTTGAAAATGCTTAATTAAGACAAATCTTAATAACAACAAGAAACAACCCAAAAACCCTAAGTGTCAAGAACACCTTAAAAACCTAATTTTACCCTTGAAATGCAAAAAAGGGATGCACTTGGCGCACCTAATAGGTGTGCCTGGTGCGCCTTCCATCAAATTTTAACATATGGGTGCGAAAAAGTGCACCTCATGGGGTGTGCTGATGTGCACCCTATGTTGACTTAAGCACATTTAAGCCAAAAAAATGAATACTAAAGTGCGCAGTAGGCGCACCTCATTAGGTGCACTACTGTGCACCTTAACTCAAAGTTTTAACATTGTTCCATTGCTTAAGTGCAGGTAGGGAAGGCAGTAATGGGGTGGTGTGCACCTCTTTTAGTGCGATGATGTGATGATGAGAGCCAGAGGAAGCAAGAATAACAAGTGGGGGAGTGAGGGGGTGCGCAGCTGCGCACTTACCTATAATGAGTGCCCTTTTATGTGTTTTGGCGCATTAGCGCACCTAGGTAGGTGCACTAGTGCACCTTTTTTCTTTGCAAAAAGATTTATCTCCTCTGACGATGAAATTTAGACTTTGGGGTTTTCAAACTGGGACCAGGATCTGACCAAAAACACTAGAAAAAGACTCGGACCCTAGACTAGGGATCTAAAAAGCCAAAAAATTATACTACGGAGTCCCCATTTTTAGGAAAAATGGGGCGTGCATTGTGAAACCACAATAGATTATTAAATTTATGTATTTGAACAATTGTTATGCTTTGGTATGTTCTCTATCTACTATATTTATTTTCTTGATTAAATAGTTCATGCAGAAAAAAAAAAAAATTACACATAACAAAAATTGAACTTTGATTTAATAATCTTTTATATTCAAAGTTTTGTTTTGTTATAACATGTTTGAATGTCCCATAGTTTTCCTTTCTTAGGTTGCGATTACTGCTCAAAAAGTTAAAGAGACATAAATTTTAGAGGAGAAGACCTTGCTACTGGTAAGCGTAAATTTTTAGTGCTCATTTTTCAATGTGCATGATCTGATTGAAAGACCCACTTTGAGATTAAAAATAATAATTTTTAAGTAAAAATACCTTATACATTTTGTTTTTCATATAATACTTTGTAGAAAAAATTCAAGACTTCAAGAAAAAATGTATGGTCTAAATTGAAGATTTTAGAATCCAAATATGTTGTATGTGTGAGAAGAAGTAACCCTTCCTTTCCTTTAAACCACATGGCTTTGGTTTTTATATATATTTAATTTACTAAGTGTTAGAATTAATCATTTTATCTAATTTATAAAAATAACTAAATGTTATATATTTTATATTATTAAAAAATAAAATTTGATGAAATAGCTCATGCATAAATTTTATTTATCTACTATATTCTACATAAAAAAAACTAAACTTTTATTTAATAATCTTTAATTTAACTAAAAAATAACTTTTATTTACTAATCTTAAATATAACGTAGAAATTTAATGGATGACTATAATATTTAATTAATTTAATAATTAATTTAAAAATGTGAATATCAAAGTAGTTAAATTAATTCAATTTATTTCAAGACTTTTGAAATATTTTAAATTATTCAACTTCTTTCATCAATATATTTTATTGAAAAATCTTAAATTTAAATTTGTGAAGGACCATAAATTTGTGAAGAGACAAGAAATTTTTGAGGACCCAACCTGTGAATCTTCGATGATAGTTTTCAACAAAAATTTATAGAAACTAATCAAATTGTAACTAATTTCAATAACTTGATAGCTTAAGGCCTTAACGGGATAGCTTAAGACCTTAACGACTTCCCTATTCTATAATACAAATTTTTTATAGAAGTAGGTAATCTTTTACCATTTTACATTTTTATGATATTCAAAGTTTTATTTTGTTGTAACATGTTTCAATGTCTCATAGTTTTCCTTTTCTAGGTTGCAATTAATGCTCAAAAAGTTAAAGAAACGTCAATTTTTTAGGAAAAAACCCTGCTACTAGTAAGTGTAAATTTTTAATGCCTATTTTTCAATGCAGAAGATCTGTTTGAAAGACCCACTTTTAGATTTAAAAAGACTCATTTTTTAGTAAAACTATGTCATATGTTTTGTTTTCCAAAAATATATTTACAATCCTAGAATTAAAAATATAGATCTATTAAAGTTCTTGTGTCAATCATATGTTAAGAGAGAAAATAAATCATATTCTAGGAGAACACTTACAGTTCAAAATAATTGCAAATGGTTTCAATCGAATATTTTAGATCCTTCAGATGAAGGATTTTTTAGTCTCAGGATAGTTTCTAAGGCATTTAAAATTTGAAGAAAAAAAAATATTTTTTATTTTTAAATTTTAGTTTGGTTTGTCATTATAGTAATTTTTTATTTTGTAAATCCAATATTTTCTCTTTTCTTCAAGAAATTATAATATCACGAAGTTCAAATATAACAAAATAATTTATCTATCTTTATTTTCTTCTAAGTTTGAGGAGATATGGGATACTGACTTAGGGCATGTTGACATAATAGAATTCATTGAAAGAATAAGAAATGTGGAGCATACTTCAATTTCATCACAAAGCTTGGCAGCTTTAGGTTTAGTTGAAGTAGGAGCATTTCCTAATTCTGTGTAGTCAGTGGATTTGGTTTTACAATGTGCACGATGTTATGATAAAGAGAAAAGAAAGATCTTCACTCCAAATGGAGAAACCATTTTGGATATTAGTCTTATCATGATACGAAATTTTTTCTCCCTACAAGAACATTCTAAATATGAGACCATGGATTTGGAAAGAGGTAACAAGTACTATATGAATTTTTTTTAAAAAGCTAGTTGCTTTGTTCATGAAAAATTGTTGCTTCAACAAAATATCAATGTTAAGATGGCTACAATAATCAACAAATAGACTGGGCTACAATAATCAACAATAACCTAGACAAGCAATTAGTGAAAGTGTTATTGACTAAAAAATTCTACATGACCTTCTATTTGGTGTACATATTGGCTTTGCAAGGGAAATACCTAGGTCTTACAAGGGTTGGACATATTAGCGGTAGAAAGCCAAGGGTGTACGAATGTTTTCCACAATTAGAACTCATTGAAAGTGAAAGACATTTCTGCAAAGTCAATGATGCATTCTTATATTGCATAATAAGAAAACTTGAAAATGATGTAGGAAAAAGGATATCATCAGAAGCATGCAATGACATAATAAAGTTTGGAAATTGGTATGTTCAATTTCAAACTTTTTCATACCTAAGAGTTTCTGGTTATCATGGTATACCATTAAAATTATCGAGGTATCCTTCAGATAGAATCTTGTTACTTGAATTGTGTAGACAGATTGTGGATGTCATAAAACATTATGGTGCAAAGGTAACCAATTTTTTTCATTTCCCAATTACAATTGGTGGTTATTCATGTACAAATATTGATGTTGTGGAAACAATAGAAACAGATCTATCCCCTTTTCATATCTATAAATTTGGAAATGGAAGATGTAATTTTGACCTAGTAAGTACATTCAGTCTATGTTTAGGGAACAATTACAAACATTTACCATGTTTGGAAGACCACGGGGCAAATTGTCAGAATGATTTGGAGATTTTGTGTAATGCCCCGCCAAGGGATCCAAAGAATTTTACTAAATTTTCCAAAGAAATTTTTTTTTACATGAAAGTAAATACCATTCATAACATTTGTGGAAGCAATAGCAACAATTCAAATGAAAATAAACATAACATATATACATAACAGGCTACATTCTTTAAAGATCCCTTAACGTTGTATCACATCTAAATTAACTATTCATCTAACATCCCATCCTTATGAAATAACAATGATACATCCAATGTACTTAAACAATATACAAGTGTCCTTTTGTAATTATATTTTAGTTTAGCTCAATCATCCATTGTACATATCATAGGGTATGAAAAGCTTAAAAGAATAAACATCCAAGTAAATAAAGTACATCATTATCATCTAATATTAATCCATGATGCAATAATATAAATGAAACCACATATCATACATGATACATCATCACAAAAGATAACCATATATCTCAAACATAAATAACTAAGTGCACGGTTCCTCCCAACCGTTAATAGCATCATTAGACCATCGTGAGCCCTAGCCATCCCTCAGTGCATAACATCCCAAATCACCGAAGAGATCATCAATATTAACATAGTAGGAATGTCACTCCTAAAACATCCTACTAACATGCAAAGTAAAGCATAGGATACCATCATCTAACATATGCAAAACATCAATATAAGAAACATACCAGCAAATATATCCATTATAAGGTATACCATCTATCATAATGCTCCAAGAACATAATGAAGATAAATACCAACCAAGAATGCTCTAGCCATGGTGTCTCCAACGGATCTCAAATGATAAGAGTGGAAAATACACTACCACCTGACCGCGTGGAACCTAAGTGGTCAACTCCCACCGTGTTGAGGAGATAATCTCAAGTCCCAAACAAGATATCAATTCATGAAGCACAAATCTCTATAAGTCCAAGAATCTTAAAAGTATACTAACTCAAAGGTTCCATCACACAAAACCGACATCTAATTTCCAAAGGCACACAAAGACATGTAGGAAACCTACTCTGCAAGTGGGAAAGTGTCATCGCATTTATCATGTACAAGTTACCCTGGCAGTTAGCTAAACTCCATAGGTCCATACTAATCTCATGCGGCTACTAGTATCCTCTCATACTGACAAGGCATACTACAGAATGCAAGGTCGCAACCATGCGTTCTCACTACTCCCATCCTAGCCTGTACAAGCACTCAAGGCATGGGCGAGAACATCAAAACAATTATCTTTTTAGGTTCATTTAATTCCCATTTTGTGTGTAAATGTTATCACTTATTAACCAAACTTACAATGAGTTACCTTGGCAGCGACTTAGGGCCCCGGCCCCCATTGCAAGCCACTTCCTGACACTACAAGTAGATTACCTACCCTAAGCTCATGGAATCATAAATTTCAAAATCATAAAAGATAATCCATAATAAAATCATCAAATATGCACAAAAGCATCAAATATCCATAATAAGAATCATCAAATCTCCAAGATAAGAATCATCAAATCTCCATGAGCATTCGAAAAGCATCCATAGAAAATCATGACCACAACAGTCTTCTATTGGAAACTGAAGGCATCACTGATAATCATAAGAATCAATTGGTTCTTAATAACCAAAATATATCTCAAGATAAATGGTTCTTCAACAAGCAACCAAGAATATCTCAAAATCATACTGATCGAATACTCCAAAATGGTTGAGTTAAACATGTCACAACATGACATCATCAAGGAATAAATCCACATTTCAGTCCCATCATGGCGACTAGAAAGTAATTCAAGGATAACTGATCGATGACTCAAAAATGATTAACTCAAGCATCTCAGATATATATACATCTCAGCTTCACACATGAAGGTTGAAGAACAAATACAAACATTTCATAGAGCATACGATCACATAACCATGGTTGGGCTTATAAAGATCAAGACCAAATAAGATCAACATGCCATCACATCTCATAACCCTCGAGCCTCTGGTAACAACCTAAGACTGGTCAACACTAGTCAACCCAAAACCTAAAACAAGAAGCATATAGAATACACGATGCAAACACATGTTTTGGTTTTGCTATCTTACATAGTTGAATCAAGTGTAGAGGTTTCTAGTTTTCTGTTTGCAAGTATATTTTCAAGTGCCTTAAGTTTCATCATTTGACCTACAAGCTCAGTCAACCCAATTGTTCTCCGATAGCATTACCCTTCCATTATTAAGAATTACATTCTAAGAATAACTTAAGGATAAATATTCACTAAACCAATCATCACTGACCTTTAATTAAATTGTTTTCTTCATTTAACTGAGATCCATATTACTAATTAAATAACTTTTCAATGATCATTATTCATTACAAGAATCGATTACTAGTCTTCGAATAAGAAGATTATAACTTGATCAATTAAATCAATCAATTAATATAGGTTCACAATCCATGACCTTTTATCATTCTAATAATTCTCAATTATATATTACTAAGTCTTCACCATTAAAATATCTAAAGTCGTTATTCAAGTTATGAGAGTACGACTTATCAACTTCGATGTAAATATTTCACAACTTTGCTAGAGGAATCGATATTAGCATATCAATTAAAACACTATTACATAACTTGATTATTAATTGAATCTAATTAACTCTAATTAATTCAATTAATAATTACAAATCTAGTTGACTAATAACTAACAATAGTTTGTACGTAAAAAAGTCATCTACAATCCAAATATTCATATTAATAGTTCAATAACTTGTTAATAACAAGCTATGTTGGAAATGTTATTAATAAATCTATAATGAACACCTTTGCCATTCTATCCATGAAAACTAACTTTTCTTTGACAAACCCGTATTATTGATAATCATTTAGTTAAACTTCATTTGATTCAACTAATTATCAATCAACTATATTCCATTTCATTAACATTAGGATTAGTAATAGTTTAATAACTAATAACAAGTTAAAATAAATTTATGATAACAGATTCTTTATTATTTTTGCTAACAATGATGCCACTAATAAATTAAATATAACTTCCTTAAGAATCGTTCCCTGGATAAGATTTACCAATAATCAATAGGTAATCATTTGTCCAAAATAATTTTTGATGATTCTAAGTATAATGATCACCAACTTCATTAATCACAATTTCATTCATGATAACATGAATTCATTTCCATTGTATTTTTCCCCCCTTAATTTGATCTCAACTAAATTCTTAATACTATACTTCAATTATTAACTAATCTCAATTAGATTGAACTTAATTGAATCAATTAATAATTATATAAACTTATATATACTATCTTTCATTAATAATTTGTTAAACTTAACAATTATTAATAAATAATAACTCACTAATAATTTCAATATTCAATTATAATGATTGATATTCGAACCAATCAATGAATAACAATTAAATCATTAGTATCTCTTTTCTTTTAATTTTCTCTCATCCATTTACTTAGATTGACTAATAATTAATTACAATTCTTCTACTATTAATTAATCTTAATTAAATTTGATTTAATTAGATTAGATAATAAACCATATAAAACTAATGCATATTAATAAGATTCTAATAAGGGAAGATTTCAATAATATCTTTAATTCATTCCATACTTTGATATATTATTTTTTGTGAAGTTTAAGCATAAAGAACTCTTGATTATGGGAAATGGAGAAATATCTGTCTCTGAATAAAATAGTCTCAGTATGATGGCCATATCTCCCTAATGAACTGTTGGATCAGGCTGAAATTTAAATATGTTGGAGAGAGCCAAGTTGCGCCAATTCTGACTAGAGCGATTGAATAAATTCGATCCCAATAAAAAGTTATGAATAATTGAGTTCGGGTCTATCCAAGGGGCAGCAACAGGACAATTAAAAATTTCTTCTTAAAAGGTAATTGTTCTCTAAATTTAACCATAAAAGAGTTTATTCATACGAATATAAAAATATAATTTGATAGAAAGACTACATCTAATCATACAAATTTTCAACTTAAAATTTCTATTTTAATTTCAAATCTTGTCTATCTAATTTAATATAAATTTGAACCCAAACCCGATTAAAATCTAATTTCTTTCTCATCTGGAACTAGGGTTTTTCTATTGTTTTCTTCTCATCCAAATAAAATATCTAGATTCCAATTTCAAATACAGAGAGTATTCAGACACATAAAATAGATATGATGAAAACAGGAAGAGAAAGAGTGCAAAGAGAATATGAGAATATCACGAGTGCACCTGGACACTGATACTAATTTGTCATACTTCAGAAGTCCATAAAAAATCTCTTCCTTCTCCATCATTCACAATTCTTCCAAGAATCCAAGCCGATTGAATCCTCCAAGTGATTAGAAGTGCTAGAAGGAGCATAGAAGCAAGTAGAAAATATATGAGCATATGAATCTTCTCCCATGCATGTAAGCTTTGAAGTTTCTATTTTTTTTTTAGCTTGTAGCTTGAGGCTTCCATTAAGCTTGTAGCTTCCATTAAGCTTTTCATTTAAGCTTCTATGAAAGCCTGAATATCAAGAGCTCTCAAGAAACTTTTGGATTACTTTTTGAAACCGCTGGAAGGTGTCACCAACTAAGCATGGGTCTTTTCTAATCTTTTTGACGAGTCATAGAGTTGTAGACACCTTGTGTTTAATTGATGCACTAACCCCCGTGTTGTTGACACATGTTAATTCTCATGCAAGCTTATAACTCCAATTTACTTTTTAAATAATCTCTATTTAAATTTTATAACTTTCATTTTAATTTTTATAACTTTTATTATTATTATTTTATTTATTACTTTATTATTATTTTATAATTATCATTAATTTTAATTTCTAGTTTTCTTTTATTTAATTCCTTTTTTCCAATAATTCACATTTAATTAATTACAATCAAAATATCAAAGATCATGATATTTTATTAATTTTCTCAAATAAATAATTTATTAATTAAATCTATTTATTAAGACTTAATTAATGAAAAATTCACCATAGACCTCCAAAATAAAATATGAAAACCCATCATAGAACAAATCATACAAAATAAATCTAAAGGGTTTAAAATCACGAAATATGTCATCCGACACATTCAGTGGGTATTCAACTCAGATACTTGTCCTAATTTTTCAATTAGGACAAATGGCTCAAAGGGTTGGGATTTGGACTTGAGAATTTATCTCCCCTCTCTTATCATTGAGATAATGTGATAGGGTACGCTCATCTTGACAATTCAAGGAAGTCGATACCCGGTACCTGCAACTTGCATAAAAACCATGCATGTACAAACACAATATATACTAAACTAAACAGACAATGGTAGGAAGTGGTGCATCGTGTAGATCCCAACTAGCAGGTGACTACGACTCCCTTCCTTAACCACATCAGACACGCTATACAAAAGCAAACACACAAAGAAAACACGCACACCATACACATGCAAGTATGGGGTAAGTATCGATAAGAAAACACATATGATAATAAATCATCTTACTAATCATCATTAATAATTGAAAACAATGTAATAATCATCATCAATAATTGTGAACACTAAAAATAATCATCATACATACATGAAATGTAGAGTCTAAGTAATCTCATCACATAATAAACTGAATCTATAGCACAATATCTGATAATCTCAAAAGAATGTTGCTAACCAACAACATAAAACTAGTTCTAAAAGAGTTCAGCAACGATAACAAAATGGGAACCAGGGGCAGGCACTACATTTTAATTTGAGAAAATTACAGATTAAGCATTGATGTGATGAGATCATGTAAATTTAAGAATATAGATGACGACATGAAAGAGGATGGGAATTGATTAAGTCCTCTATTTCCTATAGAAAAGATTTTAGCAAAAGATATGCCAAGAGTTAATTAGTACATTCTTGAGGATACATCAATTGAAAATAAGACTATGAGTGTCATTCTTATGTCCATGGAATGGTTACAAAGGCCATATTCTTTAATTTCAATACCTATGTTGAGTTATCAGATTGCACCGCATATTATAGAGGGCTCTAATCCAATTGATGTCATTATGATCAATCATGATAAACATATGACTCCAAAGATAGAAAAAGGTTGATCATGTTTCTTCAAAGAACACATGTGTGCATGACATGCATAAAAATGTTAGTAATTGTGCAAATCTATTGAAAAGGAAAAGATTAGAGGAAGAATGTGTTACTGTGACAAAATTACAAGAATCAACTTCTCATGGATCACCTTTTTTACATTCGACTTCTAATTCTCATCCCAAAATTTTACCTAAATAGTCTCCAAGTTGTAGCTCAATTGAAGTTTTTCATTGCACTATCTCTTCTCCTTCACATTCCTTGCCATTGTCTCATAATCCAAACACAAAAGCAATAGCTTTTGCATTCATAGAATGGAAATATGAACTTCAATGTTTGGGTAGCAAATTCATAAATAGGGGGCTAAAATGTTATTAGAATGTAATGGAGATTGTAAATGATGGGGTGGATGTAGATGAAAAATTAGAAAAGAGTTATTGGTTTGTACACAAGAAATTCTAATTTTTAGAATATTGATAAGATCCTCCCATGTCCAGCTACAAGATTTGGGTATTTTACATAGCAAAGAGTGCAGTGCCTGCCCCTAGTTTGTATTTTTGTTATCATTGCCGAACTCTTTTAGGCTAGTTTTATGCTTATGATTAGTGGCATTGTTTTAAGATTATCAGATATTGTTTTAGATTTAGTTGATTATATGATGAGATTACTTGGTACTCTATACTCTGTGTATGCATGATGATTATCATAGAGTTTTCAGTTATTGATGATTATCATACATGTTTTCTTATGGATACTTACCCCATACTGCATGTGTATGGTGTGCATGTTTGTTTTCTTTATGTATGGCATTTCTGATGTGGTTAAGGAAGGGAGTCGTAGTCACCTACTAGTCAGGATCTACACAATGCACCACTTCTTGCCATTACTTGTTTAGCTTAGAATATTGTGTTTGTACATGCATGGATTTTATGCAGATTGTAGGTACCGAGTATCGACTTTCTTGAATTGTTAGGAAGAGCGTACCTTATCACATTATCTCAATGGTAAGTGGAGAAAATAAATTCTTAAGTCCAAATCCTAAAGCTTTAAGCCATTTATCCTAGAAAATTAGGACAAGTATTTGAGTTGTGTACCCTCTGAATGTGTCGAATGACGTTAATTCGTGATTATAACCCTTTAGCTTGATTTTGTATGTGTTTTTCTATGATGAGTTTTCGTATTTTATTTTATGATTCTTTAGTGAATTTTCTATTAATTAAGCCTAAATAAAAGATTAAATTAATGATTTAATTTAATTGAAAATTGTTATGATATTTTAATATTTAATTAATTTGAAGAATTAATTAAATAAAAAGAATTAAATTTGAAGATAAAAGTTATAAATTTAGAACGTGAAATATTAATTTAATTTAATAATAATATATTTTAAGTTCATTTTTAAATAAATGCTAAATAATATTATTATTTAAGTTAATAAATAATTTACCAATTAAACATTTGAAAATTAATTAAAACATGAAAAGATATTAAATTATTAAGAGTTTTAAAATTGCATAAAGTATGCATGAGATGAAAATATAAGAAATTAATTAAAAAGATAAAACAAGTGAATTTAATAAGAGTTGCATAATGTGTGCATGAGATTAAAATAAATTACTTAAAGGAGAAGTCAAGTGGAAATTAAATAAAGTAATTTAATAATTCAATTAACGTGCATGGAAAAGATAAAGAAAGGATAAAGAAAAGTTAATTTAGAGTTGGAGTTTGGTGAGCAGAGAGTTTTCCCGGGTGAACACACAATTAGTGACCCAATTTTAGGAGAGAACTCCATATCACAAATTGGGGGTTCATTTTCAAGGGACTGAAATTTTAGAAGAAGAAGGATTTTTTCGGAAAAGGGAAGGTTTTTTCAGGAGGGAATTCTCTTCAATCTTCTTGGACGTAGCAATTAGCATCAGTGTTCAGGTAGATGCTTGTGATTATTTGCACAATTTGATTACGCAATTTCCTTTCCTGTCTTCTCTGTGCCTGTGGATTGTGAATTCAAAATTCTCTATGATGAATAATTGAACATTTCAATATTTTAATTATTGAATGCATGTCAATACCTTCTGTATGCGTGGAGATTAGAAAAGTAATCAAAGATCCTCATTTCGTAGATTAAAGAATTTATTATTATAAAATGGGGAGAGTTTGAGATTTAAAAGAAAATATAATTTAGAAATTCGAATGGTTAATTGAATTTAGATAGTAAATTTGATTGGTTGATCGTTTTCCTCCTATCAGAGATTTTCTAGGTATTCAAAAAAATAAAAAATAAAAAAATGTTCTTATTGACAAGAAGGGAATTTATTTTATTTAAATTTTAAATTTATAAAAAAATTATTTAATTAATTAATTATTAAATAAAAACAAATTTTAAAAAATAAATTAATTTGAAATGGGTGGGGTGGGGGATACCCCACACCCCCCCCCCTTTTATTAACTCCGTTGACAGCCATACTACTGGCACAAGGACTACATTAGCAGCACTGTCATAGGCCCTGCATCAATAGAGGCCGCACAACAGCCCATGCGACTAGCGTTGGGTGTTGTTGTATTTAAAAAAAAAAAATTAAAAAATTTAATTATAAAGTTTAACACTATTTTATTATTATTTACTAATATTTTAATTAGTATATTTTATAAATAAATTTAATTATTATTTAACAAATTCTATTAATGAATTTTAATATTAATTTCATTATTATTTAATAATATCATTGATAAGTGTTAATATTAATTTTATTATTATTTAATAATGTTTATTAAATAAGTTTTAATTATTAAATTAATTATTTAATGGATTAATATTAATTATTAATACTTAATAATTAATAAGATGTAAGGGAAGAACTAGATTTATTTAATTATTAATAATAAATCTGATTTTAATGAAATTGTTAATTATTTTATTTAAAGTTTATGGGATTCTTTTTAATATTTTAAATAAACAATTATCCTTAGATCATTTGGATCAATGGATTTAAAATCGAAATAGAGTAATGGTACTATTATTTAAATTCAAGAATGGGATAATTTGTAAGGGTAAACTATGGATTTTATCTGTTTAAAACGTATGTTCAACTCGAAATGGAAACCTTACATTAACTCAACAATATATTATCAATCAAACCCAACTATGAGATTGTCATGTTTTCTGTGTGATGTCTATGTTTGGAGATTGGGGTTGACTAGAGTGTTGACTAGTTTAGGACGTTTACTAGAGGCTTGGAAGTTATGTAAATGTGATGTTATGATGTTTTCATCTCAATCATTTTTAACCCAACCATGGTAATGTGATGGTATGCTCTATGATATGTTTGTATTTATTGTTCATTATTGCTTTCCAGTGATCTTGTGTGACACTAAGGTGAATGTATGACTTACTTGACTTAACCATTTATGAATCCGCGATTAGTTATATTTGAATTGCTTTCTAGTCACTTTGATAGGACTGAGGTGTTTTGAATGATTTGTTCTTGATGATGTCATGTTATGACATAATTGACTTGACCATTTTGGAGTCTTCGATCAATATTATTTTGGGATGCTTTCCAATTTCTCGTGGAGAACTGATGTGTTATTATGATTATCTTTTGATGCTTTCTAGTTGCTTGTATAGGGCTAAGGTGAATTTATATGGTTCTTGATTTATACTTTTATGAGCCTAGGATAGGTTATCTACATGTAGTGTCAGGAAGTGGCTTGAAATGGGGGTCAAGGCCCTAAGTGGTTCCTAAGGTAACCCATTGTAAGTTGTTTAATAAGTGAAAACATTACACTAAATGGGAATAAAATGAACCTAATAAGAGTCTTTGTATGTTCTCTCCCATGTGTCGAGTGTTAGTACAGATTGGGATGGGAGTAGAAAGAACACTTGGTTGCAACCTTGCATCCGTAGTATGCATTGTCAGTATGAGAGGATACTAGTGGCCACATAGGGATCACTAGGGGGTTGGGGTCCTGAGAGATTCTTAGGGTAACTCTAGCGTGATTCATGCGATGACACTTGCTTGCTTACATGGTAGGTTTCCTATGTGTCTTGTGTGCCTCTGGGAATTAGATGTCAATGTATCTTAGAACCTTTGAGTTAGATTGCTTTTAGGATTCTTGGATTTAGAGAGTACTTTGATATGTGGTTTGATATCTTATTTTGGGAATTGAGACTATCTCCTCAACGCGATGGGAGTGGGCCATTTAGGTTCCACGTAGTTGGGTCGTAGTGCTTTTCACTCTTACCATTGAGATCTGTCTGTAGTCACCATGGCTGGAGCTTCCTTGTCTGCATTTCTTTTCATGCTATCTTTGTATCCTATGATGGATTTTTATATCTTTTATGATGGACATATATATCTTTTATGGTGGACGGTTTTAGTTATGGTATTGTACTTTGTATCATGGATTCGAGGAGGATGATGTATTTATAGTTCTACATATGTATATACTTTTAGCCTTTCATACACTGTGACATGTATAGTGGATGATTGAGAATTCTGAATTTTATTGCTAAGATGCATTCGGAACAAATGTATATTATTTAAATGGATATTGGAATTTTTAATTATTCTTTCATGTGGATGTGGTATTTGATGGACTTAGTATTAATTAAAATTAAATGTGATTCAATGTCATGGGATCCTTAAGCAATGTAACTTGTTATGTATACTTATAGATGATTGTATGTTTTTGCTTCCACTACTATGTGTTTGATGTGTATGTTATTCTTTCTTTAATTTTTTTTTAAAAAAATGGTTGGCAAACTTAATAAAGCTTTAGGTTAATTCTTTTGGAACCCTTGGTGGGGCGTTACAAATAGATTGTTTTAGAGTGGCTTATAGCACTTAACATGAGGAAAATGATACTTTTAACCTATAACAAGAAAATGGATGCATTTAAGGATATGTCAAAAAATAGTTTGTCACTAATTTAGATGTTTGGAAGAGATCTCGGGTGTCCTTTTTGGGAATTTTCATTGAATGTTTGATATGAACACATTTTTCAACAATTTTCAAACTCAATTCAAAAGTTGTCATGTAAAGAGGACATTGACAATTTGATGCAAAAGAAGTTTACTATCTGTCAATTTGAAAAAGATTGCATACAAATAGACAAAACAACCAAAAAGATGAAAATAGTTTTTGCATTTATAGAGGTGAAAATGAAGTATCAACTAGGATAGGAAGAAGATGAAATAATGAAAGTCATCAGGACATATGAATCTAAAACTGCACAAAATTCATAGAGTGTAATTCTTGTCTAGAGTTTTTGCTAAAATTAAATATACATAGTGGTGTTATATGATTTTTATTTCTTTATGTAAAATTTCTAATGCAATACATTTCATTCAAAATGAGTCTTTTACAATGTAATTATTTCTTTTATTTAAAGAAAAATAGAATATTTTTTGTGCATTATATATCCTTATGTGACAATTTTGAATATCATGTGAATAAATGAAACAAGTTTTGTATGTTAAATTTTATGTGTTGGTTTTTTTTTTTAATTAAAGAAATTAGGTGTTAATAAATTACCATTATTTATTAATTGCATGACTAATAGAATACTAACTTTTAAAATGATTTATGAGACACAAGAGTTAGAAAAATCAATAGTATTTTGTAAAGTATATTTTGGTAAAATATACATTATATATCCACTTTGAGTTTATGTTCTTATTTCATATTTATTGTTGTTGATAATAACTAAGTTCTAAATTTGTCTACAACTATCTAATAGTATTTTAAAAACTTTTTCCCCAAATTATCTATATTAAATATCACATAATTTAATCTTATATCAGAAATATTCTTATTTAATTATTTTATGTTCATAGTAATGACACGTAGATCTCAAACTGATGAAGAATGAAGACAACATAGAAGGGAGTATCAAAGAGAGTATAGACGAAGAAAACAAGAAAAAATGAGTGCTATATCAAGGGAAAATCGACGTCTCATTTGTAATGAACAAGACAGGGAAAGATATGCTAGAAGACAAATAACAAGCCTGCATGAAGAATTACATGATGCAAACATTGTTCAAGGAAATACAGATACTATACCTAATAATATATGTCCACAAAAATGGGTTTCCATCAAAGGAGAAAATGAGAATCATCTCCAAACAATAAGTTATGACTCTCACTCTCATAGGCACGAAACTAAATGTATGAGGGAATATGAAGGATATTATAAAAGAAGAGAACAAGAACAATGGAAGGAAACTGAAGAAGAAATTCAAAGTTTGTATCCTAGCTAACAAATTGACAAAGAAAGTGAAGAAACAACTATTGTAGGAATGAATAATGACAATTTAGTAGATGGAAATGTGAGTGAAATGGACTATACAATAATTCTATAGCAACACATAGTACCTAAAATGGAAATTGACCAACATAATTGTACTAGAAATATAAATATTCAATCTGCCATAGAGGGAAGAGAATATAGAACAATTATCAAAGGGAATATAGAAAGAGATGCCATGAACAAATGAATGATACAGAAAGGGAATGTCAAAGGTGGAACCAAAACCAGCAAAAAAGACAAAGAAGTGAAGGAGATTATAAAAGAAGAGAACAAGATCAAAGGAATGAAATCGAAGGAGAAATTCAAAGTTTGTACCCTAGTGAACGAATTGTCAAAGAAAGTGAAGAAATGAATATTTTGAATAATGACAATTCAATAGATGGAAATCTGAGTGGAATGGACCGTACAATAACTCCACAACAACACATAGTGCTTGAAATAGAAACTGACACACACAATTGTACTAGAAATATAAATACTCAATATGTCATAGAGGAAAAAGAATATAGAAGAATATATCAAAGGGAATATAGAAAGAGACGCCATGAACAAATGAATGATATAGAAAGGAAATGTTAAAGGCTGAACTGAAACCAACAAGAAAGACAAAGAAGTGATATAAGAAGGGCAGACAATATAGTACAAGCACTCCAACTTCAAAACAATAATGAAACAATTCATAGTTGTAATGTGCAAATGGATGAGAATTATCATGAATTCTTTAGGAATAGTTTTCATAACCTTCAATTACTTTTTTGACATCAACTTGATAGTTTGGTACACCCAGAAATGTGCTATATGTGTCAAGAATGCTATCCTGGCATAAAAGCAAGACATTCAAGAGAAGGTTCAATGTGTTCAAGATGTCAATAGGAAAAAGGAAATAATAGATTCTTTGCATCAAAAAATATGGATCCAGGCTCGCAACCAAAGGAACTTGCAAATTTAACTCAAGTAGAAGAGATGTTGATTTCACTTATTAGTCCAATATTGCATGTGACATGTGCAACAGGGGGACAATATAAATACAAAGGGCACACAATAATATTTCCCCAATATATAGAAATAATATATAAAACTCTTCCATGTCCAATTAAAGATTTGTCAATGATAATTGTTCGAAAAGAGGATCAACAAGGTACAGATTATGACTTTGCAATCAATAGAGATCAGGTTTATGAGGAACTAAAGTATAAGATTAATAATGGTAAATTTTATTCTGATGTCAAAGTAGATGATCATTCTTTAGATGATATTGAACAAGATAGAGAGTGCAGTATTTTCAATAAGATAAAGATAGTTCATGTTGAGTTTGACTTAGAATCAAATGATATCTTGTTAGTACAACCTAAAACATAGGAAGATGATGAAAATAGAAATTATACGACATCCTTGGAAACACGACCACCAAACCTTCAAAGAGAAATGGAATTTATCCACGAATGGATTAAAAATCCAAATATTGATCCTTTAATGTTGATTGATTGGCCATCAGTTGGTGCATCTCCAGTGAACGAATATGTAACACCAAGATTATTGGATATGGCTTTTCCTACATTGTTCCCTAAAGGAGAATGTGATTGGCTAGAGCCATGATTGAGACGAGTACTTTTACATGAATATGCAAAACATCTTATTCAATTCAAAGATGATAGATTTGGGAAACATCCTAGATTTTGTTATTACATGTTGAACATGATAATGAGACACTGAGCACAAAATTCCAGTTCTATATTTGTAAAAAGACATATCCAAGAATTTCCAATTACCATAGATGAATTGAGAGAACATATGGAACATGTACCGACATATCACCTTGCTGATAAATTGATGTGATTTGGAAAAACTTTGTGAGGCACAAGGTCATATTGGACTAAGAGTCAAGGAGAATTGTGTGACATGCTTAGGCAATTAGGGACACCTACAATTTTCTTTACATTAAGTGCAGCTGATATGTATTGGCCTAATCTACATGAACTAATGCCAGGAACTCCACCAACTAACCCAAAAGAAGCCTAGAATTAGAGAAGACAAAATGTTATTGACTACCCTCACATTGTCACTTACTACATGCACCTTAGGCATACTATGTTTCAAAAGGAGATATTAGAAAAGGGATTGAATGTTAAAGACTTTTGGTCTAGATATGAATGACAACATAGGGGGTCTCCACATGTACATGGTTTTTTATTGCTTCATGCCGCTCCAAATATGGATTTAATAGATTGGCATAATGAAGAGCAGGTAAATGAAGCTAGAAATTATTTTAACAAGATTGTTCATGCACGAAATCCAAGAGCTAATGCTCACCAACATAACATGCAAGTATATCTACAATAAGTTTACAAATTATGTTTGGCTTTAATATTGAGTTTTTTATTCTTATGTTGAACAATTTCTAAATTGGAAGTGATTTGATTTAGGCATTTCAAAAAATTTCAAGACATCCATGCTTAAGAGACACGAGACAACTTATGGATGTAGATTTTGATCAAGATAATGAGGAAATTCTAAATACTATTGAAAAGCATACAATGTGTAAGGAGGGTGCATGTCTTAGAAAAAAGAAAGGAAAAATGACTTGTAGGTAGAAATTATTTCAATGGTGTATTTCATATAGAATATAAATTTAGTGACTATTTAGTATAATATAAAATAATTTATTTCAAATGTATAGGTACAATGCCCCTTGGCCTCTAAATCTGAATGGTTCAAAGTTATATGAGGACATTGAAACTAGTGAGAAGAAGTTTGAGCTTGCTATAAATAATGATAGAGTTAACTCACACAACCATTACTTTCTCCAATTTTGGAGAGCTAATATTGATTAGTAGCCAATTTTGTTAGAGTGTGTAGTTATTAGGTACATTGCAAAATATGTAGCAAAGGTAGAGAGAAACTCAGAAACCTACCATCAAATGCTAATGTGTTTGGCCAATATAGAGAATCCTGATCATGTAATGCCCCACCAAGGGATCCAAAGAATTAAACTAGAATTTCACTAAGTTTAGTAGCATTTTTTTTTTCTCCATAGAATTAAACATCACATATAACTTATGCACATTAACAAAAGCAATAGCAATGTCCATCTGAAATTAAACATAACATAAATAAAAGATTACATTCTTTAAGATCCCTTAACGTTGAATTACATACATAAATCCATCTAGCACAACATCCACATGAAATAATAATGATACATCCAATATACAAATGTCCTTTCTGAATTACATTCCAGAATGCACAATCATCCACTGTACATGTCACAGGGTATGATAGGCACAAAGAATATACATATAAGGTACATCATGAATCCTATTCTAATCCATGATACATCAAAGTAGAGATAATCACATGATACAACATCATAGAGAACATATGCATCCATCATAAAGATCAAACATAATAAACTAAGTGCACGGTTCCTCCCAACCATCAATAGCATCATTAGACCATCGTGGATCCTAGCCATCCCTCTGTGCATAACATTCCAAATCACCGAAGAGATCATCGGTATTACATAGTTGGAATGTCACTCCTAATAAATACAACATCATATGTAGAAGTAATCTAACATGCAAATAAAAGCATAAGATAGCATCATCTAACATATGCTAATCATCAATGAAAAAGGATACATATCCACCATCATGAAGGATGCATCAACCACGATGTCTCAATGAATCTCAAAATGATAAAAGTGGAAAATACACTACCACCCGACCGCGTGGTACCAAAGTGGTCCACTCCCACCGTGCTGAGGAGATAATCTCAAGTCCCAAATAGGCTATCAAAATCACATAGCACAAATCTCCATAAGTCCACGAATCCTAAAAGTATACTAACTCAAAGGTTCCAATCACAAAACTGACATCTAATCCCAGAGGCACACAATGACATGTAGGAACCTACTATGCAAGCGAGAAAGTGTCATCGCATTTATCACGTACAAGTTACCCTAGAAGTTAGCTAAACTCCATGGGTCCATACTGATTTCATGCAGCCACTAGTATCCTCTCATATTGACGAGGCATACTACGGAATGCAAGGTCGCAACCATGCGTCTCACTACTCCTATCCTAGCCTATACAAGCACTCAAGGCATGGGCGAGAACAAAACACTTATATTTTTAGGTTCATTCAGTTAGTATTAGGTGTGAATGTTATCACTTATTAATCCAACTTACAATGAGTTACCCTGGCAGCCTCTTAGGGCCCCAACCCCCATTGCAAGCCACTTCCCGTCACTACATGCAGATATCCTACCCTAATGCTCATGGACTCATAAATATCAAAATCACAAAAGATAATCCATAATAAAATCATCAAATATGCATAAAAGCATCAAATCTCCATGAGCAAACATCCATAGAAAATCATGAACACAACAGCTCTCTATTGGCAACTGAAGCATAACTGATAATCAAATATCCAATGGTTCTCAATAACCAAAATATATATCTCAATCATACTGATCGAAGACTCCAAAAATGGTTGAGTCAAACATGTCACAACATGACATCATCAAGAATAAATCCACATCTCAGTCCCATCATGGCAACTAGAAAATAATCAAAGATAACTGATTGATGACCAAAATAATGGTTAGGTCAAGAGTCTCATACACAAGAATCTCAACTATAACAATCAGTAATCACATCCAATACATAGAGCATTCCATCACATAACCATGGTTGAGTTTATAAAGATCGAGATTAAAACATCATCATGACATCACAATCACATATCCCCCAAGCCTCTGGTAGACATCCTATATTGGTCAACACTAGTCAACCCAAAATCTAAAACAATAGCATAAAGAATACACAATGTAAACACATGTTTTGGTTTTGTTAAGTTTTCAAATTTGAATTTAAAAGTCTCAGTTTATGTTTCTCCAAATTATATTAAGCGGAGAAATTTCACATTTTTCCTAACCCATGTATTTGTTTGATAGATAATAGTTTCTCCCCAAAACTATTAGACTCAATTTTTTAATTGATCTAATAATATTTTGTTTATATAACATTGTTTGAAAATTGACACTCTCAATGAATCAAAACTTCGATTATATATGCTAATAACTAACCTTAATTAAATTGAGTTTAATTAAATTAATTATTAATATCTCTTCATAATTGACAAGCTCAATACCAATATTTTAAATCATTAAAAGAGTGATCCATTAATTTAGAACTTTATAATATTCATTTATAATTAATTATATATACATATATACTTACACACACACACACACACACACACACACACATATACACATACATACATACATACATATATATATATATATATATATATATATATATATATATATATATATATATATATATATATATATATATATATTGCAACATTTAATAATTAATGATATTGCAACAAAATCGAGATTCATATCCAAATCTCATAACATTGCAAATAAAACTTTATATAATTTAAAACCAAATTCAAATCACAATGCGATTTTATAATCGCGCGGCCCAATACATCCGCACCGTAGGTACACTACGGATCGCAGGTACCCTGCGATCTCGCAGGCCTGTGGTGGGTGGGGTATATAATACCCGCCCGACATCATATATATATATATATATATTTTTAATGTGATTTTCAATAACATTTTTTTATAAAAACGTTCCCATGCGATATGAAATACTATTAACATGACACTCTATCGCGATTTGACATTTGATTATTATATAAATAAATATATACATGTATATATATACATATGTATGTATATATATATGGGTATATATATGTGTGTATATATATATATATATATATATATATATATATACATATGTATGTATATATATATATATATATACATATGTATGTATATATATATGGGTATATATATGTGTGTATATATATATATATATGGGTATATATATATGTATATATATATATATATGTATATATGTATGTATATATATGTATATATATATACACACAGAGTTTATCACCATCACAGCACATACATATATATATGTATATAATGATATATACGTATATGTGTATGCAGATTCAAGAATATACACAGTTTACTTAGAAATTCTAATTTTCAGAATTTTCCTTTAAATCTTTGATCTTCAAATTTATCCAATAAATAATCTAATGGGTTTGGTTATGAATTTAAACCCTAGCCCTGTTTTCTTTCAAATCTATGCATATAAAGATTTCCACATAAATTCAATTGCCCATATTGAGAATGCATACAATAAAGATATGAAATTCCTCAGAAGACATATGGAAGACACGAAGAAGACAGGGAATGCAAGATGCGGAAATAACATAAGTAAAATCAAAAGAATCTACCCGGATTCTGATGCTAATTCGGTCTTCCTTAGAAAACCCGCAGAGCAAGCTCCCTTCTTCTGAATTCTCGAATCCTCCAATGTTCCAATTGCACTCCAAACGCTATATCTAAGCTTCTAGAAATGCCTGAATATAAAGAGCTCTCAGAAAACCTCTAGAATGTTTCTAGAAATAGCTAGAAGGTGTCACCAACTAAGCATGGGTCTTTTCCAACCTTCAAGATGAGCCATAGGGTTGTAGACACCATGTGCTTAATTGATACACAAATCCCCGTGTTGTTGACACATGAGAAATAGAGAAGTGCGTTAACTCCCATGCAAGCTTATAACTCCAATCCACTTTTTATATAATTTCTATTTAAATATTTATAAATTTCATTTTAACTTTTATAACTATTATTATTATTATTTATTTATTACTTTATTATTATTTTATTATTATTAATAATTTTAATTTCTAATTTTCTTTTATTTAATTCATCTTCCTCAATAATTCACATTTAATTAATTACAATCAAAATATCAAAGATCATGATATTTTATTAATTTTCTCCAAAATAATTAATTTATTAATTAAATCTATTTATTAAGACTTAATTAATAGAAAATTCACCATAGACCTCCAAGATAAAATATTAAAACCCATCATAGAACAAATCATACAAAATCAGTCTAAAGGGTTAAAAATCACGAAATATGTCATCCGACACATTCAGTGGGTACTCAACTCTGATACTTTTCCTAACTCACTAGGACAAATGTTTTAAGGGTTTGGATTTGGACTTGAGAATTTATCTCCCTTCTCTTATCATCGAGATAGTATAATAGGGTACGCTCATCCTAGCAATTCAGGAAAGTCGATACCCAATACCTGCAACATGTAGAAAAACCATGCATGTACATACAATATATATAATGCTAAGCTAAATAGATAATGGCAGGAAGTGGTGCATCGTGTAGATCTCGACTAAGCAGGTGACTACGACTGTCTTCCTTAACCACATCAGAAACGCCGTACAATAAGAAAACATGCACACCATACACATGCAAGTATGGGGTAAGTATCCATAATAAAACACATGAGATAATATACCATCTAACTAATCATCATTAATAACTGAAAATAATATAATGATCATCTTACATACATGAAATGCAAAGTCTAAATGATCTCATCATATATCAATTGAATCCATATCATAATATCTGATAGTGTCAAAACAATACCACTAAACCATCAACATAAAACTAGTCCATCAAAGTCTGATAATAATAGCATCAATGTCCAGAAAAGATGTGAACAAGGGTAGGCACTACATCCACCCCCCCTTGGGTTAGGCTTACTCCTAGAAGCCTACAAACAAGTAGGGATATAACTCCCTCAATCTGGCTGCATCCTCCCAAGTAGCTGAAGAATCATCAGTAGGGTTCCATTGGACCCTTACCTGCTCAATGGTTCGATCCCTGAGGGTCAACCCCCGCTGCTCCATAATACGAACCAGCTCCAAAGCCAGCTGCCCGTCCTCTACCTGCAACACATTCCAATCAAGAACATGCACAATATCAGGAATATACTGCCTAAGCACTGCAACATGGAAAACATCATGAATGCGAGCTAGACTGGGTGGTAGAGCAAGACGGTAAGCAACCGGGCCAATCCTCTCTAGAATCTTGAATGGTCCCATAGAGAGAGGTGCTAGCTTAGAACCCTTTCCATATCGGATCGGACTCTTTCGCGATCACACTCTCAAGAAAACCTTATCACCCACAGCAAACTGCTTATCAGTCCTATGAGCATCGGCATACTTCTTCTGCCTATCTTGTGCTGTAGTCAAGTGCTCACGAATACGCACTACCTATTGCTCCATATCACAAAGCATCTTAGGAACCAACAGGATGCGATCCTAAAGACTGTCCCAACTCAATAGTGTACAACAAGGACATCCATATAATGCCTGAAATGGTGCCATACCAATAGAATTGTGATATCCATTGTTGTAAACAAACTCCACTAGGTAGAGATAATCCTCCCAATGTGTCTGCCTATCCATCACATACATCCGTAACATATCCTCCAAAACCTGATTCACCCTCTCTGTCTGACCATCAGTCTCTGGATGATATGCCGAACTGAAGTTTAACTGCGCTCCAAGCTCATGCTGCAGCGATGTCCAGAATGCAAATGTGAATACAGGATCCCTGTCAGAAATGATCTTTCTAGGAATACCATGTAATCTCACAATATCACGCATAAAGACATTAGCTACAGAAGCTACTATGTAGGAAGACCTAATTGGTGAAAAATGTGCCACCTTAGTCAACCGATCAACAGTGACCATGATAACATCATGATGTCGAACTGTCATAGGTAATCCTACAATAAAATCCATGGAGATGATATCCCACTTCCAAGAAGGAATTAGATTAGGCTACAAAAGTCCAGCCGGGTGCTGATGTTCTACCTTAGCTCTCTGACACTCAAGGCACCTAGCCACAAAATCAGCAATATCTCACTTCATCCTAGACCAAAAGAACAAATGTCTCAAATCAACATGCATCTTTTTGACACCTGGATGTGCTGAGTAAGGTGTACGATGGGCTTCTGCCAGTATTAAGGTGCGAAGCTCATTTGAAAATGACACATAAATCCTCCCCAAATGTCTCAAAAGACCATCTGACTCTCGAACGTAACCTGCAAACTTACCTTCCAAAGATCTTCCCGAATCAATCTCTCTGCACACTTCCTGATACCAGGAATCCGTAGGAAGTGCCTGAAGAATCCGACTCCTCAAGTCCACACTAAGAGTCATCGATGATACCACATGTCTCCTGCGACTCAAAGCATCCGCCACCACATTCTCCTTACCCTGAACATACTTAACCTCAAAATCATACTCACATAGAAACTCCATCCATTGCCTCTGGCGAGCATTCAAATTAGGCTGAGTAAAAATGTACTGAAGACTACGATGATCGCTGTATAGCTCAAATCTATGCCCTAACAAGAAATGTCTCCACCTTGTCAAAGCATGAACTACGGCTGCTAACTCAAGATCATGCGTAGGATAATTTAACTCATGATCCTTGAGCTTGCATGATTCATACGCAATCACCCGTCCATTCTGCATAAACACTGCCCCAATCCCTTCAAGAGAAGCATCTGTACATACCATGAAATCACCTTCTGGATCAGGTAGAGCTAGAATTGGTGCACTGGTCAAAAGCTCCTTGAGCTTTTGGAAAGCTTCCTCACATTTCTCTGTCCATACGAACTTCTTTCCTTTCCTTTGAAGAGAAGTGATAGGATGTGCTATCCTAGAGAAGTTCTGGACAAATCTGTGATAATAACCGGCTAAACCCATGAAACTACGAATCTCTGACACATTAGTCAGTTTAGGCCAATCTATTATCACCTGAATCTTTGCAGGATCAACTGAAATACCATCACCTGAGATGACATGGCCTAAATACTGAATCTTCATTTTGAAGAATTCACACTTAGTTGCATTAGCATAAAGCTGATTGTCCCTTAAACACTGCAAAACCAACCGCAAGTGTTCCTCATGCTCCTTCTAAGTCTTAGAATATATCAATATGTCATCAAGAAACACAAGTACAAACCTGTCAAGATATGATCGAAAAATGCCATTCATCAAACTCATGAAAACCGATGGAGCATTAGTCAATCCAAAAGGTACCACTGTGAACTCATAATGCCCATAGCACGTTCAAAAAGCAATCTTGCTAGTGGTATCCTGACTTAAGATCAATCTTGGAGAATATCGTAGCTCCCTTGATCTGATCAAATAAGTCATCAATCCTAGGCAAAGGATACCTGTTCTTAATAGTCACCTTATTCAACTGTTTATAGTCAATACAAAGGCGCAAGGAACCCTCTTTCTTCTTCACAAAGAGCACTAGAGCTCCCCATGGTGATACACTAGGTCGAATGCTCCCTTTGGCCAGAAGTTCCTCTAGCTGAAGACGTAGCTCACCCAATTCCTGAGTAGTCATGTGATAAGGAGCTTTAGAGATAGGCTCCACTCCAGGAATCAGATCAATAATAAAGTCAATGTCCCTCTTCAGAGGCATGCCTGGAATCTCACTTGGAAATACATCCGCGTACTCCTGCAAAATTGGGTGATCCAAAGTCTTCCTCATGGGATCTTCTTCATCAAGATTGTTTACCATAACAGCAAATATCTGACATCCCTTACAAAAACTTCACTTCAATTGCATAGCAGAAATCATCCACAAAGATATAGGCCTCGGTATCCCAATTATCTGCACATCATTCCCTTGGTCATCTTGGCACATAATAATCTTCTTCCTGCAATCTATACTAGCTCTATGAGATCCAAGCCAGTCCATGCCTAAAACCACATCATAGGAACCAAGGGGTATGACTCAAAGATCCACTACCATATCGAAGCTTCCTAAACTAAGCCCACACTTATGAACTACAAAATTTATGGAAACCTTAATGCTTGAGGCTAGTTCCACTTGCCAACCACGATCTTGCTTCACTGCATCCAGCTTACACTTAGAAACTATAGATGGTGAAATAAATGAATCTATAGCTCCTGAATCAAACAATACTGAAAGAGATATACCTCTAATAGCACCTGTGGTTTCAACCACTGTTCCTTGATGATCTACCTGACGCTGATCAACTGCTGCAAATACTCTATGAGCTTTACCTACATCACCAACTATAGGCTCTGAAACTGTAGGTCTAGGTCCTGAAAACTGAGGTGCTCGCTGAGTACACTGAGCTGCATAATGTCCAATCTGACCACATGAAAAACATTCTGTATTTCTACCAGAACCTCTTCCCATAGGTGGTACATTTGATTGCTGGCAATTGTTCCTACTCACAAAAGACTGGTTACTCTGAGCTGGCTGATTGGTCTGATTCTGTTTATTGCGTTGAGCATTGCGATTGTTCTTGGTGTTAGAACCTTTACCACCACCTTGAGCTTGAGAATTTGAGCCCTTCTGTTGCTGTGTCTGTTGAGATTGCTGCTCATACTGTTTCCCCTTAGAGAAAGAAAACTTCTTGTTACCACCTGAATTAAAGTTGCCTTTAGATCCTGATGCTGTTGGCGCTCCTACAAAACCACCTTGACCAAGGTTGACACTTTTCTCAACAAGGATAGCTCGATGCACCGCATCCTTGAGGGTTTTTGGTTCAAGTACCTTAACTCCCCCAATAATACGGTTATTCAAACCCCTAATAAAATGTTGTGTCAACTGAGCTGAATTTTCACTGAACCCTGAGAAAGGCATAAGCTCATAAAACTTACGCTCATACTCGGTCACTGACAAAGTGTACTATCTGAGATTATGAAATTCATTAGCCCTTTTTTGTTTCCATTCCTCTAGTAGGAATCGTTCACGAAAACTCTCTAGGAATAATTCCCATGTAATACTGCTCATATCGATACCCAACTTCTTCTCCTCTATCATCCACCAAGTGGCCCCAAAATTCTCTAAATTAGTGATCGTAAATCTTGCCTTAACATTGCTATCGAACTCCTGCATGGAAAAAATCTTGTCGAGAGAGATAAGCCACTATTCAACCACATAACCAGAACCCTTCCCATTAAAAGGCTTAACCTTGGATCTTGAAAGATCCTTCATTTGAGTGGACACAAAGGAGCTCTGACGTTCCTTCTGAGGACTTCTAGATCTAGGTCTATGCTCTTGTTCTGTCCGATGCACTTTAGGCTGTTCTTGAACAGGAGGTAGATGTTCTAGAATAGTTTGCATCATCTACCTCAAACCAACCTCTTCAGACTCAGCTTGGTCCTCTCTACGGCTCTCTTCCTGCTGCCTACTAGAGTGCTCTTCCCTGCTCTCTACATGAGCCGATCCCTCATGGGCAGACTCATGGACACTGACAGTTTTTCCATGACCACAGCCTCTACCACGGCCTCTACCATAGCCTCTAACAGAAGACCTAGTCCTAGATACCATCCTACAATAGTACAAGGTACTAAGCTCAGTTCTATGTTTAAGTTTAAGTAAAAATTTCTAGTTTTGAAACTAAGTGTTGAAGTATGAAAAATATCCAAGTAACAGTTTGAGTCCTATTTTTCAATTCACCTAGATCAAGTTTGGAAATTACACTTAATAGTTCATAGTCCTAGTTGTTCCAAAATACCCAGAGCTCCCAATGTAGAAACTTGGGCTCTGATACCAAATGTAATGCCCCGCCAAGGGATCCAAAGAATTTACCTAGAATTTCACTAAGTTTAGTAGCATTTTTTTTTTCCATAGAATTAAACATCACATATAACTTATGCACATTAATGGAAGCAATATCAATGTCCATCTGAAATTAAACATAACATAAATAAAAGATTACATTCTTTAAGATCCCTTAACGTTGAATTACATACATAAATCCATCTAGCACAAAATCCACATGAAATAATAATGATACATCCAATATACAAATGTCCTTTCTGAATTACATTCCAGAATGCACAATCATCCACTGTACATGTCATAGGATATGATAGGCACAAAGAATATACATATAAGGTACATCATCCTATTCTAATCCATGATACATCAAAGTAGAGATAATCACATGATACAACATCATAGAGAACATATACATCCATCATAAATATCAAACATAATAAACTAAGTGCACGGTTCCTCCCAACCGTCAATAGCATCATTAGACCATCGTGGATCCTAGCCATCCCTCCGTGCGTAACATTCCAAATCATCGAAGAGATCATTGGCATTACATAGTAGGAATGTCACTCCTAATAAATACAACATCATATGTAGAAGTAATCTAACATGCAAATAAAAGCATAAGATAGCATCATCTAACATATGCTAATCATCAATGAAAAAGGATACATATCCACCATCATGAAGGACACATCAACCACGATGTCTCAATGAATCTCAAAATGATAAGAGTGGAAAATACACTACCACCCAACCGCGTGGTACCAAAGTGGTCCACTCCCACCGTGCTGAGGAGATAATCTCAAGTCCCAAATAGGATATCAAAATCACATAGCAAAAATCTCCATAAGTCCACGAATCCTAAAAGTATACTAACTCAAAGGTTCCAATCACAAAACTGACATCTAATCCCAGAGGCACACAATGACATGTAGGAACCTACTATGCAAGCAGGAAAGTGTCATCGCATTTATCACATACAAGTTACCCTGGCAGTTAGCTAAACTCCACGGGTCCATACTGATTTCATGCGGCCACTAGTATCCTCTCATACTGACGAGGCATACTACGGAATGCAAGGTCACAACCATGCGTCTCACTACTCGCATCCTAGCCTGTACAAGAACTCAAGGCATGGGCGAGAACAAAACACTTATCTTTTTAGGTTCATTCAGTTAGTGTTAGGTGTGAATATTATCACTTATTAATCCAACTTACAATGAATTACCCTGGCAGCCTCTTAGGGCCCCGAGCCCCATTGCAAGCCACTTCCCGTCACTACATGCAGATATCCTACCCTAATGCTCATGGACTCATAAATCTCAAAATCACAAAAGACAATCCATAATAAAATCATCAAATATGCATAAAAGCATCAAATCTCCATGAGCAAACATTCATAGAAAATCATGAACACAATAGCTCTCTATTGGCAACTGAAGTATCACTGATAATCAAATATCCAATGGTTCTCAATAACCAAAAAATATATCACAATCATACTGATCGAAGAATCCAAAAATAGTTGAGTCAAACATGTCACATCATGACATCATCAAGAATAAATCCACATCTCAGTCCCATCATGGCGACTAGAAAATAATTAAGGATAACTGATCGATGACCAAAATAATGGTTAGGTCCAGAGTCTCATACACAAGAATCTCAACTATAACAATCAGTAATCACATCCAATACATAGAGCATTCCATCACATAACCATGGTTGGGTTTATAAAGATTGAGATTAAAACATCATCATGACATCACAATCACATATCCCCCAAGCCTCTGGTAGACGTCCTATACTGGTCAACACTAGTCAACCCAAAACCCAAAACAATAGCATAAAGAATACACAATGTAAACACATGTTTTGGTTTTGCTAAGTTTTCAAATTTGAATTTAAAAGTCTCAGTTTACGTTTCTCCAAATTATATTAAGTGGAGAAATTTCACGTTTTTCCTAACCCATGTATTTGTTTGATAGATAATAGTTTCTCCCGAAAACTATTAGACTCAATTTTCTAATTGATCTAATGATATTTTGTTTATATAACATTGTTTGAAAATTGACACTCTCAATGAATCAAAACTTTGATTATATATGCTAATAACTAATCTTAATTAAACTGAGTTTAATTAAATTAATTATGAATATCTCTTCATAATTGACAAGCTCAATACCAATATTTTAAATCATTAAAAGAGTGATCCATTAATTTAGACTTTATAATATTCATTTATAATTAATTATATATACATATATACTTA